>CM051263.1:46309582-46494582 GCA_027921565.1 Artemia sinica | reverse complement strand
TTCCGAAAAATGAGTTTTTCAAAGAAAAGTAAAGGCCATTTTAAACTTAAGCTCAGCGGATACAAATACCTGTTAAAATTCAAACTCAAAACGACCAGAAATTACTATTAAAGAATAAATTAAATCCAAAACGAACTGAAATTAAATAAACAATCATAGCAAAAACGATACAACTAGTAATAATATAAATGAATAAATAGATCTTAAAAAACAGTAATGCTTAAATTGAATATGAAAATCAAGCTTAAAACGAAAAAAAATATTTTGCTATTGAAGTATAAACGAAACTTAAAACGAACAGAAATTAAATAAACAATCAATGCAAACAAACATACAATACATATTAATGTAAATGAATAAATAAATATTAAAACAAGTTAAACTTTAATTGCATATGCATATCAAGCTTGAAACGAACAAAAATCACTACAAACAAGAGTTTGGTTATCGCCTCCTTCTCTCACTGTGAAAGTCTAAAACCTATTGCGTCATTGGCGCTTTACTGAAAACCAATTTTATTACAAATATTTTCTTTTGTAGTTAATATTGAAAATAAACATTAAAAATTATAGTAAAATTTTGAACTGATCAGCTTTCAGTAATTAATATCATTATACATCAAATATTCAGTTTAATTTATTAGTTTTTTTTTCTAAAGTTTTTCAAGACAAATATAGTTTCACTACAAACAAGAGTTTGGATACTGCCCCCCTCCTTAACTGTAAATAAAAACCAAAAGCCTACTGCTGCGTCATTGGCGCTTCACTGAAAACGATTTATATTACAAATATTTTCTTTTCCAGTTCTTACAGCCTTGAAATAAAAATAAAATTACAGTGAAATAAATTCTTGAACTGGTGGATATTTCAACAATTAATTTCATTATACATCAACTATTCAATTTGATGTTGTTTATACTTTCCAAGACGGTTCAAGACGCATATAGTTTTCAGTAAAGTGCCAACGATCCAGTAGGTTTTAGACTTTAACAATGAATTCGAATTTATAGACACGGTTTCCAAAGGATCATTTCTGCAAAACGGTGTAGAAATTGGGTATGAAGACTTCCGTGTTTATGAGCTCAAGCAATTGCCAAAGTGTTGCTTCAAGTGTCGTTCTCCTGGGCATTTGGAAAGTGCATGTACCAGTAGCACTCCTAAGTGCGCTCGTTGTGCTGGGCCGCATTTATCTACGAACAGTGATCGTTGTACAGAATCTCGAAATGTGTCAATTGTGGAGGATCTCATCCTTCTTACAGCCTACGATGCCCTGTGATTAAGAAGATCACTGAGAAGGTTTATTCTCAGAATTGGATCCGGATCTAAGTATAGTCTTATTTAATATTAATGGAACGAGAGGCAAGAACTTTTTTTATTGATGATCTGTATTTTAATTACGACGTTGTTTGTCTCCAAGAACATTTAGTGACTGCCTTTAGCGAAACTTTTCTGAGACGAAGCAGTGATCACGTTTTTTTGTTCGTCCAGCTAATATTATGCGTGGCCGCCCTTCCGACAGTTTGGCTTGTGTTTTTAAGTAAAATATTTCTGGTGCGAGTTCTGAGCTTTTCCAATCAGATGACACTTTTTCTTACTGTGCGTCTTGGTAATATTGCTTTAATTAATGTGTATCTGCCATATAATGATCGTTCCATTCGTTCACTTGAGAAGTTCTCTTGTGCTTGTAATGGACTTAAAACTTTAATTCAAAAGATATTGGATCATGGGTTGCATTTTGTTATTGCTGGTGATTTTAATACCGATCTGGTTCTGATAATGTAAGGAATGATCAGCTCCTTGATTCTCTCCCGGCTTATAAATTGTGTCGGAAGTCCCATGATTATACGTATATTCACCATTCAGGTAGTAAATCAGACATTGATCACGTTATTTGTTCTGCCGCTCTTGTCTGCTCGCCAGTTACGGTTCATTTTGACGAGCAGGATCTTGATCACCTTCCACTGTCCTTTTGTTTATCAAAGCCTGCAGTTTGTTCTGGGAGTATATCTAAGAATCGTGGTGTACGTTCTAAATAGTTTTTATAAGCCTGATTGGAATAATGCGAATTCTTATGTTTATCTTACAACATTGGCTTCACTTCTAAGTACGATTTATGTTCCGTATCAGCTTCTGCAGTGTAGCCAGAATTTTATTTATGCTGAATATGAAATAGACCGATATTATCATTCTATCCTCTCCGCTATGAAAGAAGCTGAAAAAATTTCTGTCCCAGTAAAGGGAATCCGAAAAAAATACTCAAAAGCCTCTTTGGTCACTTGACCCTAACCTTAACGCCTGTAAAAATAAAGCTAAATTTTGGCTAAAAGTTTGGACAGAATGTGGTCGGCCTGGGTCTGGTAATGTTTTTCTTATTAAACAGAACACTAAATTAGAATTCAAGAAGTATCTAAAAAAGTGTCGATACCGTGGGCTTGATTTTCCATCTTTGCCTACAGAATGGAGGAAAGTAATTAATTCAAGTAAAATAGACGATTCTGATGTGAGTAGTGATGCTATTCCACCAAGTTCTTGGCATGCACATTATTTGAAAATATTCTTCGTTTTGAATTATTCTGCTCATAGAAAGTTTGGCGAAGCATTTGTTAAAAATTGTCCCTAGATTTTTTAAGTCAGCGCTTTGTTCTGGTTATATCGCGTTGTGAAGTTTTGAATGCTTTGAATTATCTTAAGTCGGAATCTATTGATGCTGATGTGGTATCTCTAAAAAGCATCTAACTCCCCAATGTGCTGAACTTGTGTCACATCTTGCGCTGTTGTTTGAAATGTGCTTGATGTCTTCTGTCATCCCGGAAAGCATTTTGTGTGGCAGCGTGACTTCAATTTTAGGAAGAGGTTAAACCGCCAACAGATTGCTCTTCTTACCGTCCAATTTCTGTTTCTTGCCATATTAGCAAGGTCTTCGAGTATATTCTCTTACCTAGTCTAACCCAAAATATTTTTTTCTTTGGTGAAAATCAACTTGGTTTCAGATCTGGTGTGCGGTGCCAACATGCTCACCGTGTCCTTTCTTCTATCCTACTTTCTAATTCTTCTAAGGGTAAAGGCGTGTATTTCTGTACACTTGATCTTTCAAAGACTTTTGATTCTGTTGTTTATAACCAACTTTTATTTTCTTTGGTTTCTTCTGGTGTTAATTTTTTGGTTATTTACCTTCTACGGTTTTGGTATTCTAATTCTTACCTCTGCCTCAAATCTTCTCCAGAAACAACTATTAAAGTGCTTCGAGGCGTAAGGCAGGGAGGTGTTTTATCACCAACCCTATTCAAAATTTGTATTTCTACTGTTCTGGAAAAGATCTCAGGCACTTACCTTTCTGGTTCTACTGATATTTTTTACATTTCCTATGCTGATGACATTTTGTTGATTGGTCGTTCTAAATCTTCTCTTTCTGCGATGGTTTCTTTAGTTTCTCAGTCTTTCCTAAATATTGGTCTATCCCTGAATCTTGACAAGTGTGAATTCTTATCTTATAATCTGTCTTTGTCTACTCCTCTGGTATGTAATTAATTTTCTGTACTTTTTGTCTCTTCCTTTCGGTGGCTTGGTATTACGGTTTCTAAATCTCTAGCTCTTTTCCGTAAACAGACTGTTGCTGATGCAGTAGGAAAAAAATTCAGTTCGGTTATTCAAAAAATTGTAGCAAACCGTGGAAAATATAACAGAAAAGCTCTTGGGCGCTTATTCTCGACTTTTTCTGATCATTCTATACTTTATTTTTCGGGTGTTCATTCTGTTCTTAAGCTAAAGGACTTGAAAAAGATTAAAGCTACATATTTCAAATTTTGCAAATTTCTTCTTTCTCTGCTGCCATGGACTAGAAATCGGTATCTAGTTAAAAATTTTATGTTACGGATGTAACTCAAAAGCTCGGTGACCCACACAAAAAGCTTTCTGCATGGGCATTTTGTAATATTGGCCCTGACATTGGTGGGACATTGGATGGGTTTATCCATTCGATAGACCAAAAGGCGTGGAGGGCAGGAGGGGCTAGTTGCCCTCCAATCTTTTTTACTCTGAAAAAAGAACTAGAACTTTTAATTTCCATTCAATTGAGCCCTCTCTAAAGCTTATACGAGCATCCCTTTCATAAGAACCATATATCGTATACGGCTCCAGGACATAGCTTACAATGCCGGTCCCCTTGGGGGTTGTGTTGAAGCTGGAGTTTTTGTTATCTGACCTTTGAAGTATTTAAAAAATGACCATCTCAAATTTATATCGTATGAGTTGGGGGAAAAGGCATGGGGGGCGAGGGGCCCTCCGTTATCCTAGGAGCTGCACCGGCGGATGACACCAGTGATGAAACCATGGACACACAATTTGATCGAGGTCTGGACAAACACAATCCACAGACCAACCCCTGGGTGTTTTTAACAGGGAAAAGTAACAAGCTTGTCACCCAGCATTGCTGCGGTGGGAATTGAACCACGGCCCCATGTTGCCAAGCAGAGCAATTTTCAAAGGATGCATATCTTATATTATCTTTATAATATCATGTTATGTGATATTATATTCCCATGTTATGTCATATTAGATTCATGTTATGTGATCTAATTCCCTTGTCAAGAGATATATGTGTTACCACCTTGTATATGAAGATGCAGGTTTTTGTCAGAAATTGGATTGTGTTACAAAGTTATTTCTTATTAATTAACAGAAAGACAAAAATATGATTAACTTAAGCTGGCTCTTCTCTAATATAGATGTTCTTTGTTTGATGTGAAATTACAAACAGGAAAAAGCATATGGCTTTTTCTAAATTGGAATAGTAAGAGACGACCTGGCTACAACCTACGATTATGACGTGATTGATAAATCTTTAAAATGAAACATGCAGTTTTTCGTACAAAATTGATTCTATTTTAAAAATAATTGTTTCAATTACAAATTGTTTTCAACCCCATTAATTTTTTTTTTTAAATGAGCCATTGAACAACTCTCTACGATGATCCTTTGCCATGCTATTTATGGAAAAGAAAAAAAAGAAGTAAAAAAAAGATGCCATTTAGGCAGAATGATGTAGTAGCTGCCAATTTTCTTGATTTTAAAGCCAATATTTCCCTTGCTGTTCAGGCCAAGGGACAGAAAGTTTCCCATATAGGAATTTTGGACAAGATGGTTCTAATGGTGTACTTTTTGTTTTGATCTGACTCTATTTTTAGGAGTTAGGGCTTATTATATTTCTTAACATTGAACGTAATCGTCTCTTATTAGGTTGCTAGCTACTGCTGCAACCCGGATTAAGAAAAAGCCGTAGGCTTTTTCCCGTTTGTAATTTCACATCAAACAAAGAACAGATTAGATCAGACCGAGAATTATTGTAAAGAACAAACTCTAGTTCATTTTAATAAAACAGTTCGTTGTAACGAACTGCATAGTAAGAGTGACTCGTCTCGATAGTAACCAAAAATCTAAGAAACGGAATTTTTATACCAATAGATACATCAAAAGAATCAGATTTTTATGCTTATTTTGAATTTATAAAGTTTCATCAAGTTAAGTCGTACTCTTCAATTAAATAAGGGATCCATATATTTGACAGTCATAATAGTAGAAATCAAACCGCAGCCCATAGTAGTCAGAAGTTAAAAAACATGGTTGCAGCAGTTGGTGCCACCTAGTAAATAGCAAACCAGAATCCATAGTAGCAAAAAATATCAAAACAAGTTTTGAAAACTGTAATTTTACATAAAGGACGTGTAAGGGATTAATTGATGAAAATGAAGCACAGATAAATGTGATTAGAAAACTAGTGAAAGTGAGTTAAATAATTACATTAAAGAACGATCATCACCAAAACCAAACATATTTGGCCTTTGATCCATATTGAACAAAATGGCTATCTCAAAATTGTTATTGGATGACTTTGGAGGGTAGGGGACTTCGGGGAGGGGGGGGGGGCTAGATGCCTTCCAATCTTCTTGGTCACTTAAAAAGAGCACTAGAAAACTTAACTTCAGTTTGAATGAGCTATTACACATCTCTCTTTGATGTTTTGGTCACCCCCTAGCCTTACTAGAAAAAAAAAAAAAAAAAATACAAAAAAACAAAACGGGAGACAGATCACTGCTACCCATGCAAGAATGACATTTTCCTTGTTGTTTGAGGAAGGGGGTTGTAATTCCCCATAACTAGGTTTTCAACATTGCTGATTCCAATGGTAGATTTTTCATTTTGATATGACGCCATTTTTGAGGGGCTTCAGATTTTTGTCGAAATTACCCTAAATTTCTTTTCGCAATAAACTTTTACTTTTAAGACGAATCGAAATAATAGTTACCATTCCTGAATCAGTGTCAAATGACTATTTTTTTTTTCAATAGGTAGGCTAGTTTTTTTATAAACGTGTTTTTTAAATTTTGGTTACTATGGGCTGTGGTTTGCTCTTTACTAGGCTGCAGCTACCGCTGCAACCATGATTAATGAGGATGGGAAGGGAGGGTAAGTGGTCGGGCTTCTTGTACCAAAAGTGCTGTTTTTTAGTGCTATATCGCACTTACGGATGGTAGAATTTATAAAAGCACGAAGATATGAGTAATAGCTTCAAAATGAGCGATAAAAAACTCTCTTAAAAGTTCTCGTAACCCACGGGCTATAGCTTTTGCACTTTAGACATGCCACCAAAAGTGCCATTTGGCACTTGCACATGGTGGAATTTATAGGAAGAACGTAGACATGAGTGATATTAGCTATTAGATATCGGTCTACGATGTTCTAGTAGCCCGATAGCCCCAACCCGTGAGAAATAGCACAAAGGGTGCCAATTTCCGTGCTATGTAGCACTTGCAGAGTATACTGGTGGGGTTCTTGGAAATCTCCAGATAAGGGTGATAAGGACAATGATACAGTTTTATACTTCGAAGCATTTCCACTTAAGAAGTGAGACAAAAGGTGCCGTTTTTGTGCTATTTGGCACTTATGGATGTCAAAACTGATTAAAAGCACGTAAATACAAGCAACAACTTTCTAATCAGCCATTAGCCATCTCTCTAAGAAGTTCTGGCAGCCCACTAGCCCCTAGCTTTTTCCACTTGAGACATGGCATCAATAGTGCCATTTAGCACTTGCAGGTGGTGGAGTTTATAAGGAAAATGTAGATATGAGAAATAGCTTTTATGTGAGCTATTAATCCTCTGTCTTTTGTAGCCCGCTAGCCCCACCCAAAGATAAACAAAAAACGGGAGACAGATCAGTGCTACCCATGCAAAAAAGTGATTTTCCTTGTTGTTCATGTTTGGGGACTGCAATTTCCCTGAACAAGGTTTTCAACCATACTGATTCCAATGGTACACTTGTCAATTTGATCTGATACCATTTTCGAGGGGTTTCAGGCTTTTTTTTCGAAATTACCATAAATTTCTTTTCGCAATAAACTTTTGTTTTTAGTACAAACGGAAATTAAAGTTACTATTCCTGAATCAATGTCGTATAGCAATTTCTTTTATTAGGCAGTTTTTTTTTCTAAACACAGTTTTTAACTTTCGGTTGCTATGGGCTGTTGTTCGCTCTTTACTAGGTTAGAGCTACCGCTGCAACCATGACAAGGTGATTGATATTTGCTACTAATATTCTGTCAAACCTCATTTTACCAGTTTCTATCCGTTATTTTGGTCTCTTAATTTCACTTCGCAAAAGGATTTAAAAAAACATATAAAGGGCGCTGGGTTGGAGAAATTGTTTTTTACATAGTCAAGAAACTATCAAGATCGTTTTTTCCAGGCCAATTAATGTAGGTGAGCCTATTTTCAGGAAAAAAATTATCGGGCCACCGTTTTCGAGAAAGAAAATAACCATACATACGCAATTATTCTTTGCTTAGATATTCATCAATTTATTCGTTCATTTATTTATTCATTGGTGGTTTATTGTATTCATTTATGTTGTTGAAGTTATCAAGTATTTTGCAGTAGGTTGCATAGGTTACATCAAGACATGGCTAATTCTAGACAGAGATTAAATAAAAGAAACAAGCTTTTTTAACTGAAAGTAAGGAACGACGTTAAAACTTAAAACGAACAGAAATTATTCCGTAGATGAAAGGGACTGTTCTCTCCTCAACGCCTCGCTCTTTACGCAAAAGTTTTTTATTGTTGAAAAAAATAGAGTTGTGAGAAATTCAAACTTTAGCGTAAAGAGCGAGGCGTTGAAGAGGGGACAGCCCCTTTCATCTACGGAATAGTTTCTGTTAAATTTTAAGTTTTAACGTCGTTCCTTACATTCAGTTAAAAAACTTTTTTTTTATTTAATTTTTGAACGTTTTTGAATTAATGCAGGTTTGATTTTGGCTCACCGCACATGAATAATAAAACAAAATTTGCATATTAACTTTACTTTTATTTGGTTAAAAGTAGTGATAGGTCAATCTGTTCAAGCGGACAGTCCCCCACCATATAAGCGGACAGTCCCCCCACCATACAAGTGGACAGTACTCCTTTATAGTGTCAATTAAAGGTAGCGGCCAGGTTTGGCATTACTGTATTAGTGATAGGTACGGGGCAGTCCTCCTGCATTCCAACGGGGCAGTCATTCCAACAGGGCATTAACATGTATCATAAAAAACACCACGCCTATAAAGTCATATTTCTTGATATATATTTCTGGACAATTATAGTCATATTTCTGGACAATTTCTGATGCTGATGCTTGGGCCCCAAGTCCTACCCTATCCCTCAACCCTATCCCTCTAAACCCCATCCCTCCCCCATTTTACCAGCCCCCCCAACCCTCCCCCTACCTCCAAACCTCTCTCCCTCCCCCCAATTTTTTTTAACATGGTATTTTTTTTAACTTTGTTTTCGTTTTTTTTACAGGTCTTAGAATGACATGAAACATACTTAAAACATAAAAAAATTACATTTAATATTTTTTCAAATTCAAAATGAAAATGATATAGAAATGTTAGTCGTGACTTTTACTATTAGAAAAATATTGTTTGTAGTAGCACTTTTTTTTTACTTAATTTCTTTGAACTTAAGACAAGACAGGTAGGAAATTACTGCATCAATTAAAGAGACAAGACAGGTAGGACATTACTGTATCAATTAAAGAGACAAGACAGGTAGGACATTACTGTACCAATTAAAGAGAAAAGACAGGTATACGGATGTTTTATGTTTATGGATTTTTATTGTTCATTGTATTGGTGTTATATTTGATGTTTTATTGTATGAAAGTCTGATTGTTATTGCAGGATGGTTTTAATATATGGTTGAATATGTATGTTACTTTATGATTGATTATACGTATTGTTTATATGGTTAGTGTTTTATTTAATGCTTTTTTTGTATGGATGTTTTATGTTTATGGACGTAAGGATTTTTATTGTTCACCATACAAGCGGGCTATCATTCCATGTTTTATTTGATGTTATTTTTGTATGGATGTTTTATGTTTATTGATGTAAGGATTTTTATTGTTCACCATACAGGTGGGCTATCATTCCAGGTTTTATTTAATAATGTTTTTTTTGTATGGTTGTCTTATGTTTATGGATGTTAGGATTTTCATTGTTCACCATACAAGCAGGCTATCATTCCATGTTTTATTTGATGTTTTTTTTGTATGGATGTTTTATGTTTATGGATGTAAGGATTTTTATTGTTCACCATACAAGCGGGCTATCATTCCATGTTTTATTTAATGATGTTTTTTTTTGTATGGATGTTTTATGTTTATGATTGTAAGGATTTTTTATTGTTCACCATATAAGCGGGCTATCATTCCATATTTTATTTGATGTTTTTTATGGATGTTTTATGTTTATGGATGTAAGGATTTTTTATTGTTACCATACAAGGGGGCTATCATTCCATGTTTTATTTAATGATGTTTTTTGTATGGATGTCTTATACCAATCGTACTCCATGTTTGCTCATAGACACGACACGGCTTTTCTCACTGGTACTCTATGGCGGGTTATCGACACTATCTAGCTTATTGCATGTATTGTTGCATGTATTAAACAGGATAAACACATAATTCTTATTTTTTAAAAGTGAGAATGAAGCATTTTAAGAAAGTGTGTTCACATGATAGTGTTATTATTATTATTATTATTTTATTACCCATTATTAAACATACAAAATGTTGTAAATGGAGTACAAGAAAAGAAAAAAAAGTAACATCAAATAACAACAAAATATCCAAAGAAAACTCAACTACAGAAAAACAGGATTAAGAACATTCCTAAGACAAACAAAAAAGACAAATTTAAGTTATTGCGACATATAATGAAGAGAGGCTTGGTTGAAACGCCTTTGCAAATAGAGCACGGCGATTCAGTACAGATATAAGCGGGTCGGCTATACAATACTTCAGAGAAATATTCGAATTCCTCATCCAAACTGGAAGACGAAGAAGATACTTGCCATATCTGTAGAAAATAGACCGAATATTGCGGCAATACGATGAGGTAAATATTTTCCAAAACGGAGATAGGGCTAGCACATGTGGCAAAACAAAAGCATTATACACCCTTGCAAGTAGCAAACGGTTATAAGTGGCACCTCATTGAAACAGGAATTCTATAGGCTCTGCGTGTCTTTACAGCGAACAACAAAACAAGGCAATCACGGGTTTCTTTAAGATCGCTACAAATTGGAAGGCCGAAGTACATAATCTTAGACGAAGACTTATTCGTGTAAATTCCGAAAATAGCATCAACTGGTACACTATCTTAACGCGGCTATTAAATACAGGAACTTCACTCTTCTGGCGATTGAAAGAAAGAACTATGTCACCATACTCCTTACTAAAAACACGGAAAGTCTCTTCGATGCCTATAAGTTATTGTAGCATTGAATGCTAACAAGGAGAAGTGTTTGAACTATGATACAAGTACAAGTGGTAGCACTATCGGAAATGTATTCGTGCGTTGTCACGACAGTAAGGAATTAAATTTCTTTTGAGTACCAAAAACATTCAACTGTTATGAAGGTGGATATGCGAGATTGAGATCTCCGGAGATGATTGCACCCAAAGAGATTGCCAGCATAAAAATAAGAGTTGATGAAGAGGGTTATCTTCTTGCTAGTGCTTGTGGTAACATGTAACCCAGTGCTAAACCCTATCGTCAGCTTTCGGGTATTAGCATTCAAATGAAAGCAAAGAGGAAAAGAAAGGCCCACTGTTCTACTAATATCGTAAACCATATCTTGTCTACTTGCCGAAACTGTTACCTGTGTAAAAATAATGTTGTGATAGACCGTGAAATTTCCCGGAAAAATAAAAAGGGCATTGGTGGAAAGTATCACTAAGGAATATAAATATGAATCGATGAAAAACAAAGCACAAGTGAACATTATTACTAGCATTGATCAAAACACTCAATGAACCAAATAATACCAAAGACGAAACGCATATTGAACCTGTCGAAGACACACCCATAAAAATTGTGTATGACTCAAAATGGAATAAGGATTATTCTACTGATTACGAACTAAGAGAAGTTAATAGGTACAATATCAAGAGAGAACTTGGTGAACTAGTTTATGGAACGGATTCAAAATGTCCAAAAATGTTCATTGATATTAATAATGTATAATAATATATTTTTGTATTGATATTCTACATGAAATTATTTCATTAAAAAATATATTATGCAATACATTGTTTTCTGTTCATTATTTTTAGAGTATGCTAGCATATCAAACGTTGAGAATGTCTATTAAAACATGTAAGAAAAGGAATTTGCATACATCAGATGTCGGATAGGTAGGTTAACATGGAGAAAATTTAAGTATCAGAATGAATAAATTCATTATCAACACCTTTTGTTGGTTAGGTCAGGATAAAATTGAAAAAAATCTAAGTATCAGAGCGAATAGATTCTTTATCAACATTCATTGCCGGAAATGTCAGTTAACATTATCGAAACATAAGTGTCAGAGTGACTAAATTCTCTATCAACATCTATTGTCAGATACATGGGATAACATTGACAAAATTTAAGTATCAGAGTGAATAAATTTTTTCGATCAGCATCTTTATCGAGTACAACGGATGAAATTGAGAAAATCTAAGCATCAGAATAAATAAACTCTTTATCAATATCATTTGACTGATACGTTTGATGGTGTCAGAGTGAATAAATTCCTTATCAATATCTTTTTGACAAATACGTTTGATAGCACTGACAAAATTTAAGTATCAAATTGAACAAATTCTTTATTAACATTCTTCTTTATCGATATCATTTGTAGGATACGTTGGATAACATTGACAAAATCTATGTATTAGAATGAATTAATTCTTTATCATCATCCGTTGTCACATTTGTCATTATGAAAAAATTGTAAGTAACAAACTCTTTCTTGAATTAACCTCTTCGATGCACATTATAGACATTTCATTCAAGAAATTATGAAAAAATTGTAAGTAAGTAACAAACTCTTTCTTGCATTCACCTCTTGAATACACAATACGGAACTCTCATTCATGAAATTATGAAAAAATTGTAAGTAAGTAGCAGACTCTTTTTTGAATTCACCTCTTGAATACACAATACAGAAATTTCATTCAAGAAACTATAAAAAAATTTTTAAGTAAGTAAGTAAGTAACAAACTCCTTCTTGAATTCGCCTCTTGGATACACAAAACGGAAATGTCATTCAAGAAATAATGGAAAAATTGTAAGTTACAAAACTCTTTCTTGAATTCGCCTCATGGATACACAATACAGAAATTTCATTCAAGAAATTATGAAAAAAATTGTAAGTAAGTAACAAACTCCTCCTTGAATTCGCTCTTGGATACACAATAAAGAAATTACGTTAAAGAAATTATGAAAACATTGTTAGTAAGTAACAAACTCCTTCTTGAATTCACCTCTTGGATACACATTACAGAAATTTCATTCAAGAAATTATGAAAAAATTGTAAGTAAGTAAAAAATTCTTTCTTGAATTCCCCTCTTGGAAACACAATACAGAAATCTCATTCAAGAAATTATAAAAAAATTGTAAGTAGGTAACAAACTCCTTCTTGAATTCACCTCTTGGATACACAATACAGACATCTCATTCAATAAATTATGAAAACATTGTAAGCAGGTAACAAACTCTTTCTTGAATTCACCTCTTTTATACACAATGCAGAAATTTCATTCATGAAATTAGGAAAAAATTGTAAGTAAGTAACAAACTCTTTCTTGAATTCACCTCTTGGATACACAATACAGAAATTTCATTCATGAAATTATGAAAAAATTTAAGTAAGTAAAAAACTCTTTCTTGAATTCGCCTCATGGATACACAATACAGAAATTTCATTCAAGAAATTATGAAGAAATTGTAAGTAAGTAAGTAACAAACTCTTTCTGGAATTCCCCTCTTGGACACACAATACGGAAATTTCATTCAAGAAATTATGAAAAAATTGTAAGTAAGTAACAAACTCTTTCTTGAATTCGCCTCAAGGAACACAATACAGAAATTAAATTCAAGAAATTGTGAAAACATTGGAAGTAAGTAACAAACTCCTTCTTGAATTCACCTCTTGCATGCACATTACAGAAATAATACAGAAATTTCATTCAAGAAATTATGAAAAAAATTGGAAGTGAGTAACATACTCCTTCTTGAACTCACCTCTTGGATACACATTATAGACATTTCATTCAAGAAATTATGAAAAGATTGTAAGTAAGTAACAAACTCTTTCTTGAATTCACCTCTAGGATACACATTATAGACATTTCATTCAAGAAATTATTAAACATTGTAAGTAAGTAACAAACTCCTTCTTGAATTTACCTCTTGGATACACAATACCGACATCTCATTCAAGAAATTATGAAAATATTTTAAGTAGGTAACAAACTCTTTCCTAAATTCACCTCTTGGATACACAATACAGAAATTTCATTCATGAAATTATGAAAAAATAGTAAGTAAGTAACAATCTCTTTCTTGGATTCACTTCTTGGATACACAATTCAGAAATTTCATTCATGAAACTATGAAAAAAATTGTAAGTAAGTAACAAACTCTTTTTGAATTCTCCTCTTGAATACAAAAAACAGAAATTTCAATCAAGAAACTAGGAAAGAAATGTAAGTAAGTAAGTAACAAACTCTTTCTTGAATTCCCCTCTTGGATACACAATACGGAAACTTCATTCAAGAAATTATGAAAAAATTGTAAGTAAGTAATACACTCTTTCTAGAATTCGCCTCATGGATACACAATACAGAAATTTCAATCATGAAATCATGAAAAAAAAAATTGTATGTAAGTAGCAAACTTTTTCTTGAATTCACCTCTTGGAAACACAATACAGAAATTTCATTCAAAAAATTATGAAAAAAAACCTTAAGTAAGTAACAGACTCTTTTTGAATTCACCTCTTGAATAGACAATACAGAAATGTCATTCAAGAAACTATGAAAAAAAAAATTGTAAGTAAGTAAGTAACAAACTCTTTCTTGAATTTGCCTCTTGGATACACAATACAGAAATTATATTCAAGATTTTATGAAAAAATTGTCTGTTGAATTTAGTTTAGAGTGGTTGTAAATGGTAGCACACCCACTCAGACACACAGAAATAGTGAGAGAGAGACATGTAAAAAGTTAGGTTAATTTAGGTTCACTTAGCCTTCATAAAATCCAAGTTCTATTCATTTTGACGTTATGCATCGTTATGTTGAATTTAGATTAGACCGGTTATAGACGGCAGCACAACCGCTCAGACACACAGTCATATTGAGAGAGACATGCAAAAAGTTGGGTTAATTTAGGTTCACTTAGAGTGGCGTGCCACTCTATCCACTCTAACACCAGCTAACACTCTAACACCTGCTTTTATGGTGGGAGTACTGTCCGCTTCTTGCAGCCATGACTCTATCAGAAACTTGAAATTTAATACAAAATCATTGTACTGTGAACAGCACGAATTTTCATGGTATGCTGATTATAATTACAACAAAAAAAACCAACCAAAGATATGACTTTATAGGCGTGGTGTTTTTTATAATACATGTTAATGCCCTGTTGGAATGACTGCCCCGTTGGAATGCAGGGAGACTGCCCCAAACCTATCATTAATACAGTAATGCCCCACCTGGCCGCTACCGACAATATAAAGGAGTACTGTCCGCTTGTATGGTGGGGGGACTGTCCGCTTGTATGGTGGGGGACTCTCCGCTTGAACAGATTGACCTATCACTATTGTTAAATGGCTTTCTCGAAACTTTTTTAATTTTATTTGCGAGCGTTTTTATTAGTAATAAATATTCGTAACTTGCGAATTAACTTACGTAACGAACTTCTATATTCATAGATTTTTAATACGTATATTAGGGGGTTTGTCCCTAGTTAATACCTTGCTCTTTAAGCTAAAGTTTGAAGTTTGTTCCAATTCTTTAAAAATGACCCCTTAATCACAAAGGCCGTTGATTAGAATAAATAGCTCTTATGAAAGTTCTAATAAATCTTTGGCTTAAAGAGCAAGATATTTGACCAGGGGGTGAACCCAATCATATACGTAATATTTTCTGTTCGTTTTAAGTTTTGATGTTGCTCCTTAATTTCAGTTGAAAAACTTGTTTTTTATTTAATTTCTGATCTTTTTTTTAATAATGCTGGGATATACGGCGCCCTCTTCATAGCAATGCCCCTTCCCCCATGAAAACTTCATTCCTGGAAAGATCCTTCCATACAACTCCCACCCCCCCCCCCCCTACCAGAAAAATTACCCCCTGAAAACGTCTGTATACTTCCCAATAACCAATACTATACCTTAACATTTGGTCAAGTTCATAACTTTCAGCCCTCCCCCCGGGGACTTCGGAGGATTAAGTCATCCTAAACGACATATTTATCATATTTTTGACCATGCTGAACAAAATGACTATCTCAAAATTTTGATCGGGTGACTTTGGGAAAAATTGAGCGTGGGAGGGGGCCTAGATACCCTCCATTTTTTTGGTCACTTAAAAAGGGCACTAGAACTTTTAATTTCCTTTCCAATGAGCCCTCTAACGACATTCAAGGACCACTTGGTAGATACGATCACCCCTGGAAAAAAAAAATAAAAAACAAATAAACACGCATCCGTGATCTTTCTTTTGCCAGAAAATGCAAAATTCCACATTTTTATAGATAGGTGCTTGAAACCTCTACGTTAGGGTTCTCTAATATGCTTAATATGATGGTGTGATTTCATTAAGGTTCTATAATTTTTAGGAGGTCTTTCCCCCTTTTTTCTAAAATCAGCCAAATTTTCTCAGGCGTCTAACTTTTGACGGGTAAGACTAAAAGTGATGAAACCTATATATTTGATGAAACCTATATATGCCTAGCGTCTCAGGCATGTTGATCAAGAATTTAAAATTGACATAAGACCGTTAGATTGTATGAGAGGCAAACAAGGCACGACCGCCTATGGTCTTAAGAATGTTAACCAAGTATTTAGAATTGACATAGAACCATTAATTGGCTTGAAATAACAGGTAAACAATCGTTTAAAGCCATCTTTATCTTTCCAATAGTACCTATTCGTTGCCTTAGCTTTTTACCACAGAAAATATTTTTAATGAAAAATCAAGAGCTATATCAAACTAAAGATGAGCAGAAATAAAAGTTAAATCATTTTTCAAGCATAAAATTATTAATGCCATAAATCACTATCAATAGATAAATGAAAACCAAAACGAGCATAAATTAAAAAAAATAATGAATCAAAGTAAACTAAAAAAAATAATGAAGTCAAAGTAAAAACAAGCAAACAATACCTAAAAGAGGAGGAAAGCTACCACCCTCTGTGCCTTCTAAAGACCAGAGCATAATTTGTACTTTACTGAAAACAGCTTCTATTTTGAGCTATGTGTATTTATTCCTAATAGCATCAAAAAAAACATCATCATCATAGCCAAGATTATTGAAAAGAACAATGAATGTGGATTGACAGTTCAATATATAATTATAATCATTCCTGACGTTCTTAGTAGTTTTGGATTTATTAAAGTCATAAAATAGGAAACTTTCAAAATATATTTTGTTTTCAATAAAGCTAAAATTATGTTCTGGTCCATAGAATGAACAGGGATGTTGACCCCACTCCTCTTTGTGGTAGTTTTTGCTTGTTTTCAGTTCGATTTGAATATTTATCGTTATTAATGTTCGTTTTGGACTTCATTTATTTAATGATAGTGATTTATGGTAGTCTTATGTCTGGAATATGATTTGACTTTATTTCTGATCATCTTTTGTTTAATGTAGATCTTTACTTTTCTTTTAAAATTTTCTCTTGTGGAAATTTTTGATTTTATTAATTTAAGTTCATTTTTAGTAGATATATACTTATATTTGTCTAGAAACGAATATCTTAAATCCTGTTAACTTTTTCAATAAGAATCTAGACTTTGACTTATTATTTACATATTCGACAGCATTTTGCAAAATTTTTAACAATAGTTGCATTATAAAGCTTTAAATTGATGAGTACGGGAAAAAATGTTCGTAGTACCAGCAGTATTAGTAGTAGTAGTAGTATTAGTAGTAGTAATAGTAGTAGTAGTAGTAGTACTAGTATTAGTAGCGGAAGTAGTAGTAGTAACAGTTGCAGTATCGGTAATAGCAGTTGCAAGTACATTTTGTCACAATTGCAGTAGTACCAGTTGCAAGTAGTTACAGTTCAGTTAGTCACAGTCGCTTGTAGCGCAATTCCTATTAGCCGTAGCAACTATCACAAGTAGTCGCAGTAGCAAATAGTCATAGTCAATGTGTCAAACAGTCGCAGCCACTTTCACAATTAGTTGCTGTTGAAGTCGTAAGTAGCTGCAGAAGCGAGTAGTGTAGTCATAGTTGCCTTTAGTCGCAATCACAGTTCCAAGTAGTCAGAGTCACAATTATAAGTAGTTGGAGTTACAGTTGTTGTAGTAGCAGTTGCAGTATTAGTAGTAGCAGTTGCAAGTAGTCACAGTTGCCGTTAAAAGTAGTAAAAGTCACTTGTAGCCGCATTCGTAATTCCAATTAGCCATTCCGACAATCACAAGTAGTCGCAGTTGCAAATAGTCACCGTCAATGTGTCAAACATTCACAGCCACTTTCACAATTAGTTGCAGTTTTAGTCGTAACTAGCTATAGAAGTGAGTATTAATTGCAGTCAAAGTTGCATCTAGTCGCAATCAAAGTTGCAAGTAGTCAGAATTGCAGTCATATAAGTAGCTGGAGGTACAGTCGCAGTAGTAGCAGTTGCAATTTCAGTAGTAACAGTTGCAAGTAGTCACAGTTGCAGTAGTAGCATTTGAAAGTAGTCACAGTTACCGTTAACAGTAGTCACAGTGGCTTGTAGCCACCGTCACAATTCAATTAGCCATAGCGCTAAGCACAAGGAGTAGCAGTTTAAAATATTCAGAGCCAATGTGTCAAACATTCACAGTCACTTTCGCAATTAGTGGCAGTCGTAGTCGTAAATAGCTGCGGATGCGAGTCGTAATTGCAGTCAAAGTTAAACGCAGCCGCAATTACAGTTTCAAGTAGTCACAGTCACAGTCATAAGTAGTTGGAGTTAGAGTCGCAAGTAGTCGGAGTCACAATTAGTCACAGTTACAAGTATTTGTAGTCGCAAATAGTCACAAACGCAAGGAGTCAGAGTCGTAAATAGTCACATTAGTAGTATTAGCATACATAGTCGTTGTAGTAGTAGTAGTAAAAAGTAGAAGTAACAGTATTAGCTATAGTGGCAGTGAAAGGTTCAGTTTAACACCTTTATTTAGCACCGTTCCTGAAATATTACTAATACACCTTTTCGACAACCTGCCTGCATATTGTACGTTTTGATTTTGTACAGAATACCCCAAAATCCTCAGAAAGTTTCATCTTAATGCACTCAACCCCTCCAAATATGTTGCAAGTACCTCTTTTTAGCATCCATACGTAGCTAAACATCCCTCACATCATGCCTTGAAAGTTTCAACTCAATACCTTTATCAATTCCTAAGATATTGCAAATACGCTCTTATGACAAACTTGGATGAACATAGTGTCTTTTGATTTAGTTAAACATGTCCAATAGTAGGCTCTGGAATTTCCAATGAAACAGCCCTAGCTGTTCCTGGTGTTGAGCCCTAGCTCAACACCACCCTCACCACTCTCCAAGAGATTTACTTTTATACCCTTAGAATTAGCAATAGGGCTGATCGCAAAACCAGCAGCAGGGCCGAAGAAGACTTATTATTAGTAAAATAGCATAGTAGTATTAATAAAGTGCCGTTTTGGTATCTTTATAGTTTCAACTCAATACTCTGGACTGTTTCTAGCACATTGCTGTTACACCCTTTTGATAACCTGTATGAACATAGCGTGTTTGGATTTACTCCAAAACACCCATTAATCCCAGAAAGTTTCACCTCATTATCATTAGCTTTAGCAATAGTAGTGATAGTAGCAGTATCAGTAGCAGCGTAGTAGTAGTAGTATGTACATCGTGCCTTTTCTTTAGTTCATCGTCTCCCTTAACATGCCCTGGAGTTTCAACTGAATACTCTAAACCGATCCTGAGAAATTGCTAATATGCCCTTTTGACACGCTGCTTAAACATAACTTGTTTTGATTTAACAAAACAACCATATTAATATCCTTACCCTTAGTAGTAGTATAGGTAGTAGCACTACCACTCCTTCCATACAAAGTGCCTCGGTGAAAAAAAAATAGTACAAAGAGCCCACCTCACTCTTTACTTAAGCAGCACCATTGCACTGTCTATGATAAAATAAAACAAAGAGAGTCCCTTAGAAAAATTTAACATTCTAATAATTTGAACTGCTGTTTCATCCTGAATTGTTTTCGTTTGTTATAGTCACGGTATTAAAAAAAAACAAGAAAAAAAACAACAGAAACATCGATTATAAATTAGAGTATACGACACACAAAATATATCTACCTTCCCACTGTCAGTCTTTGAAGACGAGTTCTCTGAAAGAGTGACTACACTGGTTGACGTTGTAGAAGGCATTAACAGTGGAGCAGACGCAGGCATTGGCATCGGCATAGGTAATGGCTGAAAATTAAGGTATAGTTAGGAACATTTGATTTTGACATACATATTGAAAAGACTGTGATGTGCGTTCTACCTTTTAGTTCTTTTAATCCAAGATTTATTTTTTTAAAACAAACAACGATAGGGTCATTTTCTCCTTCCTGGGTTGTTTAAAGGGGTATAATCCAGTAACACTTGTTAGTCTTAAAACTTAAATGAAAAACAATTGATAATGGTAATACGTGCTTGAATAAAATCCATTTTTTAGGTTCTTATAGCTTCTTCCCCAAATCTCTAAGTCAACTCATTGAAGTACAGAAAAGTCATGATTTTAATAATTACCTCCTCCTCAAACATCACTTTCCAGATGATGAAATGTATGATTTATTAACGTGTAAGGGCATATACCCGTAGGAGTACTACAACTCCACCTCGAGGCTACGCGTGGAAAAATTACCGCCCATCAAAGAGTTTTATGATTTACTTCGTGATCGGCAATGCACCACTGCCGATTGTAAATTTTCTAAGAGGGTTTGGGCTAAGGGAGGGTGAAAAAATCGGTGGGGTTATTCTCAAATGTACCTGGCAAGTGATTTATGGACGTTGTTTGATATTGTCTGTAAAAACACGGAAAAAATTTAAGAGGAATTTGGATTGGATTTAGGGTATTATTTTTCAACTCTTCATCTGGTGATGAATTTAATTCTAAAAATTAGTTCTGCTAAATTAGGTCTGATCACCGACGTAGATCAGCTCTTATCTGTAGAGGGATCCATGCGGGGAGGGTATGTTTTCACGCGGATCGTATTCTTAAAACCGACATGACTGGACAACCCACCGGTGAAAAGTCGAATGCGGTTTTCTTGGATATGAGTTCCCATTATCCGTCGGCAATTTCTCACTTTTATTTGCCGTGTGGGAATTACCAATGGCTGGACAATCCTTCTGCTCCAAATTTCCCCAACATTTACACTGTTGAGGAAAGTGGACCACAAGGATGGTTTTTTTTAAATTGACGGTGAAATACCTATAAAACTTCATGACTTGGTAAAGGACTTTGTTTTCTCGTGCATAAATAGACCAGTGCCTAGGAGCTCTTTGAGTCCCTATATTTATCTTTGGTAGAGGATGGGGGTATGCCCTGGACACCTTCAAAACAAAAGCTTATTGCCGACCTTCATCCGAAACAGAATAATTTTGTGTATCACATTCTTTTGCAGTGGATAATGGCCAACCATTTCAAGGTCAAAAAGATTCATAGAGCCCTCTAATTCAATCAAAAACCTTACACGAAGACGTTTGTTTACAGTTTTGTCAAGAAACGATTTGAAGCGGAAAGAAAGGTCGAAAAAGAGATCTTTAAACTCATTTTAAATTCGGTCTTTGGTAAGATGTGCGAAAGTGTGTGCAATAGGAGTCATTGTGACATTATGACCGACCCAAAGGAATGTGCCCGAATCATTGCAGATCCGAACTTCACATCATTCACGATCACAGACTCCAATATGACCCTTTTACATAGAAAGAAAAGAAGCTTAAAGTAAAATAAAACATTGCCGCTGGCAGTGCCATATTTGAAATTTAAAAAAAAACATGTTGAAGTTTCATTACAATATATGTAAGCTCCAATGGCTGGGGAAGGGGCAAGTTCAAGGGCATTATGGAGTCACTGATTCACTCCTGTTGAAAGTTAAAAAAGAGAATCTGTTGCATGATTTGGAAAATGGTAAGTACATTCGCTCCCAAATGGACCTTACTGAATGGGATGAGTCCGTTTATCCGGAGCTAGTGAAGCACTAGGCCCTAAATCAGTTATTTAAGTTAAAATCCAAGACGGGGAGTGACTTGGTATCCAAAGGTGTGTTTCCTGGTCTGAAGGTTTACTGGGTGGAAACGCACAATGAGGTTACCAAACAAGTCTGCAGCGGGGTGCCTTCACACTATGTAAAGGAAAATTTCAACATGAGTGTTTATAGGAACTGTGCGGAAAATGATTTAGTTCCAAGAGCAAAAGTCATGGCCATTCGCAACTAAACGACACTCCGTCGATTAGTTAGGGAGTGACGTGTTGCCGCGATTTTGTTACGCCCAGGGATCAGACATCAAAGCGTGATCAAGAATTAAGAAATTGACAATCTTGTTTAAAAATAGGGACATAACTTTTCTTTTTCGCAGGACAAAATCTTTAGTTTAGCTGCAGTAATGCAAAGTGGAGAAAGCATTAAAACATAAACTAAGGAGGTATAAAGGCCATGGATAAAATTCCAAGAAGATCTGGTAGATGCAGCCAGACGGCATAATAGTAAAATATTGCACTGGCACGTTACTAAAATGAGAGGGAATAGTCAATCTGGACCTGTCTCAGTTAATGATAGGAACGGGGCCAGTTAGTGATAAGGAAAGAGTTAAAGAGAGATGGGCAGAATATTTTGAGAATGTGCTAAATCGGGATATAGTTACAGGGAAAGATATAGAGGAGAATGAAAAAGTTTGTGTGACACTTTGGATTTGAAGGAAAATTTATTTTGTAAGGAAGAATTAGTGATATTACTAAAAGGATTAAAAAATAATAAGACCCCAGGTGCTGATAGTGTAGTTAATGGGTTTCTTAAATACAGTTGTTATGAGGTTAGAAATAAGCTACTGAAGATTATGAATATGATTTTTGAAAAAGGGGAAGTACCTAAAAGGAAAAAAGCGATTTTAGAAAAACTATAATTAAATTCCTCTATAAAAAAGGTGATAAGAGTGAGTGTGGTAATTATAGAAGCATTGGCCTGGTTTCTGTAGGTAGCAAATTACTTATTATGATGAACTTTTTTAGACTAAGGTGCTGTAAATAAAGTTTTAAGAGAATAACAGCGTGGTTTTGGGACAGGTAGAGGATGTGTCGACCTAATTTTCACGTCAAGATTAATAATTGAGAAGTGCCTGAGTCATCAAAAACCTTTAGTCCTCACTTTTATATATTATGAGCAAGCGTTTGATTCTGCTGAGAGAAGAGCTTTACGAAAAGTGTAAGAAGTGTGGACTAGTGCGAAAAGTGTGGTTCAATCCCGCTTTCTAGGGCTAAAATAAGAGAAAATTTAAGATGGCAAGGTCATATTCGGTGGATGAAGGATGAGAGATTGCTAAGGTTTGTCCTTTTAAGTCAGCCGTCTAAGGCCAGGCAAAAAGCAGGTTGTCCCCGGTTAGGGTGGAAGGATGTCGTAAGGAAAAATTTTAAGGGAAATGGGACCTTCCTGGAAGGGCGAAAAGAGGGAGGCTTTTAATAGATTGAGATGGAGGAAGGGTGTGCGTAGCTGTGTTGGCCTCAGGCAGCTTGGTCCTGAAGTGAGTTGTTAGCAGTAGTAGTAATGCTAGGCAAGGTTATCAACCCCCTTAGGTGATTGCAAGTATGAACACACCCTGCCAAAAAGGGACCAGCAGAGTAGTTGGCTATTGAATGCATAGGGTTCTTAATCTAAAGTATTTAAATAAGCAAATATTCTTCTTCTTTTTTTGTAAAACAAGATTTGGTGTGCCATCATATATTTGATGATCTGAGCTAGTTTTTTCATTTCGATAATTTAAGGCTGTATGAGTTGGTAGCTCATGTAACAGACGAGAATTATCCAGAAGCAACATTTTTTCATAAGACACGTGACAGCTTTTGAACCTATGCTTTTCCTTAGCAAAGGCAGTAGTAACCCAGAAAAGGGTCTGGATGTGGTACTTTTTTGAAACCTACCGTATTTGCAGCCTAGTCCTTGTGCCAAAGATAGCTGACTAAAGCCAACAATAGTAAGACATCTATGAATATCATGCATGTCAAACATTAGCAAAGCAGGTTCTTAAAATTCTTGTATTTTTCTCGTTAAAATTCAAGAATTCATCTAGAATATAAGCACTTTCATCCATAATGCATCCCATTTAAAGATAAATAGGCTTTTGAACAAAATCCTTGTTCTTTTAAATTGTTAAAGAATAGAACTTCTACCTAAGCTATTTCTATGGCTATTTCACTTTCCCAAATTGCCTGTTCTCTCCTAAAATGTAATTCAGAATGCTCAGGTATATCTCGGCAGGGGATGAAAGAAGGATGAAATTATTGGCAATAATTTATTCATTTTCTTTTTGTAAGGTATCTATTTTTTTCCTATCAGTGTGCAGACCAGTGATTCCCAACGTGGGATGCAGGCCCTACCGGTGGTGCATGACAATATTCTCGTGGTTCATGGGCAAGACATGCACCGTTTGGCTGACTATGCTTTAGAGCCTTCATTTGAAAAAAAATGTTTATGTGAATGACGTTACATTCATATACGATTAGAGAGCAAAAAAGATACATGAAAGCACTGCAATAGCGTCATGCATTGTATAAAAGGGGTTTTACAAAGATTTTTTATTTTTAATTCCCATTATAGAGAGCACAAGCAGCTGCCTTACCTCGTAAAATCATCATTTAAGGTGCTCGTATGCTTTGTCCAATTCTCGTTTGCAGCAACCACGAATCCCAAATATTTATGCTTATGAGTTATTTTTATTGACTCTTGATTTTAGGTAACTGAGTAATCTTTGGGTCCGTCAGGTTTCCTACTTTGGAAGATGATATATTCTCTGTCTGTGTTCAGCTTCAACTTCTCTCATTATTGTATTTTTAGTTATTGTATTTTTTCATTATTATATTATTTTTAAGCGTCAGTTAAATTAAAGAGGTTGGAAGTCCTCGGCTGATTTGGCCAAGACGCAGTGTTGTCAAAAACGATAAAAAGAAAATAAGAAATTCGCTAGTGATACATTTTAGATCTCTCTTTCAAGAAACTCGGCAAAATTACTATCACTTTGGAACACTTTATATTGGAACACATTATCAATTTAGGTTTCCTACTTTGGAAGACGACAATCTCTGTCTTAAATGCTTTCAGCTTCAGCTTCTTTCATTCTATTTAAGCTTCAGTTAAATTCAGGAGTTTGGGAGCTCTCAGCAAGGACTAGTGATTCAAATTGAATCTATCTCTTTCCAAGGAACTCAGCAAAATCATTAATATACATGGTAAAAAGTTTTTACGCTTCCACGATGGACTCCTCTAAGGGATTTGAATGGTCTATATACACCTAATTTAGCAACAATAACAACAGGTAAATTTATCTCATACATATTAATTAAAATATTAATAAAAAGTCTAGGTTGACCTATCTTAACAAGTTAACGAAACAAAATGGACATATGAATACTACCGAATGCCTGTTCAATGTCTAGGAAGACCACATAAAGCTTACCTTTTCGTCTACAATATCCTCCAATGAGGTCCTGGAGTAGGGTTTCTAGTTGAATACTCCGTTTGGCATCCTCCTTGTGTCTCACTGATAATACTATCCTTGAACTAGCCACAACCCTAATCCAACATCTAGAAACTTATCCAAATATTTCCGAGTTGTTGGCATCAGGCTAATATGACGGTAATTTCTCTGTGTCATATGATCACCTTTTATAAATAACGGTATTATGATGGCCTGGGGCTCCCCCAGGCCACTCAGTGTATCCCAAGGTGGCGATAGGGGAACAATCTACAGATGTGTAGGGTACCTTCATAAGAGATACGGACCAAGGGAGGACTTTGGTCCCTGGGGGTCCATAATAGAAACTGGGGCAACCTCACCCGGGCCACTAATACAGGTGGATAAGGAAGAAGGCCCCTCAAATGAACACTCAACAGGGCCCACAGGCGTGTCCACACATCCCATGAGTTACAAACCTTCTCCCAGTAATGGATTAAATTGCATGGTGACACAAAACACCATCATGGGAGGATCCTCTATAGAAGGACAGCTGCGGCAGGACGTAAGATCCAGATCTGTGGTCAATGGAGTCTGCAAAGGGCTGCCTCGACCCTTTCGGAGTACCTGCAAGACCTTGGACCTTGCGGTTAACTCTATTCCCACTTGAGGAGTGGCACCCCTTGAGGAAATTATAGCCTAATAAACGACATAGCATTCGCACGGGATTTTGATTAATGGATAATTCTTGGGCTTGTCGGTTTGGACGGGGCGTTTCCGGGCTGAAAAACCTCTTCCTAGCTAATTTATCTATGTAGGTTGCCTCCCCGTAGTAGCATAATATTTGTAAGCATGAATATATAACAATCGGAGGTAATAGGCTTGGGACTGTATGTGCAGGACTGCGACTCTTGTTGATAGAAGAGCATCGCCAAGTGCTGAAAACCATGCTGTGACCAACATGGGCTCAGGATTGCGCAAAGCCTCCATTCATACTTGAGGTCCCAGCGACTTCGTGCTGTCCGATTCAAAGCCGGCTTAAGCGCTTCGGTGTAGACTTGAGAATATATGTTGATCCCGTCCTGCAATGGTATCCGGAATCACTCCTTTTCCTGAGGCCAAAATAATGTCAATGGTTTAAAGGACATGAAAATTGGAACTAAGAATGTTACGACGTTAAAAAATGACTTTCGTATGGGCATTTTGACTTACGATTTCAGGCGATTCAAACTGGACTTAATAGGAGTTTCAGAAACTCATATCCCAGGGGTAGGAAGCATGAAAATAGGTAATGGAGAGTTTTTTTTTACTCAGGCAGGAAGGATGGGATACATAGACAGGGAGTAGGGCTCATGATGAATAAGGAAGCTGCTAAGTCTTCTTTAGGCTGGGAGGGTATTAATAATACAATACTAATTGCTCATTTTATGACTAAAAAGTTCAGGGTATCAGTTATAGTAGTATATACTCCTGTTGAACTGACGATAAAAAAAATAAAAAAAATAAATAAAATAAAAAAAAACAAGATGAAAGATACTTGTGACTAACTTGGATGATGAATTTTACTTACAGTTACAATGGAAGCATAACTCGGATGACAGGGTTCCAGGTAGAAATTTAGTTTTTTACTAGGTAAATTTAACGCCCAGGTCGGTAGAAATAGAGATAGATTGTATCCTAGCCTAGGTAAATTTGGTTTAAGAAAAGAAAACAGTAATGGCTACAGACTTTTGTAATTTTTTAGGTATAACAATCTAGTTATAACCAATACGATTTTTAGTCATAAAATGACCCATAAGTTGACATGGTATGCATGTGATGGTCAGACAGCAAACCTTATTAATTATGTTATAGTAAATCGTAGACTCGCAGGATCAATACAAGATATTAGGGTATATAGGAGTGCTACTATTGATTTTAAAAGCAAAGATCACCATCTAGGAGTGTCTAGGATTAATTTAAAGCTGAAATTTCGGAAGGGTAACTACCCCCAGGAAGCTATGATAGTGGTAGACTCCAGGATGAGAGTTTGAAAGAAACTTTCTAGGAACAGTTGATTACTAAACTAGAGAGTTTAAAATTTGATAATTTGGAAGATGCCTGGAATAATTTTACAAAAATAATTTTTGAAGTTGCAGACGGTGTCTTAGGGAAGAAAGTTAAACCCGCAGCTATAAATGATAGTGAAAAAGTTTTATGTTTAATAGAGAGGAGAAGGGGTTTTAACAAGAATTATCTGAGTGATTCATCATATGAAAATAAAAGTAATGTAAAGAAATTGGAGAAAACATTAAAGTATGAACTAAGGATGTGTAAAGTGGAGGCCATGGATAAAATTGCCGAGGATCTGGAAGATGCAGCTAGACGGCATAATAGTAAAATATTGTTGTGGCATGTTAATAAATTGAGAGAGAGTAGTCAGTCCGGGCTTGTCCCAGTTAAAGATAAGAACAGGGCCTCAATTAGTGCTAAAGAAAGAATTAAAGAGGGATGGGTGGAACATTTTGAGAATATACTGATCCCAGATACAGTCAGAGGCAACGCTACTGCATTGCCTATAGTAAAGGCCATCCGGCTCCATTGTTTTTTTTTTTTTGTTTTTTTTTGTGGGTTTTTTTCAGAGGCACTTCATATGGAAGGGGTTGTCGCATAAGCTTTTGAGGGGGCACATTCAATTGGAAATCGAGATTTCTAGTGCCCTTTTTAAGAGTCAAAAGTGATCGGAGGGTAACTAGCCCTCCCCCCACGCCCTTTTTTACCAAATGCATCCAATAAAAATTTTGAGACAGCCATTTTGTTAAAAAAAAGTTCAAAGATCATATAACAAAACTCAAGTGTCGACACAACCAATTTGACTCATAGTTACTACGGCCGTTTGCTCGTGCCGTTTACCAAAACACTTGGAAAACTATAGGTCTCGCCGCACGCCTACGAGTCCAGGGAACTTGTCTGTCATGTGTAAATCTTAAAACACGATAGTCTGCCTGAGACTCAAAACGGGCAAGCCTATTAGGCTTAGGTCACTTGTTCGCCTGTGAGTCCAAGCAATTCAGTACCCCCTTTTGCATGAAAGTCCAGTCGACATTTTCCGTCATGAGTCACACCAAAAATCCCGATGATCCCTTAGTTCTATGGCTATCTACCTCAGTTTTGCCCTAGGATGAATGGATGGATAATAGACTATCTATCAACAAGTGAAAATGACATCATTTTTATACAATCCTGAAAAAAAGCTTATGTCAGCGTTGCCTCTCACTCAGACTATCTGTCTTGGCTTTGTCTCCAATTCCAATTTCAACCAAATGAGCCACCTCAAAGCTTATACAACCATCCCTTTCATAAGAACCTTAAATGCCCCAGGGTTATAACTTACAACCCTCGCCCTCACGCTCTGGTGGTTTGTATCAACCTCGAAATCCTTGTTATATGATATTTAGACTATTTTCAATAAAAAGACTGACTCAAAATATCTACTGGATACATCTCAGAAAACACGACGTGTTTCAGTGTCTGTGTGTGCGAGGGGGGGGGGGGGGTTAACTGCGCTTTGATCCTTTTGAATATTAAAAAGTGTACTAGAACTTATTATTACCAGTTCAATGGGTCCGAGTTAGAGTCGCAAGTAGTCGGAGTCACAATTAGTCACAGTTACAAGTATTTGTAGTCGCAAATAGTCACAAACGCAAGGAGTCAGAGTCGTAAATAGTCACATTAGTAGTAGTAGCATACATAATCGTTGTAGTAGCAATAGTAAAAAGTAGAAGTAACCGTATTAGCTATAGTGGCCGTGAAAGGTTCAGTTTAACACCTTTATTTAGCACCGTTCCTGAAATATTACTAATACACCTTTTCGACAACCTGCCTGCATATTGTACGTTTTGATTTTGTACAGAATACCCCAACATCCTCAGAAAGTTGCACCTTAGTGCCCTCAACCACTCCAAATATGTTGCACCTACCCCTTTTTAGCATCCATACGTAGCTAAACATCCCTCACATCATGCCCTGAAAGTTTCAACTCAATACCATTATCAATTCCTAAGATATTGCAAATACGCTCTTATGACAAACTTGGATGAACATAGTGTCTTTTGATTTAGTTAAACATGTCCAATAGTAGGCTCTGGAATTTCCAACGAAACAGCCCTAGCTGTTCCTGGTGTTGAGCCCTAGCTCAACACCACCCTCACCACTCTCCAAGAGATTTACTTTTTATACCCTTAGAATTGGCAATAGGGCTGCTCGCAAAACCAGCAGCAGTGGCCGAAGAAGACTTATTATGTAGTATTAAATAGCATTAGTAGTACCAATATAGTGCCTTTTTGGTATCTTTATAGTTTTAACTCAATACTCTGGACCGTTTCTAACACATTGCTGATACACCCTTTTGATAACCTGTATGAACATAGCGTTTTTTGATTTAGCCCAAAACACCCATTAATCCCATAAAGTTTCACCTCAATATCATTAGCTTTAGCAATAGTAATGATAGTAGCAGTATCAGTAGCAGCGTAGTAGTAGTAGTTTGCACATCGTGCCTTTTCTTTAGTTCATCGTCTCCCTTAACATGCCCTGGGAGTTTCAACTGAATACTCTAAGCCGATCCTGAGAAATTGCTAATATGCCCTTTTGACACGCTGCTTAAACATAACTTGTTTTGATTCAACAAAACAACCATATTAATATCCTTACCCTTAGTAGTAGTACAGGTAGTAGCACTACCACTCCTTCCATACAAAGTGCCTCGGTGAAAAAAAAATAGTACAAAGAGCCCACTTCACTCTTTACTTAAGCAGCACCATTGCACTGTCTATGATAAAATAAAACAAAGAGAGTCCCTTAGAAAAATTTAACATTCTAATAATTTGAACTGCTGTTTCATCCTGAATGGTTTTCGTTTGTTATAGTCAAGGTATTCGAAAAAAAAAAAACAAGAAAAAAACAACAGAAACATCGATTATAAATTAGAGTATACGACACAAAATATATCTACCTTCCGACTGTCAGTATTTGAAGACGAGTTCTTTGAAAGAGTGACTCCACTGGTTGACGGTGTAGAAGGCATTGACAGTGGAGCAGACGCAGGAATTGGTATCAGCATAGGTAATGGCTGAAAAATTAAGGTATAGTTAGGAACATTTGATTTTGACATACATATTGAAAAGACTGTGATGTGCGTTCTACAATTTAGTTCTTTTAATCCAAGATCTATTGCATTTTAAAACAAACAACGATAGGGTCATTTTCTCCTTCCTGGGTTGTTTAAAGGGGCATAATCCACTAACACTTGTTATATAATATAAATTATGAAAACAATTGTAGGGCAGGCAAAGTAAAATAACGGACATCTTTTTTTGGAAAACTGGAAACCACAGGAAATAAGTAAGAGTAAAATATACCGTCGGAAGTTTCAAAAATAACATTAAAACTTCATTTTGCATGGGAATGGTAGCCGGTAATGTTTATGGTTTAGCTGTTATTTTACTATGATGTTTCCAGGCTACTTAAAACAAGAATACTTGCCTAATAATATAGCTATAGTCAGCTTCACGATATACTGGGAAAATAAAAATATGACAGGTGATTTCTTAAAACAGTAAAACATTTTGAATAACGTGTTTTTTTTTTACAATAAAAAACAATTGCAAAGCGGATATCGCAATTAAAACCCTTAATGGAATGTGTCATAATACAGAAACCTGCAAATATGCTTTTTTCTATTTTCTTTAATGTTTTATGTTACGATAAATTTATGCAAGGCATAGAATTTGGAAATATTTATTATTTGGGTATTAATTTTCATTACATTTGATTTTAAAGATTTGTGCGTTTATTTAAAAAAAAATCCTAAATGAAATGCTAGTTAGCGATTTCCTGCTAGGGCCTGAAAAAAAAAAACTGTTATTAACTAACGATTCTCAGAAATGGATAAATTGGGAAAAAAAGATACAAATAAATACAAGCCAAGAAAAAAAATTGCTCCCCCTTAAATTTTCCCTCTCTCTTTATAAATATATTAAGAAGTCTCCAACAATTTTCTACAACAGCAATTCGGTTTGCTAGAGATATTTGTAATCAATGTTCGCTAAATTTTTTTTTAGCTCCCTAGAATGGAACTGTTAGAAAAAGAGTTAACTTAACAATTTTGTGAGGACGGAAGAAAGACGCCCCTAACTTTAGCATGGAATAACGTTAGATAATCAAATCTAACGTCCCCATTAGACGCTGGATATCTGCCAGACCCGTTGTTTTATTGGTACACTTTTTCAGAATTCGTCCTCAAAATTTTCAAATAAACAGGTTTTGGGAGCTCAAAAGCAATATTGGGCTAAGATTTTTTTCTTATAGAAATGGAATATAAATTTCCAAGAAATATAATTTGCTGTCAATGTAACGTAAATTATTTTTTAGCTCTTTGAAAGGGCATTGCTAGTAAAATAGTTAATTAAGAATTTTTGTATGGACGAAAACGGTTCTACTTCATTGTCAAATAGCCTCATTGTCTCCTCATATCGTAAAAACAAATTATATAAGTTAGCCTGTAAGACCAGTAGTGATATTGACCTATCAAATTGTAAAAATTATAAATATTTTATACACTAAACTCATCCGTGAAACGAAGAAAAATTATTATTATACAAAAATTCTCAATTGCAAAGGAAACCTGAAAAAGAATTGGTCCACCATTAATGACATACTCTCAAAAAATAGAAAATCAAAGTCTATATCTATTCACCTTAAAGACACAAATGGTAGATTAATTGACCCTTTATATGCACCTGACGCATTTAATAATTATTTTTCTAATGTTCCTCATACTGACTCCCGCTCCTTCTTACAGGCTGTATTCCCTGCTTAGAACCTAGATCCATGTTTTTCTGCCCAATTGATAGCAATGAGGTACTTCAAATCATCGGTTCTCTCCCTAATAGTTTTACTCCTGACTGTCGTGGATTAAGTAATAAGCTCCTGAAGACCATATCTCCTTTTGTTTATGAGCCCATCAAGCATATTGCCAACCTATCTTTAACCCACGGAGTTTTCCCCCGATTTACTAAAGTCAGCCATTGTTATTCCAGATCTTAAAAAGGGCGATCCAACTGAGATAGGTAATAATCGTCCAATCTCAATTCTTCCTGTTATATCCAAAGTGCTCGAGAGAATCATCTTCAGACGTCTGTCTCCCTTTCTGTTTGACAGTCAGCACTCTGTTTCTTTGATTTCTCCTCACCAATATCGCTTTAGGCCGAAATTTTCAACTTCTTATGCTCTAATTGACGCCACACAGTTCATACGCTCACAACTCGACCTTAAAAAAACTGTATTGGGTTATTTTTTATTTTTCTAAGGCCTTTGACATGGTCGATCATAGTATTTTAATAAGTAAATTAAATAGTTACGGTATTCGTGGTGTTCTCCTCTCTTGGTTTGATTCTTATCTATCTGAAAGGGTAACAGAGTGTAAGCCTAGGTGGAGTATCCTCTCAGCCCTTACCTGTTCGGAGGGGTGTCCCGCAAGGCTCCATTCTAGGCCCTATTTTATTTCTCCTATATACCAATGATCTTGTTATGGACCTAGGCCTTTTAGTGTATCCTGTATTATTTGCTGATGACAGCAACTTCTTCATCACTGGCACCAATTTACCATCGGCAATAACCTCTGCCCAAGTCCTTCTGAACAGAGTCCAGGCGTGGTGCCTTGCGAATAACATGACCATTAATAGCAAAAAAAGTCAAATAGCATTATTCAGAACCCCCTACAACAAAGACGTAATTCAACCTGCTCTTGGTCTCAGGTACTCCACCGACATCCTCCACAAGTGGAGGTTGCCAAGTTTCTTGGTGTATTTATTGACTCATGCTTATCATTCTCTAATCATATTTCTTACATCACAGCAATAATTTTGAGACAAGTAGCTATGATTAACCGTGTGAATTATTTTCTTCCTCCTGACATCCTAGTTACCCTCTATTATTCCTTATTTTTCCTTACCTTTCTTATTGCGGATCAGTTTGGGGAAATACAAAACGGTCCTTCACTAAAAAACTCAAATTTGCCCAAAAACTGTGCCATTAAAGCAGTTTTTCGACTTCCCCGTCTATATCCAACTCGTGATTTGTATTCAGATTTTAGCATAGCTCCACTTGATCAAATTACACAAAAACTAAAACTTATCGCTTGCTTACTCTGCTTTCCACAATAATCTTCCACCTCAACTACTAACCTATTATAATATTAATAATTCGGAAGCCCACTGTCTCCGTTCATCCAATAAAGCCTTTAAAATTCCTAAATGCGTACCTAGTGCTGCCCAGCAATCTCCCATTTACAAATCTATTATTCAATGGAACAGAATACCCTCCAGTGTTGAACTAGCCACAAGTTTCTGCAAGTTGTATAAAAATATAACAAAACTTGATAATATAATTTAATCTTTCCATTATTAACCAATTTGCTTTAATTACCAAAGTTTTATTCTTCTATTTTTTTTCGGTGTTACTGTAATTTTTTCTTTTTTTGGTCCTTAACAAGTTATCTTCTAGGATCTTTATTATTATTGATGTCTGTGTTATGTTTTTTCTTGAATAAAATTGAATTGAATTGAAAGTAACTCCCCAAGTGGAAAATACCCCCCGGAATATACCCTCGGAAAAATATCCCCCGGAAAATCCCCCCTCCCGTGGAAAATAAGGCTTTCCATATTTGAGAATTATAATTGAGTTTTATTTTTTAAATTTTTGTAGGGGGAAGGAGTTTCGGTACTTTGCGCGACTCACTCAATCACAATATAAAATAAATGTAATGTTTCATTTAAGAGTTTTTCCAATTGTTAAATTTTTTTTTTCAATGACCGTTTTTTCCAAGTATTAAGTACTATTATTAGGTTAATTTAGTGTTTTATTTAAATGTTTTGTGATGATCGCCGATCAAAGTTTATGTTATTGTTGCCTTTCATTTATGTTATTTTACTGTGTTCATGGCCGTATATTTGGCTTTAAAATACACTTATCCCTCTTTAGTTCATAGTTTTCCAAACACTATCCAATTTAGGATAAAAGGTGACTTGCTACAGTGTTGTCACTATAGTATAACCTAAACATGCTACTATGAACTAAGAAATTAACCAAGTTTTTTTTTAAAAGTTTCTTCTTGCATATCAAAACAGTTCGTAGTAACGAACTGTAAGTAAGGAGCGACCCGGCTCAATGGTAACCGAAACTCTAGAAAAAAGGAATTTTGATATCAATAGATACATCAAAAGAATCAGCTTTTAATGCTGATTTCAAATATGTAAGTTCCATCAAGTTTAGTCCATCAAAAGTTATGGAGGGAAAGACCCCCTAAAAGTTGTTGAACCTTATTGAAAATCACACAATCATATTCAGCGTATCAGAGAGCCCTACTGTGGATGTTTCAAGCTCCTTTCTACAAAAATGTGGAATTTTGCATTTTTTGCCAGAAGAAAGATCACGGATGCGTGTTTATTTTTTTTTTCTCCCCAGGTGTGTTCGTATCGACCCAGTGGTCCTAGAATATCGTTGGAGGGTTCATTGGAATGGAAATTAAAAGTTCCAGTGCTCTTTTTAAGTGACCAAAAAAATGGGGGGCATCTAGGCCCCCTCCCACGCTCATTTTTTTTCCCAAAGTCACCCGATCAAAAGTTTGAGATAGCCATTTTGTTCAGCATGTTCGAAAATATAATAAGTATGTGTTTTAGGATGACTTAATCCCCCGAAGTTCTCGAAGGGAGGGCTGAAAGTTATGAACTTTACCCAATGTTAACATATAGTATTGGTTATTGGGAAGTGAACAGACGTTTTCAGGGGGGATTTTTTCTGGTAGTGGGGGTGGGGGGGTGGGTCGGGGGTTTATGTGGGAGGATCTTTCCATGAAGGAAGTTTTCATGGGGAAGGGACATTGCTATGAAGGGGACGCCGGATTTCCCAGCATTGTTTAAAAAAAGATCAGAAATTAATATAAAAAAAACAAGTTTTTCAACTGCAACAGCAGCAACATCAAAACTTAAAACGAAACAGAAAATATTACATATATGATTGGGTCCACACCCCCTAGTCAATACCTCGCTCTTTAAGCCAAAAGATTTTTTTGTACTTTCATAAGAGCCATTTATTCTAATTAACGGCCTTTGTGATTAAGCGGTTATTTTTAAAGAGTTGGAACAAAATTCGAACTTTAGCTTAAAGAGTAAGGTATTGACTAGGGGTATTTGTCGTAACATAAAACATAAAGAAAATAGAAAAAAGCATATTTGCGGGTTTCTGTATTATGACACATTCCATTAAGGGTTTTAATTGCGATATCCGCTTTGCAATTGTTTTTTATTGTAAAAAAAAAACACGTTATTCAAAATGTTTTACTGTTTTAAGGAATCACCTGTCATATTTGTATTTCCCAGTATATCGTGAAGCTGACTATAGCTATATTATTAGGCAAGTATTCTGTTTTAAGTAGCCTGGAAACATCATAGTAAAAATAACAGCTAAACCACAAACATTACCGGCTACCATTCCCATGCGAAATGAAGTTTTAATGTTATTAAATTATGAAAACAATTGTAGGGCAAAGTAAAATAACGGACATCTTTTTTTGGAAAACTGGAAACCACAGGAAATAAGTAGGAGTAAAATATACCGTCGGAAGTTTCAAAAATAACATTAAAACTTCATTTTTGCATGGGAATGGTAGTTTTCGAATCACTGCTTGTTGAAACTTCAGTCTTAGGAAACACTTGCTTATGGTAAGGTTTCTCGTGCTCCAAGCGGTTCTATTCCAGATTTCTTATATATTCTTAATGAAACAATGAAATTTCTTTAAAACCAGCCATGTAATAGGGTTGTCATGGGTTATTTTTAACTTAAGTCTTCTGGATAACCTTCTGTGTCAATAGATTTATTCGCTTTAATGCTATGCTGCTATTGCAGCATGAAATGCTGGAAACGACGCTTAAGCTTACTAGAGTAACTGAGACGAAAACCATTCTAATTGATTATATATTTTTTTCTAGTAGCTTTGTCTTGGTAAGCGACGTTTCAGACCACTTTTCTATTCTTTCAAAGTTAACCTTTCCTGAGCCTGCGTCTAGTCAAAAGAAATTGCAATCAAGTTTTATTTACCATTTCTCCTAAAAGAGAAATAGTAAATGCTATGTTTGACTGAACAAGTGTGGGACGAGTCTGACTCTATGTAAAAATTTTAATACGTGTTTTGGTAAGTTTTTACGGTTCATAATTTCTTAGACCACACGGCTTTTCCATTTACGAAATATTAAGCAAGAAAACGGGTTTTAATTTTATTGAAGCAGTGAATCAATAACAACAGAATAAACACTTAATTAAAAAAAAAACACTCCGAATATTTCGGCTCCACGTCCGGGAGCCTTTCTCATCGGAAAAAAGAAGAAAAAAAAAATGTTCAAAAAAGAAAAGAACATTTTTTTTTTGTGTTTTCCTCCCTTTTTTTTCCGTTGAGAAAGGCTCCCGGACATGGGGCCGAAATATTTGGAGTGTTTTTTAGTTAAATGTTTATTTTGTTGTTATTTATTCACTGCCTTAATAAAATTAAAACCCGTTTTTCTCGGTTAATTTTTCGTTTACGGTTCAGTGAAGTCTGCAATATTCCAAACCTGTAAACTCTTATCTTTGCACTATCGGCTAAAAAAATCAGAGCCTTTAAACCCTTGGATTATTCCCGGTTTATTCAAGAGCTGGAGAAGAACGAATTATCTTTAGAAAAAAAGTGGAAAGCTTCATCTTTAGTCCGTCACCTGGATGAATATAAGAGTAACAGGAGCGTGTTTAAATCAATTATTCGTTAAGTCTGAATTACATTTTTGGGAAGTTGTCTGATTGTGGGAAAGATGGTAGAAAGACCTGGAAACCTGTTAAATCAGTTCTTAAACCTGGCCCTCTCAAATCACCTTTACCTGAAAGTCTTTTAATCAACGGCAGCTAGTATCCAGCAGAGATGTTATTGAAAGTCAGATAGCGTCTTATTTCTCTGCTGTTGGGAAAAACCATTGCAGCAGCTTTTTTTTAAAGGGGCATAATCCAGTAACACTTGTTAGTCTTAAAATTTAAATGGAAAACAATTGATAATGGTAATACGTGCTTGAATAAAATCCATTTTTTAGATTCTTATAGCTTCTTCCCCAAATCTCTAAGTCAACTCATTCAAGTACAGAAAAGTCATGATTTTAGTAATTACCTCCTCCTCAAACATCACTTTCCAGATGATGAAATGTATGATTTATTAACGTGTAAGGGCATATACCCGTAGGAGTACTACAACTCCACCTCGAGGCTACGCGTGGAAAAATTATCGCCCATCAAAGAGTTTTATGATTAGAGTATTAGAGTATTATGATCTATTTAAAATTGGCCAAAAACATACATGGTAAGCATAAACCTTAGGGCGTAGTCATAAAGGTGCATCATCAATATCTCAGGAACTACACTTTTAAGATTATTAGATTTAACCCTTAAGGACCACTACAGTTACTACTAGTAATAATAATAATAATATAACGTTTATGTATGCTGCCACTGCTACAAACTGCTGATAGTGTGACTATTTACGACTATGAGTCCTTGCGTTTGTGACTTCTTGCAAGTGCGAATACTTGACTTGCATACGTGACTGCGACTAATTGTGACTCCAGTCACTCATGACTGTGACTTCTTTGAACTGCGATTGCGACTTCATGCAATTTTGACTGCAATTACTCCCTGCTTCTGCAGCTACTAATGACTGCGACTGCGACTAATCTCGACTCTATCTGCAAATGCAATTACTCCCTGCTTCTGCATCTACTAATGACTGCGACTGTGACTAATCTCTACTCTATATGCAAATGCTATACTACCTGTTTCTGCAGCTACTAATGACTGCGACTGCGACTAATCTCGACTCCATCTGCAAATACTATACTCCCTGCTTCTGCAGCTACTAATGACTGCGACTGCGACTAATCTGGACTCTATCTGAAAATGCAATTACTCCCTGCTTCTGCAGCTACTAATGACTGTGACTGCGACTGGTCTCGACTCTATCTGCAAATGCTATACTCCCTGCTTTTGTAGCTACTAATGACTGCGACTGCGACTAATCTCGACTCTATCTGCAAATGCTATACTCTCCTGCTTCTGCAGCTACTAATGACTGCGACCGTGACTAATCTCGACTCTATCTGTAAGTACTTTACTTATTAACTGTGACTGCTTGCAACTGCGAGTACTTGTGATTACCACTGATGCTAATTAGAATTGCGACTGAAGCTACATTTGGCTGTGTATTTAGTGACTGTAATTTTAGTGAATATATACCCTGGCCATGACCCTACCAGGTAACACGACAGGAAACTCTAGTGGTGTGAAGGTTAGAAATTATTAATAAGTAATAATTATTAATAAGTTTTATTTATAACAATTTTATTTGTTTACCGCACAAATTCACTTGGTAGTTCCAGTAAAAATATATTTTTTGCTATTTCCTTTTAAAATTAAAAAATTTCGGAATTGACTACACTCCAAGTTTTCAAAAGTGTTATTGACCCCCTCCTTTCAATATTTTTTAGAATTGATGAAAATTTAGTTGTTAATAGCTTTTTATTGCCCCTTTAACCTCAAAATAAATTGAATAATTACCTTTATAGTCACAAAATCTTTAATTTTCATTTTCCAACAGTGTTTGTGTATTTGGATAGTTGTGTCTATTAATATTCATGTTGTATTTTTTTACCTAATATTTATCTATCTATAGATTTTGGCTCTGGAGATTGAAATTGGCCAAACTTCTAAACCGTTGAGTGATGTCCGTCCAAAGAAGACTCATGAATGGGAAGTGTTCGTTCGGGGTAAAAATAATGCCCCAATCGAGAATGTGATTAGTCATGTCATTTTTAAATTGGTCGAGTTTGACAAACCAAGAAGGAGTGAGTTTCCCTTTAATATTTATTTTGACCATGTTTACTTTATAGTTGTCGCTTTTTTTTTTTTTTCGGCTTTTAGTCTTTTGTTTGAAAATTGCTGGGTTTTTCTCTATTGTAGGTGCATATAATCATACCTAAGGGGGTTAAACAATTTGTGGTGTGGAGATGGGAGCTAAAGTTCCAACTGCTTTCGAGCACAATCTATCGACAATAGATACAGTTCAATGGTTAATTCCATTTTTAGTCACAATTTGTTGGTTTTGAACGGTATAGTTCTAACATAAAAAACACTTCCCATTAAGAAACCTTGTTATTTCCTGGCGACTAGACTTTTCTGAAGCGGAAGGGTCTTTTCCAGCGACAATTGGGATAGGGGAGCAGCCTAGGTTAAGAAATATCCATTTATCTGTGAACTATGTTTTGTGAAAATAGTAGTTATTTCCCTATTGTAGGTGCACCACATACAGTCAAAAGTATTGGGGGATAATACTTTTATGAAAGGAAGGTTGGTTGAGGCTTTTTTTTAACCATCTATAGGCTCTGGATTTGGTCAAATTGTTGATTTTATTTATAGTTCTCTTTTTTTGTAAATTGCGGTGTTTCCTTTGCAGTTTTGGGTATGCATTTTTTTTGATCAAAGGCAGTGTAATGGTGCTGCCAAAGTAAAGAATGATGTCGGCACAATGTATTATTTATTTTTTGGTTTGTTTTAGACCAGGGCACTTCGTATAGAAAGAGTTGTCGTAAAAAACTTTGGAAGGATTTCATTCGATTGGAAATTGAGAGGACTAGTTCTCTTTTTAATAGCGAAAGAGATTGGAGGGCAAATAGCCCCACCCCACGAAAATCATTTCCCCAAACACATCCAATCAAAGTTTTGATATAGCCATGTGGTTCAACGTGGGTGAAAGGTATGGAAATAATGTCTTTGAGGATGACAACTCTCCTCCTCCCTCAAATCCCAAAGGGCAAGGGTTGTAAGTTATGTCATAGGGGCATATAAGGTTTTATAGATAGGGTGGTCGTATTAACTTCGGAGGGAGCTCATTGGATTGAAAATCAGAAGTTCTAGCACCTTTTTAAGAGTCAAAGTGATTGGAGGGTAACAGCCCCCCCCTCCCCCTCACGCAGCTCGTATTTTCCCAAAATGTATCCAATATAATTTTTGAGATAGCCATTCTATCCAAAATAGTCCAATGACAATATAAAAGGTTTCTGGGGTTGAAAACAAACCCTAAGAGCCTGAGAGCAAGGATTGCAAGTTATGCCCCATTGGTATTTAAGGTTTATATGGAACGGATGGTTGTTATAAGCTATAGAGGATGCTCATTTGGTTAAAATGAAAGTCCACGGTCCCTTTTAAGAGACAAAAGTGATGGAAGGCAGCTAGCCCCCCTCCCACCGACTACCCCTCTTTTCACAAAACGCATCTGATTGAAATTCTGCCATAGTCATTTTGTTTAAAATAGTCCAAAGAACATATGGCAATGCCTCCAGGGCTGACACAAGCCCCCAAAGCCCTGGGGCAGGGGTAGTAAGTTATGCCCTGAGGGCATATAAGCTTTTTATGGAATGGGCAGCTGAATAAACTTCAGATGGTTTTATTTGAATTGAAATTGGAAGTTATCAAAAATGATTGAATTAAGATTCAAAAGTGATTTGAGAGCAGCCACCTCCCCCCCCCTCCCACGCCCAGTATTTACCCAAACACATCCAATCAAAATATTGTGATAGCAATTTTGTTCATCGTAATTGAAAAGTCCAGAAATTATGTCTTTTAGGATGGCAGTCCCCCCCCCCAAGCTCTCAGAGCTAGGATTGGAAGCTTTGCCCCGGGGGCACATAAGGTTTTTTTGAAAGGGTGGTCATAAATGCTTTGGAGGAGGCTCATTATATTAGTAGTCAGAAGTTCTAGTGCCCTTTTTAACAGTCAAAGTGATCAGAGGGAAGTTACCCCTTCCCCCCCACACGTCATGTTTTTCCGAAATGCATCCAATATTAATTTTGAGATAGCCATTTTATTCAAAATAGTCCAAAGATCAGATAACTATGTTTTTGGGATTGGTACAAACCATCAAAGTCAGGAGACATGGTTTGTAAGCAATGCCCTAGGGGGTTATTTAAGGTTTTTATGGAAAGTATGGTTGTATAAATTTTAGAGGGGGCTCATTTGGTTAAAAATTGGAATTTCTATTTCCTTTTTTAGAGTCAAAAGAGATGGAGGGCAACTAGCCCCCCCCCGTACTAATCCTCTTCACCAAACCCATCTGATCGAAATTGTGAGATAGCCATTTTGTTCAAAATATTCCAAAAAAATATACAGCAATGCCTCTAGGTTTGAAAAAACCCCAGAGTCCTTGTGCAACAGTTGTAAGGTATGCCCTGGGGTCATATTAGGTCGTTATGGAATGGATGGTCGTAAAAGCTTCAGATGAGGCTCATTTGATTTGAAATTGGAAGTTATAAAGCCCATCTTAAGAGTCAAAAGTATTGCAGAGCCATCAGCAGCCCCCCCAGCACGCCCATCATTTCCCAAAACAAACAACTAAACAAAGCTTTGAAAAATCTATATTTTTTCAGCATCGTTGAAAGGTAAGTAATTATGCGTTGGGGATGTCACCCCCTTTAGGCCTCAGGGCAAGGGCTGTATATTAGGCAATTTGTTCATTATTTACATATTGTATATGTTATTTAGAAAAGGTATGCATGTTTGTTCTCCCTTTTCCCAAAATACACAGCGCATTAAGGCGTGTCTTTTAAGGAATATTGAGGGGAGTGTTGAAATAAATGAATACACACAACATAAAACACGTTGTGTGTATATGGGTTATCAAAGGGCGTAACTCAAGAATGACTGAGTGTATTAATTGGTAACTTTCAGGAACAACTAGCACTGCTTCTACTGCTACCTCAACTACTACTACTACCGCTGTTATTGCTATAACTACTACTTCTGTAGCGAGTACTAATAAGGCTAGAGTTATTGAAATAAACATCTGAGGAAAGATTGAGGGGAAAGATGAAATAAATCAAAACATATGACGTGTATATAGGTTGCTGATACGGGTGTATCAGCAATATTTTTGGAACGGCCTATTGTATCAAAAAGAAACTTCAGGGGCATCATGAGTGGGATGTTCAATTGACAAAAAGGTAATATATGCATTTCATTACTATCAGTACCACTATTGCTACTTTTATTAATACTACTACTGCTTTTAAACTGCTCCAACTACTATTTCAATTGTAACAACTTGTAAGGCTTGGAGTATTAAGATGAAAGGGTGTCAAAAGAAGGTCAAAAGTACACATCAGCATTATTTTTCGAACTGTTTACCGTGTCACGGTGAAAACTTCTGGAGCATCTTGAAAGGGATGTCCAACTGATCAAAAGGCAAGATGTACGCGCTACTACCACTATCACTAATCACTTTAACGTCTTTGTCCAGTATCAAACAAATCGTGGTAACGAACTATAAGTAAGGAGCAACCCGGCTCAATATTAACCAAAACTCAAAAAACAGAATTTTGATACGAATAGACACATCAAAAGAGTCATATTTTATGCTGTTTTCAAATATTTAAGTTTCTTCAAGTTTACTTTTATCCATCAAAAGTTACGAGCCTGAAAAAATTTGCCTTATTTTCAAAAAAGGGGGAAAACACCCCCTTAAAAGTCATAGAACCTTAATGAAAATTACACCACCAGATTCAGCGTATCAGAAAAACCGTACTGTAGAGGTTTCCAGCTCCTATGTGCAAAAATGTGGAATTTTGTATTTTTCGCCAGAAGAAGAAAGATCACGGATGCGTGTTTATTTGTTTTTTTTGTTGTTTTTTTTTCCAGTGTTTCGATCCTGGAATCCTTTTTTTTCCAGTGTTCGTTTCGATCCAGTGGTCCTAGAATATCGCGAGGAGGCTCATTCGAACGGAAATTAAAAGTTCTAGTGGCCTTTTTAAGTGACTAAAAAAATGGAGGGCAACCCCTCCAACGCTCATTTTTTCCCAAAGTCACCCGATCAAAATTTGAGATAGCCATTTTGGTCAACATAGTTGAAAATGTAGTAAATATGTCTTTGAAGATGACTTAATCCCCACAGCCTCCGGGGGAAGGGCTGAAAGTTATGAACTTTCCTCATTGTTTACATAAAGTATTGGTTATTGGGAAGCATACAGACGTTTTCAGGAGGGATTTTTTTCTAGTGAGGGGGTCGGTGGGAGGCGAATACGTAGAAGGATCTTTCCATGGAGGATATTTTCATGGGGGAAGGGACGTTTCTATGAAGGGGGTGCTGGATTTCCTAGCATTATTTAAAAAACGATCAAAAATTAAATACAAAAAACAGGTTTTTTTTCTACTGAAAGTAAGGAACAACATTAAAACTTAAAATGAACAGGAATTATTACGTACATGCTGGGGGTTTGCCCCCAAGTCAATACCTTGCTCTTTACGCTAAACTTTTTCTTAGTACTTTCAAAAGAGTTATCTAATCTAATTAAACGGCATTTGTGATTCAAGAGTCATTCTTAAAGAATTGGAGGCAATCAAACCCATTACACTAATTGAAACTGAAAATTCAGAGACCCATCTATACCGGCTAGATAAAAAAATTATACATAATTATTTACCTTTTTTATAAAAAATTTTTGAAAATCCATATTTCCATATTCATATCAATATTTCTTAAATGATTACTCCGACCTTCCAAGGAATATTTTGACTCACATACTTACTTTTAAGCGCATACTTATACTTTTATTTAAATTGTATGACAGCCCATTTCATACCACAAATTTTATGCATCATATCAGCATCAATAAATAAGTGAAATCCAAAACGAACAGAAATTACAATAAACAACCGAGTCAAACTCAAAACAAGCCGAAACTAACATGAGTAGGGCTCACATCCCTATGCCTTCTCAAGGCCAGAATATAGTTTTTGCTTTACTGAAAAAAATAATAAAGGTTTTCACTTTTATAACTTTAATAAAGTAAAAAATTAAGATTTAAGAAATAAGTAACAGCAGGGTGTCTTAGGGAAGAAAGTTAGGAGTGCAGCTAGGAATGTTAGTAAAAAAGCTTTGTGTTTAATAGACAGGGGAAGAGGATTGTCAAACAGTTCGTGGTAACAAACTCTAAAAACCGGAATTTTGATACCAATAGATACATCAATAGAATCAGATTTTTATGCTCATTTCAAAATATATATGTTTAGTGTTAGCCATCAAACGTTACGCACCTGAGAAAATTTGCCTTATTTTCGAAAAAAGTGGGAAACAACCCCTAAAAGTCATAGAACTTAAACGAAAATCACACCATCAGATTCAGCGTATCAGAGAACCCTATTATATAAGTTTTAAGCTCCTATCTGCAAAAATGTGGAATTTTGTATTTTTGCCAGAAGAAAGATCACGGATGCGTGTTTTATTTGTTTGTTTGTTTTTTTTTTATTTCCCCAGGGGTGATCGTATCAATCCAGTAGTCCTAGAATATCGTGAGAGGGCTATCTGAACGGAAATTAAAAGTTCTAGTGCCCTTTTTAAGTGACCACAAAAATTGGTGGGCAACTTGGCCTCCTCCCACGCTCATTTTTTCCCCGAAGTCACCCAATCAAAATTTTGAGATAGCGATTTTATTCAACATAGTCAAAAATTTAATAAATATGTCTTTGAGGATGACTTAATCCCCGACAGTTCCCGGGGGAAGGGCTGCAAGTTATGAACTTTGCCCATTGTTTACATATAGTATTGGTTAATGGGAAGTATAAAGACGTTTCAGGAGGGATTTTTTTTCTACTGGAGGGGGGGGGGGGGTCAGAGGAGGGGGTTACGGGGGAGCATCTTTCCATGGAGGATGTTTCCTTGGAGGAAGGGACATTTCTGTGAAGGGGGCACCGGATTTCCCAGCATTATTTAAAAAACGATCAGAAATTAAATCAGAAATTTAATTTGCCTGTCTGTCTACAACAAGCATTGAACCAAGGCTTATCTCGGATGACACATTTATTGTTTTTGATAAGACGAATTGCTCAATGGTCTCTGTAATCCCTTTTTCGTAAAGTGCCGCTGCCTTATGGGGGGCTTCTTTTGAAAATTTATTCCACGGCTTTGCCGATAAGAAGTTTCGCAGACCATCCCAGTCTGTGTGATGATACTGCCTGATGATTCGCTCATGCTTTACAGGTGAAGGTGTTTTGAGATTTCCACTAGCCATAGCTGCCACATAGTCGCTGGCAAAAGGATAGCTTTTGACACTAAAGGAATCCGAATGATCAGTTAAGAAGAGATAGAGCCGGGATGATGCTTGAGGGTTAATATAAGTGTCAAATTAAACAAGCTGTTCTAAGCAATAATCAAGACTCAGGTCTAGCAAAGCTACACCTTCCACATCAGTCGTACGACTTTTAAGCCATTGGTCATAATGAATGTTAAAATCTCCTTAAATTACTATGCCTGATTTAGGCAACTTTTGCTTTACAAATTCCAAGCAATCTTCCAGATGTTCGGTGGTTCTCGTCTTTGGTGAGTTATAGACTGTACCAATAACAAACATTTTGTTTGGTAGGTTTACTCTCACGTTTAATTTCTTTTACTTTCAAAGGACCTCCTTATTGCTAGGAATTGAAAGTAACGAAAGAGTGATGTTATTTTTAAGGTACATAGCAACACCACCTCCACCAAAAGTCAAGCTTCTCTAGTTTTTGCAATCCAGCCTTAGCAGAGCGTAACCAGGAATGTTGACCTCACTATCAATGACCCCAGAATTCAGGTTGGTCTCAGATGCACACATGGCAGAAAGGGAGACTTCATTCATCATATGCTGAAGGTGATCCAACTTGGATCAGAGACCACGTACATTGCAGTTGGTAACAGTAAAATTATAAATAAGAATCGTCTTGGGGCACACATTTGGTCGTCCACTGGAAGGAAGTCCGATCCGAGGCTTTTTTTTTTGGTTTAAAAAAACTTGGTACATTTGGTAACCTAGGTAAACTAGGTAAATTATATTGCAGTTGGTAACAGTAAAATTATCCGTAAGAATTGTCTTGGGGCGCGCATTTGGTCGTCCACTGGAAGGAAGTCCGATCCGAGGCTGTTTTTTTTCTGTTTGAAAACTAGGTAAATACCGGCTGAATGGGTAGTTGGTCCAAAAAGCAGACAAGAGAACTCCTAATGCAGACTTTGCCACATCAGAAAAGGAGCGGTCATAAGACCTCATACTTAACCTCAGCAAGGGTGGTGCTGGCCCCATTAGGGGCAGGAGTCGGCACCTTGCGATACCTACAACTTTCAAGCTCTGCAGGCAGGGACGCTAACCCCTGAGTGGTTTGCCGAGCCTACCACCGCATAGCCCAGCTTGCAGAGGCCATTGTCAATGTATGGATCTTCCGCTCTCTTGTAGTTGTTCTTCTTGAGAGGTTCCTCCCACGATGGTATCTTTCAGTACCGTACAATTTAACCCATTGCTGGAAGAAGGTTTGCAACTACTGGGACGTATCCACATGTGCTCAGTGTGTATCATAGGGGACTTATTCCTCCTCCGCCTGTATTTACAACCCCCAATCGAGGGTATCAAAGATTTCTCTTTTGATGGAGGTTTGTACGTGTACTTGTAGAAAACCAACATCGACGCCACGTCGAGGCGTTCCTGGATCAACTGTGGGGATTTAGTTATCATGTTGCCAGCGGTTGCTGCAAGAACTGTTACATTTTGAATTTGTTGGAGTGAAGCGATGTGGATTTTTAGTGCACCAGGCAAGAGAGGATATGCATATTCCACGACAGGTCTGATGCACGAAATGAATAGGGGCAGAATAGAATCATCAAGAAAGAGACTTTTGCATCTTAGGATAACTACTAGCTTCTTGGAGTAAGAGAATCTAATCTTACCGAGATGCTCAGTCCATGAGAGATCTGATGAGAAGTTAACTCCAAATAGGCATAGTGTGTCAACTTGTATTACTATCATTCCTTTGAAGATGAAATCAGGATGAGCCCTCATATTACGCGCCTTAGAAATTAGGAGTTCTTTTGTTTTCGATGTGTTAAAACTGATAAACCGCGCATTTGCCCACTCCTCAATTCTCTCCAGGTCAGCCTGAAGCTCCTTTTGGGGATCTCTGGGATCTTTGTCCTTAGCAATTGAGGTTTTTGTTGTCGTTTAATCATCAAAGTGGTGACGTTTCTTCATAAAGTTGTTCCCTAGGTCGTTTATGAACCCCAAGAAAAGAGTTGGCCCAAGAATATTTCCTTGGGGCGCTCCTGATAAGATTGGGTGTTCTTTCGATATGAAGCCGCCAGGACAGGTGGTAATGAATATTGACGAAGAAAGGCAGCAAGCACCTCAAATAGCAGACCATCAACTTCATAGGCTTTCAGTTTACAAAGAAGTCCCTTGTGCCATACACAATCAAAGGCATTTGGGATGTCAAAGGAAATAATGCAAATATCGTGTCCCTGAGAAAGGAGCTCAGCCCACTCTTGATACTGTGCAATTAGACAGTCTAATGTAGATTGTTTTCTGCGAAAACCGTTTTAAAGGGTCTTATTAATGACGCTTTCATAAACTTTACCTGTGCAGGAAAGATGATTTATTGGACGATACGATCACACATTAGTAAGGTAGTACCATACAATTTGACCCATTGCTGGAAGAAGGTTTGCAACTACTGGGACGTATCCAAATGTGCTTAGTGTGTATCATAGGGGACTTATTCCTCCTCCACCTGTATTTACGACCCCCAATCGAGGGTATCCTAGTTTCAATTTATGGACCCCCAGGAGCTTGGTCCTTCTTGGTCCGCGCCTGCCTTTATAGGAGGTACCCAACATATCTGTTGAACGTTCCCCTATCCACCACCTGGGGACGCGCTGAGTGGTCTAGAGAGGACCCCTACTAAAAAGGTGACTCAGTAGGTACTCATTTTTGTTTCAGCTTTATCTGGCCTGATATTATCAATGCTATTTATCATATAAATCGGGGAACCCACTAACAAACAAATTTAATAACAAATTTAAAACAATATTTCAATAAAAAACGTTTAATAAAAGTTTAGTAGGCCTACAACAAATTAAGTCTTACAGAGTCAAAATCCATTCAAAATTACAAATTATAATTATGGGGATTAAAAATTTTGTAATCTACTGACCTAGTTTTTGGAAGTTTATTTATATTTTGTAAAAATAGATTTGTGCCGGTTTCAATTTAAGTGTTCCAAGCCGCTTCAACGTAACCTTAATTGACAAGCAGAAGAGGGACATTTCCCGTCGCAAGTACCGTTGTACCTGCTAGAAGAGTCTCCCTTAAAACTACGGGGATCAGGTGGACCTGGGACTGACGCTTCCCTTGTTTATTGGGGTATATACCAGGATGCTGCCATATGAACTAGTACAGAATGCTGTGCTAAATTTTGCCGTAAGGGTGAAATCAAAACGAAATACGAAAACTAATATCATCAAAACTGGTTGCAATTTTTTTTACCGAAGATATAATAAACGGAGTGAAAAAATTTATTTGGCTTGTGGCAAGGTATGTTGCTCGGCAAACCGAGAGGCAGAAAGTTGCTGACACTTTTGCGGTCATTTTGAAAGTTCTTGACTTGAGTTGCGCGGGGCCTATGTTGTCCCTCGTCGAGTAAACCCCATGCCTTGCTAATCGAGTAGCTGTCAATCCCCAGCCACCTTATGCCGTTGTTCTCAAAATACCAAAATCGCTCGATAGCCCCGATGCTTGTAAGCAGTTTTTGGACAGCGTTTGTCCAAAGCTCAGTGAAAATGAGTGAGCAAAGAAAATTGAATTAGGACTGGAAATTATGGTCAAATCAAAATCATCTGCTGAGAAAATTGTTGAGAAAATGAAAGCTAGTAAGCGTCAGGTTGCTGCCATACTCAAAGAGAAACTGTTTATTGCCTTCCTGAAGCAGGTTCCACCTAACATGACTCACACTGATGTAGAATCCTTTGTTCCAAGTGCAGCAATGGCAATGGAAATCAGTAGCTTTGAGTGTTCCAAAGTGTTTAAGCTATTTTTTGGGACCAGGAAGTATCTTGAAGATTTTATTGCGGTATCAGTTTGAGTTGGCTATGAGAAACTGCCTGTGGAAGAGTTCAAATTTCTCCCAAAAAGGTGTTCTTCCTGCCATGGAGTTGGTCACATAGCAACCGACTGCGTACTGTCGCCTATTTGTGGTCGTTGTGGTGCTTGTGTATGACTACACCTCCACGAAGGATAATAGGTGCACGAAAGATATGCTCTGCATTTTGTGGAGAGAAAGAAAGGCCATACATGCTGTAGTGTAAGATGTCCGGCTAATAAGGTGCTAAACCTTTATCAAATAACAGTGCTAAACCTTTATCAAAATGAGTCTAAAAACCCGCCCACTCAAGGTGCAATGAAGAAATGAACAAGAGATCTTCCATCTCTTATGCGATTGGCTCGTGGAATCTAAAGGGAAATTTGCTAATTCAGTCTGTGTTTTTAAAGGACTTTTTATCTAAATGTGACATAATGTGTATTCAGGAGCAATTTGCAGCTACTTTGAGCCTGAGTCTTTTGGAACTATCGACCAATCATAAAGTGTTTTCAATCGCTTCACGCCCATCTCAATCTTGTGGCCGGCCTTGGGGTGTTCTAGCAGCCTTTGTGAAGTCATGTTTTCCTTCGTCTATTTTTGATTCAGCAATTGACTTTTTAGCAATTAGAATCCAGAATTGTGTTGTGCTAAATATTTATCTTCCAACGAACTATCGCGACGACCGATCTGAGAGACTTTTTTGCCATTAGTGCCCCTCGTTTGTCTAAATGCTTGCTAAAAATAAAAGATTATGTTGTATGCTGTATGCTGTATCGAGCAAGTTTATGCTGTATCGTGACTGGCAAATTCAAATGTGATCTAACCACCCGCTTAATTCTTCTGGTGATTATGAGCGCCTAAGTATTATTTTTGGTCTGTTTAATGACGATTATGTAGTTGCACCGAAGAATAAGAGTTTTGCTTACGTCCATAATTCGGGTGGTACACCTAACTTAGACCATGTTTGTCACACGTATTCCGTAAATGTTGCGGAAGTTGTTTGTTAGTGATTCCAACTTTACGTCAGATCATTTTCCTTTTGTTTTGTAGTGCTCAGATCGGTGATTTTGGCCCTTCTTCTAACCGGCTTCCGAAAAAGTAATCTGTATTTTATGCTAATGATTGCGACAGGGCGTCTCCAGATCTTTTCTAGAATGCGTGCAAATGATTTTCTCGCGAAAATTTGTATACCGTTTGATTTGTTGATGCGAAGTTCACTAAATAATATGCGTGATTCCCGAGTTGGACTGAATATTTATTGCATTGAACTTACTCATGCCCTAGCTCTTGCAGAAAAATTGTCAGTACCTATTAGGCGAATAAAGGCAGGAACTGAAGAGCCCGGCTTGTCGACTAATTATAATTTGCAAAATGCTTGCTTTTCTGCTAAGTTTTGGCTTTCAGTTTGAATTGAAGCGGATAAACCACGCGTTGGGTGGCTGCAAAAACTGTATATTTATACCAAACTCCAGTTTGCAAAGCAGCTTTAACTGCATCGGAGTTCATGGTTCCCTTACACATTGCAGAAATACATGCGGAAATCCGGCTGTATCTTTTCGGACGATGGCCCAGAAAACGGTATGTTTTAATGCAAAGTTTTGAAATAAATGCATCAGCGTGGATGAGGTCAAGTTCTAAAAGAAGAATAGTGGCTAATTTGACTCCCATTGTAGCACTTATACTGCGAAAGAGGCACAGAAGACAGAAAGAGAAAGTAATTCAGTCTGAAACAACAAAAATTTTGATATTTCATGGTCATGGAAAACCTTGCCAAGAATCCGTCCTGATTTGACCAGATCGTTGCGGAAAGCTAGAGAATTTTTCAAGCCCGAAAACGGACGGAATATCCTCACGGATTGCTAAATCCGGACGGATTTCTGCAATTTGTAAATGAACCATCAATTATTTCGTCTTTTTTAGAAGAAGTTCGGTCTCGGCCAAAAAAGTTGTGGTCAAGTCTTGTAAGAGATATACCAAGTCAATTACCGTCCCGTATACCTTTTTCCTTACTGGTTGAGCATTATAAACAAGAATTTTCTGGTCCAGATCCACGTCTGTGAAATAGTCATAAAGTGAAACTCCGAGATTTTTTTTTAGCATGCTTCTAGTCTGGGACTGATTACAAAGAGCCTGATTATTTCTGCAATTGGTAAACTGAAGAGAAAAAAAGTCTAGAGGATTTGAGGGGATTTCTACACAGCATTTGCTGTTGTGTGGTGTACTGTTTATGGAATACTTAGTCCTCCTTTACCAAATGATATTTAATCTGGGATTTGTCCCTGATTCTTTTTCAATTGGATATTTGACTCCTATCCCAAAGAAGATTAAACCTCCTTCTGAGTTTTCGTCTTTTCGCCCAATAACAGTTGTAACTTTATTTTGTAAAATTTTTGAGACTTTGATAATTGATGAGTTGTGAACTAAACTTAAAGTTAAGGCCCACCAGTTCGGTTATCAGTCTCGCCTTGGGTGCGGTCACGCCCTTTCTGCTTTGATGTCTGCTTTAGTTGATGCAGAAAAACACGGTGAAAGTATTTCTTTTGCTGCACATGATGTAAGAGGCGCGACATTGTACTGGAGTATATTCAAACCACAGCAAATGGCTGTAGTTACTTTTTAAATAGCCTAATATCGTTCTGAGATATTTCTTTTGTTCGGTTGTGGGTCTTATGAATTTTCCTTGTCCTTCTTCTTAGTGAAGGCCGGGTCTGTCTAAAACAAACATTATTGAAGAAAAAATTCAATCTAAGAATAATTAATCTTAAGATAGCCCCTTTCTTAAGAATTCGAGTGAGTTCCTTCCCAGAAGCATGAAATTGTTAGTGTGAGCTTTGAATAAAGAGGGGTTTAAGGTGGAATAACTCACAACAAGGGACTGAAATCTTTCAGGGCGTTGTACTCCCTTTTTCCAGGCTAGTATTTCTTGGAACTTAAGCAGAGTATTTCCACGCATAGAAATTGGAATTCCCTGGACTCCAGTTCTGTTTACCTCCTACATTCGTTCTCTAAAGTATATACGATAGAGTCTGAATCCAGAGGAGAAGTTTATTCCTCCTCTAGCTTGTTTTTTTACCTCCCCAGTCCTTTTTGGGTCTTATATAAGGCCAAGTAGCCGAAGAGTCTATACTAAGAGGCTAAAGGGAGAGGAGTGCTGTTAGTCAAGCTAAAAATGCGAAGTTCTTTTCAGTCTAGGGAAATTCAGTCGAGGGTTCTCCCTGTTGAGATTAAGGTTTACCTAAGGTCCAAGGAGTACTTATTCTTGTTAAGAGAAATAATTAGTAAATACCTTGTTTTGAGTTGAACTGATAAATTTGTGTCTAATCAATCAAGGTTATTCCAAGCTCTTAGTTAATCTAAGAGCCGTTTAATTTACTCTTGCATTCTCCCTGAAATACGTGAACTGATTAAGCACTTACGGCCCAGAAACGATTATTCAGGCTTGATTAAAATAAAAGAGATTCAAAATTAATTCTTACCCTTTTCTTTACAAGCAGTTTCTTCTTCTCAAGGCTACTTGCCTCTGCCTGTGCTTTCGATGCCCCTAGAATAAAGGAAACACAACTATTGTGAAAAGGAAAATAAAAACGAAATGAAATAAATCATTAAATTAGCAACTTATATTGCAACAATCCAAGCATGGCAGATAACAATATCTCGCTCTTGAATAGAATTAAATAGAAAAAACTATTTTTTTTTCAACTGAAAGTAAGGAGAACACTAAAACTTAAAACGAAGAGAAATTATTACGTAGCCTCTATGAAAGAGAATGCCCCCTCCTCAACGTCTCGCTCTTTGAGCTAAAGTTTATTTTACTACTTTTAAAAGCTTCTTATTGTTCTAATTAAACAACCCTTGTGTTTCATGAATCAGTCTTAAAGCATTCGGACAAAGTTCAGACTTGAGCGTAAAGAGCAAGGTGTTGAGGATGGGGCAATTTTCTTCATATACATAATAATTGTCGTTCGTTTTAAGTTTTAATGTTGCTCCTTCCTTTCAGTTGAAAAGACCTGTTTTTCTTATTTAATTTCCGGTTGTTTTTTAAATAGTGCCAAGAAATCTGGCCCAACCTCCACGAGCAAATCACCGTCCCCACGGAAATATCCTCTCGACAGTTCAATTCCGGTGAAAATTTACCCCGGACAATCACCCTTAACAACTATAGAGACGGAAAAGAAAAAAGCGAGACATGTAAAACGAATTTTGCATAAGAATTCTGGCTAATTCTCCGAGTGTATAATTTAACCTGACAAGTTCATCCCCTGGAAACTTTCCTCCCAATAGAAAATTTACCCTTAGAAAAACTCCCAGCCCAAAATTGGGCCCCCCACTCAAAAATGTAAACATACTGCCTAATAACAAATACTATGCATAAACTATGGGCAAATTTTATAACTTAAAGACCTTTCCCCTTGGTTTTTCTTTTTGTCGGGAGGGGGTAATGATATATCCGAAGATATAGTTATTGGGCCTTTTAACAATGATGAAGAAAATGGCTATCTCAAAATTTTGATCAGACGATTTTGGGAAAAAAGAGGCAGGTGAGGGGGCCAAGCTGCCTTCCAATCCTTATGGTCCCTTAAAAAGGACACTGGAACTTTTAATATTCTTTCAAATGAGCCCTCTCACGATATTCTAGGATCACTGGGTCGATACGATCACTTCTGGGCCAAAAAAAAACAACAAGAAAAAAGAAAAAAACGTGATCTTTCTTCTGACAAAAAATAAAAAATTCTACATTTTTGCAGATAGGAGCTTCAAACCTTTGCAAAAGGGTTCTCTAATACCCTGATTCTGATAGTGCTATTTTTATTAGGATTCTGTGACTTTTAAAGAATATTCCCCATTTTTTTCGAAAATCAGGCAAATTTCCCTAGGTTCGTAGCCTTTAATGGGTAAGACTAAACTTAATGAGACTTACAGAATTGAAATCAGCATAATAACTAAATTTTCTTATGTATCTATTGGTATCAAAATTTGTTTTTAGAGTTTCAGTTACTATTGAGCCCGGTCGCTCCTTACATACAGTTTGTTACCACGAACTGCTAAAAAGACAGACATAAAAAAGTTAAACAAATATTAAGGTGCCCATCTGGGTCAGGTAAGACCTTTGGCCATCCCTTTTTTTTTACTGCAGCTCTACTTTTTTCATTGTGATTTGGTATACATGCTGAAGTTGCACAGGGGAGCTGAAAGATACCTGGCACCTCAGTACAAATTCTTTCAAACCTTATTGATATTGCCCTTTTGCAAACAGCGATTCAAACAAAACACTTTTTTCCCTATTTAAACCTTGAATATTACCTAAATGTATGTTTTAAAATATTCACAAATCTTGCATAGGAAATGTTTAGTATATATGTATTTTACTGTGTTGAGCAGCGGTTTTAGTTGTATTTTGACTTTTTTGTATTGATTTTGTATTAACAGGAAGTCAAAAATAACAAACTTGAACCATGGTGTTCAAACCACGAGACAATGAACCAACATTGGATCCACCAGGTAATGGTGTTATGGTAATGGTGTTATTTTGTTATGGCATGGCAAATGGTGCTACTGTAAGCCAATGGTATTTCATGGTGTTTAAACGAGGCAACGAGGTTTGCAATTTTACCCATGTCTTGTCTACGAGTTTTGCTCAGCACAGGATCCATCGTAATGTAAAAACAAGGTACTTATGTGTTTATTATTCAAAAAGAAGTTTCCTTATTGTACAAGCTAGGGGACATTAAGTTTCATGTAGGCTATAGGGTTCTGAGCAATAACGATTTCAATAGTAAATTTTTTATTTCGATCCAATTTGGTCTCAAAATAATTAATTTTTGGTTATTATTGGCCCTGGTTCGTCCTTCACTAGACTACAGCTACCGATGAAACTACGAAAGCAAATTGTTTTGACAATGTGGCTCTGACAACTGACACTGTGACGTCCAGATTAAAAAGATGGACAGAACTACGCAACCAAACTGTTCTCTGCTTTCCTGATGAATAACCAGATTGACTCCACGAAGATACGAGATACAAGGAATTTTGTTATCAATAATTATTGGAAAGTATTGTTTTGCGTTGTGGTATGCATAAAGTCGAAAAAGTAGCCTAATGTTGGGACTGAAAAAAGATGTGTTATCCAAGTTGAAAATACAGGGTTGGAAGGAATATTGTGAAATGAACTTGTTTTGAATAGACTATAATTATTTTATATCTTTTTTGACTTCTTCTATTCATCATCATCAATAGAAAGTCTTTGGTAGTTCCCTGACACATCACCCTCCAGCAGGTCTGATTCTTTTTTTTTCTAGCCGTTTTCCCTATCCAGCAATTTCGATTCCTTTTTTTCCTGGCCGCTTTCCCTATCCAGTAAATTCAATTCCTTTTTCCTGACCCCAAATCCTATCCAGCAGGTCAAATTCCTTTTTTTCGAAGGCAAATCCAATCAAAATTTGGAGACCTACTGTAAAATACTTGATTTTCAATTCAATCCGTTGATTTTGAATTGAAAATCAAGTATTTTGTAGTAGGTTGCATCAAGACCCATGGATAATTGCAGAAAGAGAAAAGCCAAGAGAAATAGTCCAATTAATTGAGATGCAAATGTTTAAATGGCTGCACGGGTAAATGGCAGGAGTAGGTATGACTCTTTTATTGGACAAATAATTGTTTTTTGGTCTTTGAAAGGCAGGCATGCCTAGAGTCTCAGGCAGGTTGACCAAGAATTTAAAGTTGATATAGGACCGTTAGATTGCCTGGAATGAGAGGCAAACAAGGCACGCCCGCCTAGGGTCTTAAGAAGGTTGACCAAGAATTTAGAATTGACAGAGAACCATTAATTTGCTTGAAATAACTGGCAAGCAATCGTTTAAAGTCATCTTCATCTTCCAACTAGTACCTAGTCGTTGCCCAAGCTCAGCCCCAAATTCTGAGAAAATTTCAATTTTACATCGATTTTTCAAATTTTTGGGTCACTTGCCAGAGACTCTGGCCGGGCGGGTGCCCCCCTAATATTGTCCCAAATTCGTCTCTCAATTTAGTATTTGTTCACTGATTCCTACCGTCTCCAATCCCTTTCCAAGTAGTATCTATTCATTGCCTCAGCCCAGTCCAGCAATCTGAGTAAATTTCAAATTTTTCAAGTTTTGGGTCACTTGCCTGAGTCTCTGGGCAGGTGGGTGCCTCCAAAAATTGTCCTAAATTCCTCTCTGGCCTTAGAACTTATTCACTTATTCCTTAGAACTTTAAAGCTATATTATATCATTACCTTTTGACTTTATGCATACCCCAATACCAAACAATACCTTTCAAAAACCTTTATTATATCATTTCAGATCAAGTTCTTTTCTTAATATTCCTTCAAATCCGTTATTCAATTTTTAGTACACACATTTTTTTAACTCCCAACATTACTTTTTGACTTTATGCATACCCCAATATAAAAACAATACCTTTCAAAAAGCTTTATTATATCATTTCAGATCAAGTCTCAGGCAAATGACACAAAATTTGAAAAATTGGTGAAAAATTTAAATTTGCTCAGGTTGTAGGGTTGAGCTTAGGAAATGAATAGGTACTATTTGGAAAATGATTTGGGACATTTTTTTAGGGCGCCCACCTGCCCCAAGTCTCGGGCAAGTGACCCAAAACTTGAAAAATTTGTAAAAAATTGAAATTAGCTCAGATTGCGGGGCCGAGCTTAGGCACTGCAAAGGTACTATTTGGAAGATGATTGAAGAGAGACTAGGCAAAGAGAAGCACAATATAAGGGTACAATTAACGCAAAAATTGGGCTTGTATGATGGAAGCGGCAAATATAGGCTACATGGGAAAATAAACCCCATGTGAAAATAAAAAAATATTGTTGGTATGTGTTTAGCGCATGGTATCTCCTGAGCATCAGTCTAACCATTCACGGCTATAAGCATCCTTGATTAAGCAGTGGTCAAGGGCTAGATTATGATCCCATTTGAAAATGAAAAAAATATTTTTGGTATGTGTGTAGCGCATGGTCACCGCCTGAGCAACGGTCTAACCATTCACGGATTTAAGCAGTGGACATGGGCTAATTTGGGATCCCATCTGACAATGAAAAAATAGTGTTGGTATGTATGCGGAGCATGGTTTGTGCTTGAGCAACAGACTAGCCATTCACTGTATGACTGTGTGTCTGTGAGTGTGTGTATGTGTAGACTATCCGCTGCTGATTGTTTTTTTTTCCAATATTCACGGCACCAGGTACTTCAAAGTATCTGATATGCCGCTATTCATTTACCTCTTTCAATTGCCTCGAGGTTTTAAATGTCTATTGAACTTTCTTTTGAAGGTGTCAACAAAGGGATTTGCAGGGATAATATCCCCAGGAAGATCGTTCCAGATAGAAGTGCAACGCCGGATGAAGCTATTCCTTAAGTACTCAGTTTTCGGCGTATCCTCCTTTAGATAATTGGACCGAGCTGTGTGCCTTCGTGTCTGCCTTGTCGGCTGGACAAAGGGGGGCACAATTCAGAGAGCTCGTCTGAGGGAGGCGAATTCATGTACTTGTAGAAAACAGCCATCGACGCTACATCAAACCTTTCATTTAGAGGCTGGAACGATTCTTGTGTAGAGGCGCAGCCCGCCCTATTCGCCCTATTCTGGATCTTCTGAAGTGGTGCCAACAGCGTTTTCGGAGCACCAGCATATAGCGGGCATCCATTTTCAGCTATGGGTCTGATGCAAGACTTGTAGAGTGGGATGATCGAGCTTGATGGAAGAAAGTTTTTGCGGCGAAGAGTAACTCCCAGCTTTCTTGCGCAGGAGGTTCTCAACCGATCGAAGTGGTTGTTCCAAGAGAGATCGGTGGAGAAATGAATCCCCAGTAGACGAAGCTCGTCGACTCTCTTTATAGCTTCATTTTTGAAGATGAAACTGGGGTGTTCACGTGGCACCTTTGATCGGGTAATTAGAAGCTCCTTTGTTTTTGATGCATTGAAGTTGATCATCCATGCATCAGACCACTTTTCAATTTTCAAAAGATCCATCTGTAGGGAAAGGGGGCTTGTGTTGGGTCTTCGTGTTTAGGGACGGCTGAGTGTGTCGTGGTATCGTCGGCAAAGTGATGCAGAGGGTTTGCGAGGTTGTCTCCCATGTCGTTTATGTAGATAAGGAAAAGCGTAGGTCCCAAGACACTGCCCTGGGGTACCCCTGCTTTTACTGGATATTCGCGGGAAATAAAGCCGTCAAGAACAACCCGCAGTGAACGATCGGAAAGAAAGCTCTCAATCACTTTTAACAACCATCCACGAACACCATACATATAGAGTTTCTTTATCAGGCCACGGTGCCATACTCTGTCAAAAGCTTTTGCAATGTTGAAGAATAGTAGTCTGATGTCGTATCCCATTGCCAGTAGTTCTATCCCGTAGTTCTATCCACTCCTGATACTGGGCAGTCTAATGTTGAGCGTTTCCGGCGGAATCCATATTGGCGATCGCCTAGGAGGTTATTTTATTCCAGGTACTGATGAAGTGTTTTATTGGAGACGCTCTCGTAGACTTTGTCAACACAGGAGAGAAGGCTAATAGGCCTGTATGAGCCCACGCTCGTTGGATCGCCTTCTGGCTTTAGAGTAGGTATAACATGGGCGGACTTCCATGTTCGTGGGAAGGTCCCGGAGCAAAAGCACAACCGGAAAAGCAATGACAAGGGTCCATCTAGTTCGGCACTGCAGGACTTGAGGACAACATTTCGTATGTTGTCAGGACCCGTGGCTTTGGTCACATCCAGATGCTGCAGAATACGAAGGATTTTGGGAGCAGAAAAATTTATGCGTTCCAGGACAGTGTCGGTTCGGTCGGAGAATTTTAGAACTTCTCCACCGTCATCGTCTAGATTCGAGGATTCGGCAAAAGCCTTAGCAAGAGCCTCAGCCTTGGCCTGTGGATCTTGTACCACTGTCCCGTTACTCTGGAGAGAAGGAATTGCGGTCCCTTTGGACGACGGTAAAGCCTCTTTGACAATTTTCCACCAACTCTTTGCCGAAGCAAGTTGAAGCTTGGTGGCGAATTTCTCCTTATACTGAACCCGGGACTGCCGAATCGCACGAACTGCATCTTTGCGCGCATTTATGAATGCAATTCTGTCCTCTTCGCTCTTCGAAAGTAGCCATCGCTTGTGGGCCTTTTGCTTTGCTCGGATTGTCTTCTTACACTGGGTGTTGAACCAAGGTTTGCCCTTACTGGACACCTGGATCCGCTTTGAAGGGATACGCTTGTCGACAGAGTCAACTATGGCCTGCTGGTACTTGTCTGCAGCTTTCTCTGGGCCTTCCAGGAGGAAGGCTCTCCACTGCTGAGAAAAAAGAGTGTTTCTCAAACCGTCCCAATCACCCTCTTTTGTATAGCCAGATTGTTCGTTCATGCTTTACTGGAGGTGGAATACATAGGTTTCCACGTGCAACGACGGCAACGTGGTCACTGGTGAAAGCATGAGCGTCTACCTTAAAGGAGTCAGGGTGATCTGTAAGGAAGAGGTCAAGACAAGATGATCCGTTTGGGCCGTGATACGTGTCGAAATCGACAAGTTGTTCCAGCTCGTAAGAGAGAGATAGATCATACAAGTCCGACCCTTCCCTATCAGTATTTTTGCTGCGAAGCCGCATGCTATGATGGACGTTGAATTCTCCATGAAGGATAATGGCAGACTTAGCGTACTCGCCCCGAATATATTCAAGGGAGGTTTCAAGGTAGCTGGTAATCTGGTAAGTTGGAGGGTTATACACGGTACCGACAATCACCGATTTATTTGGGAGGGTCAACCTGACCCACAGAGCTTCTTCGCCTGCTGGATCTGGTATGTTCAGGCATGAATAAGGTATAAGGCTCTGTGGATAAACAGCGACACCTCCTCTCTCCGTATTTAGCGCCGTCAGTACGCTCTCGATCCTGCCTGAGGAGCGTGTATCCCTGTATGGCAACCTCACTGCTCTGAATTTCTTGGTTTGGATTGGTCTCAGTGATGCACATGATAGATGGGTTGACCGAGTTCACTAAATGTAGAAACTGGTCAAAATTAGATCTGAGACCTCGTACACTGCAGTGGGCTACCGTAAACAGGTCCGTTTGAATGGTCGGTGGACGTGCTACAGGTCGTCGTCGAAATGGCTGTTTGGTCCGAGGCTTTTTGTTGTTAATCATAACCAGGTAAAAGAAGCTTTGCCGGGTGGTTAGCCCAACAAAGCCCATAAATCCATTGCCCTGCATCATTAGACGGGGAACGGTGCCACCTGCCACCCACCTCATTACCGCATCTTCAACATGGAGGTGGTACCCCATAATGGGTTGGGATTCGGCACAAGTGCCTCCCACCATACATTGTATGGTATGAGATGAGATGGCTAGTGGGTTTACATTTTCATACACATCTTTTTCATTCCCAAAATTACTATTGGACTTTATGCTTCCCCGACCCTAAGCAATACCTTTCAAAAGGCTTTATTATATTATTTCAGATAAAGTTCTTTTCTTAATCTTCCTCTCAAAACCCGTTATCCAATATGGAGTACACATATTTTTTCACTCCTTTACATTTCTTCGTCAACTTTTTATATACCCCAATACTAAGCAATACTATTAAAAAGGCTTCATTATATTATTTCAGAAAAAGTTCTTTGCTTAATATCCCTCCCAAACCCCATTTTTCAACTTGGAGTAAATATTTTTTTTCACTCCCAACATTACTTTTCAAATTTATGCATACCTTAACACCAATGAATACTTTTCAAAAGGCTTCATTAACTCATTTCTGAACAAGTTATTGTGTTAATATTCCTCCCAAAACCTCGTTTTTCAACTTGGAATCCACATATTTTTTTTTCCTCCCAACATTACTTTTCTACTTTATGTATACCCCAACACCAATCAATACCTCTCAAAATGCCTTATTAAATCATTTCAGAACAAGTTCTTTTCTTAATTAATTAAAAAAAACTTTTTACAAAAAATAAGTTTTTCAAAGAAAAGTAAAGAACTCCATAAAACCAAAAATGAGCAAAAATAAAATAAAATAATCTACCAAGCGTGCAAACTACCACAAATTAGCACTGATAAATAAATGAAACCCAAAACGAACAGAAATTACAATAAATAACCGAGTCAAACCCAAAACAAGCCGAAATTAACATGAGTAGGGCTCAAAACCCCCATGCCTTCCCAAGGCCAGAACATAATTTGCCCTTTACTGAAAAAAAATAAATGTTTTTACTTTTATAACTTTGATAAATCAAATAATATTAACATTTTGATTACTAGATATCAGTATATGTATATTAAACTGACAATGCACATTCATATGCATTTTTTTTTCAGTAAAATGCAAATTATGTTCTGGCCTTGGGAAGGCAGTGGGGTTTTGAGCCCTACTCAAAAAGGGCACTAGCCCTTTGAATTTCCAATCTAACCAGCCTTTTTTGAAGTTTCTACGACAACGCTTTCAATAAAAAACCTTATATGCCCCCAGGGCATAACCTAAAACACTTGCCCTGAGGGCTGTGGGGGAGTGTCCTCCTTAAAAACATAATTTCTATCTGAAAATTAACTACGCTGAACAAAATGGCAATCTCAAAATTTTGATTGGATGTGTTTGGGGAAACTCTGGGCGTGAAAGTTGACTTCCAATCACTTTCGACTATTAAAAAGGTCACAAGCCACTTCAATTCCAATCGAATGAGCCCTTTTTGAAGTTTCCACGACAACTCCTTCGATATGAAGTGCCCTAGTCTAAGACTAAGAAAAAAAATAATACATTTTGCCAACATCGTTCTTTACTTAGGCAGCGCTATTGCGCTGCCTTTGATATTCCTCCCAAAACCCATTATCCAATATGGAGTACACATCTTTTTTTACTCCCAGCATTTCTTTGTCAACTTTATACATACCTTAATACTAAGCAATACTATTCAAAAGGCTTCATTATATTATTTCAGAAAAATTTCTTTTCTTATATTCCTCCTAAACCCCATTTTTCAACTCGGAGTAAACATTTTTTCACTCCCAACATTACTTTTCCACTTTATGCATACCTCAACACCAGTGAATACTTTTCCAAAGGCTTCATTAACTCATTTCAGAACAAATTGTTGTCTTAACATTCTCCCAAAACCCCATTTTTCAACTTGGAATCCACTTCTTTTTTTTCCCTCCCAACATTACTTTTCACATTTCACAACGTTTCCCAACATGAAAAAATAATAAGGAATAAAAAATGCTGAAAATAAACTTAAAATACTCCCGTCTTAAAAGTCTTCTGAATTGAGTGAAAAGGGAAGTGGGTTCAAAGGACATTTCCCTGTGAAATGTCCTGTAAATTTATTCTAGTAGAACTTTAAAATTTATTTCTTATTTCTTTAAAAAACCCTTATCGGCTGGTCGAAGGATGGAGCCCTCCTGGAGTGATCCTCCCAAAGCGCCCGATAAAGCCTGAGATCTCAGGCAAGATGTTCGTCTATCTCACAATAAAACATAACACTCTTGAAAAAAATAAATGAAGAATAAAAAAAAAGAAGCTGAAAATAAACGTAAAATGTTCCCGTCTTACAAACCTTCCGAAATTAAGGGAAAGGGAAGGTGGTTCGAAAACCCCCGTGAAATGCCCTTTAAACTTATTATAGTAAAACGTTTAAAATTATTATCTATTTTCCTTAACCCCCCCCCCTTATCGACTGGTCCAACGGGTGGGGTTCCTTCATATTGCTCTCTTGAAGAACACGGCAAGGGATGGCATCTCTGCCAAGATGTTTGTATGTTCTATGATGATAAGAAAAAGCGGAAAATAAACATAAATGCTCCCGTTTTAAATGCCTTCTGCAATTGAGTGACGAGGAAGCGGGTTCAAAGACCCCAGTGAAATCTCCGGTATTCATTATAGTAAAACATTAAAAATGAATTTCTTATTTCTTTAAAAAGCTTCCTTATCAGCTGGTCGAAAGGCGGGGCCCTCCCGGAAAACTCCTTCCGAAGCGCCCGGTAAAGCTTGGGATCATTGGCAACATGTGCGTATATCCCATTATAAGACGTAACAATCTTGAAAAACAAAATGAATAAAAAAGCCGAACATTAACATAAAATGTTCCCATCTAAAAGCTTTCTGAAATTGACTGAAAGCGAAGGGGGTTTAAAAACCCCCGTGAAATGCCCTGTATAGTAAAGGCCATACGGCTCCAATGATTTATTATTTATTTATTTATTATATATTTCATTATTTTTTCCTAGAGGCACTTCATATGGAAGGGGTCGTCGTAAATACTTCAAAGGGAGCTCATTCGATTTGAAATCAGTGCCCTATCTTTAAGGTCCAAGTGCATTAGACCGGAGTTCTAGTGCCTTTTTCTTTGTTTTTTTTATTTTTATTTTTTTTTTTTTTTTGTGTGATTAGAAGGACATTGTTTGCGGTCGTTCCGTAAATCTTTAAAAGTCTTTGATATTTTTTTTCGAAAAGTTTTTTTTTTTCTATTTTCTTTTTTTTGAAAGGACTTCACTTTTCATATGTCTAAAGTGAAAGGGGTCTCCATAACCGCATAAGTTTTTTTTGTCCGTTCTTGAGGAAGGACAACTTCAGAAACTTCAAAAAAGTTCTCATTCGATTGAAATTTAATCGGCTAGAGTGCCATTTAGCCCCTTCTTTTTTCTAGCCCACCATTTCCCCATTTGAAATCGCCTTGATTTGTAGTATATGTTTTTTTTTTTTTTCGTTAACACAAGCTAAAATTATTTTTTTGAGTTCTTTTTTTTTTTACACTTCACCACTTTTTGTGTGACACATTGCCCTCAGGGCCCTTTTTAAGGGTCAAAAGTGATTAGAAGGAAACGAACACACCGTCCAAACCCACTATTTCCCCAAACATATCCAATCAAAAATTTGAGATGGCCATTCTGTTCTACGTAGTTGATTTCCATATAGAAATTATGTTTTTGAGGAGGACACTCCCCCACAGCCCTCAGGGCAAGGGTTGTAAGTTATGCCCTGGGGGCATATAAGCTTTTTATAGAAAGCTTTGTCGTAGAAACTTCAAAAAGGGCTCATTCGATTGGAAATTCAAAGGACTAGTGCCCTTTTTAATAGTCTAAAGTGATTGGAGGGCAACTAACCCCCCTCTCACGCCCCCTACTTTTCCTCAATGCATCCAATCAAAATTTTGAGATAGCCATTTTATTTAACGTGGTTGAAAATTCTGGAAATTAGGTCTTTGAGGATGAAACTCCCCCCCCACACAGCCCTCAGGGCAAGGGTTGTAAGTTATGCCCTGGGGGCATACAAAGTTTCTATAGAAAGCTTTGTCGTAAAAACTTCAAAAAGGGCTCATTCGATTGGAAATTTAAATGGCTAGTGCCCTTTTTAATAGTCGAAAGTGATTCGAAGGCAACTAATAGCCCTTCCAAGCCCACCATTTCCCCAAACACATCCAATCAAAATTGACATATTAAGAACCAGTTCTTTTCTTGATATTTCTCCCAAACCCCGTTTTTTAACTTGGAGCATACATCTTTTTTCAATCCCAACATTACTTATCGACTTAATACACACCCTAAACCAAGCTATATTTTTAAAAGGCTTTAATATATCATTTAAGAACCAGTTCTTTTCTTGATATTTCTCCCAAACCCTGTTTTTCAGCTTGGAGCATGCATCTTTTTTCAATCCCAACATTACTTATCGACTTAATGCACACCCTTAACCAAGCAATACTTTTTAAAAGGCTTCATTATATCATTTTAGAACAGGTTCTTTTTTTAATATTTTCACTCTTTTTTCACTCCCATCATTCCTTTTTACTTTATGCATACACCATGACCAAGCAATACTTTTCAAAGGACTTTATTACATCATTTCAGAACAAGTTCTTTTCTTGATATTCCTTCCAAATTCGTTTTTCAACTTGGACCACACATCTTTTTATCATATCCAAAATTGCTTTTTGACTTTATGCATGCCTCAACATCAAACAATACTTTTCAAAAGGCTTTAGTAGGTCATTCCTTTTTTCTGACCCTCTCTAGAAGATGTCACTTTCAATAAAATCTACTGGGAATACTTTTAACTTTAATGGGGCATATCTTATCACTGTTTCACAACAAATTTTTCAGATATGCAAGCCTTTCTCACACCCCTTTTCTTTTATGCAAAAATATGTGTTGCAAGGTAAAGTCTAATTGGTATCTGACCTGGTTCGAACCCCCAAAAATTGAAATTTGGCTAGGAGATATTGTTTATTCAAAGATATTCCAGGGACCCCCACATAGAATTCAAATTTCCCATACCGAAATAAGCGACTTGAATAGCAGGTTGAAGCTTGCTTGGAAACAAGACTATATTCAATTACAGAATAAACAATGACACCACACAATGAATTTTTCTCACATGGAAAACCTATCAACAAGTTTGTTGTAACAAACTGTAAGTAAGGAGTGAATCGGCTCAGTACAAACTGAAACTCTAAAAAACTGAATTTTGATACCAATAGATTTATCAAAAGAATTGGCTTATTATGCTGATTTTAAATATATAAGCTTCATTAAGTTTAGTTTTACCCATTAAAGGTGAGGAGCCTCAGAAAATTTGCCTGATTTTCAAAAAAAAACAAACAGGGAAACATCCCCTAAAAGTCCATCACGGATGCATTTTTTTGCTGTTTTTTTTTGTTTTGTTTTTTGTAGTCAGATCCCGGATGTGTGTTCATTTTTTTTTACCATAGCCATTTTGTTAATCAGAATTGAAAGGCCTAATTTCTATGCCTTTGGATGTAAAATGACCCCCCCCCCCTAAAGCCCCAGGGGAAAGGTCCTTAACTTATAAAATTTTCCCATTGTCTACGCATTGTATTTGTTACTGGGAAGTATATATACATTTTTGTACGGGGGGGGGGACGAATTTTCTGCTGGAGGTTTATCCACGGGGGAATTTTCTATGGGGAGTGAAGATTACATGGGTTGAACTTTTCAGGGGAAATTAGACACTGGGGGAATTTGGCAAAATTCCTAAACAAAATTCTTTTTATATATCTGATTTAATAAAAACTCTTTTTATAAAATTCTCCATTTTACACGTGGAGCTGTTAAGGGTAATTGTCAGGGGTAAATTTCACCGGGATTGAATTGTCTAGGGAATATGTTCATGGGGAGGGGGATTTCTCCGTGGAGGTTTTGCCAGTTTTCATGGCATTATTCAAAAAAGATCAGAAATGAAATAAAAAAACAATTTTTTTAACTGAAAGTAAGGAGCAACAATAAAGCTTAAAAGGAACAGAAATTATTACGTATGTGAAGGGGATTGCCCCTTCCTCAACACCTCACTGGTTACACTAACGTTTGAATTTTGTCCCAATTTTTTAAGAACGACTCCTGAAACACAAGGGTCGTTTAATTAAAATAATAAGAAACTCTTTTAAAAGTACACAAACTTTAGTTTAAAGAGCGAAGTTTTGAGGAGGGGGCACTCCCGCTCATATACTTAATAATTTCTGTTCATTTTTAGTTTTAATGTTACTCCTTACTTGTTTTTTTTTTTTATTTAAATCATTGCGAGAGCGGGTTTCTTTCTCTCTCATGATGTGTTCTACATGCATTTTATGTTTATTTTCAGCTTTTTCATTCCATATTATTTTTTCAAGAGCTTTATGTTTTATCGGTGGATATGCGTATATCTTGCCAGAAATACCAATCTTTACCAGACACTTTAGGGGGAGTGGCGCACTCCGGGAGGGCCTTGCCCTTCGACCAACTGATAAGAGGACCTTTTAAAGAAATTAACTTAAAAAAACATTTCCGAAAAATAAATTTTTCAAAGAAAAGTAAAGGCCATTTTAAACTTAAGCTTAGCAGATACAAATAGATGTTAAAATTCAAGCTCAAAACGACCAGAAATTACTATTAAAGAATAAATGAAACCCAAAACGAACAGAAATTAAATAAACAATAATAGGAAAAAAACATACAGCAAGTAATGCCAGAACTGGCAAGGGAGTATAAACTCGATAAAAAAAGATTAGAAGAACAAATCTCTGAATGAAATGATAGATGTGGCCACTGAAGTCGATGAGTATCTCGGGGTGGATTCCAAGCTACCAATCCTAAAAAGCACTGACGATATGCGGATTTTAGCAACAATGAGGATATGCCCACCCACTGGAGTGCGACTAAAGCCATCCTGGATAGTGTTATTGCAAATAAAGTTGGAATATTCAGAGTTCTGAAAAGAATGGATAAAATACAGTTGGTCCTAGATGACTCAGAATGGGAGTTACTAGGTGAACTTGCCACATTTCTAAGCGTTTTCAGAGATGCCGTGGAGGTTATGGAAGGGGAACTGTACCCTACACTTGGAGTAGCTCTGCTTTGTAGAGCAGAGATTGAAGAGCATCTTGTGGACAAAGTGTCAAATTCAGCAGCGATCAAGATCCTAAGGAAAACCTCAGATAGAAACTAAACTTCAGGTTTCCTATTGACGATTACATGATCGGTGCTGCATTACTTGACTGTGAAAAATTTCAGTTGACAGCTAGTACTCAGTACCTGGAAAAAGAAGGTTACACAGATTGGGACCCAAGATAATTTATGGTCAAGCTTATCCAGCTTCATTTCAATAAAGAAGATTCTTTAGTTTTCATGCAACAGCGAGCAAACAGCAATGCAGACTGTGAACTGAAGACCTCCAGTTTCTGTATAACTCCGACAGAAGAGCAACCAGAGATGATGATATGGACATAGGAGCTGCTAAGACGACTACAACTGATTCAAAGGTTAGTTTTACCAATATTGAAGTTCTTTTTTCCCGCTCCTAAAGTATTAGCGTAAAAAAAAACACCAGTCTGGATTTACCAATCGCTTTTGTTTTGATTGCTTTCAAAACAAGGCACAGCAATCGAAAGGATCCCATGCGGTTTTGAAGCTATTCAATTTTCTAATATCGTCCATTATATAAATTCATTTAAGTTCGACCAAGGTAATTGGTTGAAACTGACGCATTGATTGAAAATTAACTTCCATTTTCCTTCCAGTACTGAGGTGGGTCATCTACATTTCGTCATTGGGAACTGATGCTTGATCTTTTTTTTTTTTTAAGGTGAAATTCTAAATTATCCTATTCAAAATGATTATAAATGATTGTGGAAAAAATTGGTAGGACAGGTTGATGTGTTTTTGTGTTTTACATATATTTCTGCTTGCAATTTTATGTCTTTTTTGTATTGTAAATATTGTTTTATGATTTATGTATGGTATATCTCGACAGTTGGATAATGTTTTGAAATATGAAATCAACACACGCAAATTAAAGAAGGAAGAAGCCAAGCAAAAATACTCTGTACACAACATCTTTGTCCAAGCCCTATAATAATTTAAAAATTAATAAGATTTTCGTGAGTTATACTTGATACAGCACTTGTATAGTTTTATCGTCCAAAGGGAAAAGAACACATGCGTCCAACTCGTTTTTTTCTCATTGATGAAATGGGTTTACTTTAAAAACATTCATTCATAAGTACCAGGCAGATTCACACTAAAACGAATTGGTGTGACGAAAGCGATATCGACACCCCACCTAACGTTGTGTTCGAGTGACAATGGCGCCCTCGGTCCAGTGCCCAAGTTACATTAAAAGGCCAGGCCAGAATAAAAGCTTTCAATTTGGGAGGTTCAAGGAGGAGTCTTTGACAGTCTTATGACCTCAGGGTACTAGATGTTGCAACGTTCTTACGTTTCTACAATGGTTTAAAAATTCGATCACCCCACAAATGATGACCAAAAATATACACAAATATAACAAATGTAACATTTGGAATATTGTAACACTTTTTTCAAAGCTTTGAAGAAAAGCAAAAAAGGCTAAATACCCCTAACCACGGCTATTTTAATATATAGCTAACTAAATAGCTAACTAAAGCTATTTTAAAAGGAAACTCTTTAGAGATTTTCATGGATATGACCATGGATATAGCAGAAGCTTTAAACCTGGGTGGGGATCAAACAGGAGTCTTTGAGTATTTTGACCACAGGTGACTTATTGTTGCGACTTTCTTAAATTTGGTAATTTTTGTGAGCATTTGGAAATGTGAGCATTTGGAAATCAAAGCTTAAACTCAATAACTGATGCTTAGTCTCTTAACATTTTGCTTGGATTAAAAGTAAATAACTAAGAAGAAAATCTCAACATCTTCCTGGAGCTGCTTCAGTCTGCATGTTATTTCATTTAACTACATTTAAAAAGAATAAGCTTTTCATTTTTTGCCTAAGAAAATAGTTGGCACTTAATTTTTCTTCATACCGAATACACCATTAAGTGTTTTTTGTTTCATTGTGATTGAAGCGTTCTCATGTGAAATGTTCATTATGTATTTTTCAATTTGATAAATCTACTCCTTTTAGATACAGTTTATAATTTAGCTGATGTTAGGTATTTATGAATTTATAATTTGGAATGAATTCCGAAAAGAAAAAATGAATAATATCCAAAAGAGCAGCAAAAAGAAACCAAAACAGCAGCAGTTCATCATTAGCCTACATGACATATATTCTATAAAGAAGAAGCCAAAAAAACTTAAAAATGTAATTTTTTTAAAATTGCTATTAAAAACCAGTTTTTAATACACGGAAGGCTTTTTAGTAATCCAAAAAAGCCAAAAAAAAACAAAAAACAATCAATAGCAAAGTCGCTCATTTCAACTGTTTTAAAGGTGACAAAACAGATATAAGCAAAGGGCATTATGAAAAAATTCAGCTTTTAAGTTCAAACTTATATTCAAAGTTTTTACCTAGATAACTGACGAATTGTGTGATACAGTATTTGAAGTTTTGCATGCAGTAATGCTCGATGAAAAAAACCTACTAATTTTGATAATTATTTATGTTAAGAATACATAGCTAATAGATACTTCAACTATTATGCAAGGGTTCTGAAACACCACAGGCATTTCGTTTCTACCAGTTTTCTACTTCTCTTGATGAATAACGAAGAAGACCAGTTCACAGCCAGCGACTTGTGAAGTTTGAACTCATGAATAGGACCGAGTCTGTGGTGAATTTAAGCTTTAATTTGAGAAAGACTGATGAAAACATTAATGTTTGCGGTCAACATTGATCGTGCCGGCAGCGCGCCACCGACATCTTATCGGCAACGCACCGGTGGCGCACCGCCGTTGTAGTTTTTGGCCTTACCGCCGCCGGTCTTCCCTCATCGGCACGGTCGCCGGGGTCAGTAAATGGGGATCTAACCTATTAGATTTTTGTGTGAATGAAAAAATGGTAATTGTGAATGGTAGACTAGGAGAAGATGAAGAAGTGGGGAATTTTACTTGTTTTTCTGGCTCACCAAGTGTGGTAGATTATTGTTTGGTTGGGTTGAATCTGTGGCCAATCTGTTACAATTTTAGAGTGATGGGTTGCGTAGGGTCGGACCACATCCCAGTTGCTCTTAATCTGAGTGTTCCAGGGTCCCAGAGGTCCATATGCGAGATAAGGGTTCGGAGTTTGCAAAGAGAAGGGGAGATAAGTAGATCTACAAAGAATGATCATTATATTAGAAAACCGATGAAAATAGTTAAGGAGACAGAAGATATAGTAAACCAAGGGATATTAAGAGGTAGTACTCAGGAACTAATAGAAGAGTGTGAGGAATTTTGTAAAATTGGTACGGTGGAGGAGAGTATAAAGGGACTGAACAAGGTAGTGTATGATATTTGCGTAGGAGCAGGAGAAAGTGATAAAATTGAGGGTAGGAATTCAGAGGAGAGGGAATTGGATAGGAAAAAGTTACAAGCTAGGCTACAAAAAGCGTTAGATGTAGTCAGGTTCCAGAGACCAGGGACTTTAGATAATAATTTATTGGCATACCGAAGAATTAGGAGAGAGTATAAGAAAGTAGTAAGAAAGCGTAAGAAGATGATAGAAGAGGAAGATATTAAGGAGATAGAGCAGGCATTAAAGGATAAGGATAGCAAAGTTTTCGGAAGAAGGTTTCAAGTTCTACCAGAAGGGAGACAGGCCAAGATATCCCCCCGCGGACACCTGGTCGAGTGAATTAAAGAGGCAGGAGACAACGGAAAATGAGTTTGTATTTGAAGATAATTTGGAGAAGAGTATCAAAGATCAAAATTATGGCCCTATGAAGGAAGGAGATGATGCTTTAATCCAGCCAGTTAGGGTAGAAGAAGCAAGGAAAAGTTTAAAAGAGATGAAGGGATGTTCAGCACCTGGCCCTGATGGTATTCCAACAGTTCTATGGAAGTATAGTAGAAGCGTAACATTGTATATTATTTCTTTGATATTTACAGCAGTTCTTCGATCTGGAATTTGGCCTAGTGAGTGGAACCTGGCAGTAGGAGTGCCGATTTTTAAGAAAGGGAATAGGAAACTACATGAAAATTATAGATGTATACATTTAGGTAACACGCTAGGAAAGCTAATGGCGAAGGTATTAGATAACAGACTTAGAAGTTGGCTCCAGAAAACTGAAAGGCTAGCCGCGGAGCGGTCAGGATTCAGAGAGGGACATAGTACGATTGATCAGACTTTTACAATGATGTGTTAAGTTGATAAGTTTATAAATTAGAAGGGAGGTAAATTGTATGTAGCTTTTTTGGATTTAAAAGGGGCATTTGATAATTTAGAGAGGGAACTGTTAATGAAGAATTGTATAAATATTGGCCTGCCATACCCGCTTGTAAGGATTTTAATAAGTATGTATGAAGCTATAAAGTTTGTTATTAGGGTTGCAGGAAAATTTTCAGATGCAATTTGTTCTATAAAGGGGGTTAAAGAAGGTTGCCCCGTGTCTCCGCGGCTATTTTCGTTGTTTATTAATGATTTTCCGAATTTTCTTAGGAAGCAAGGAGCCCCAATGGTGTCATTAGATGTCTGTGAACTATGCATGCTGATGTTCGCAGATGACCTGGCACTAGTGGCGAAGTCTAGAGAGGATTTACAGTTCTTGTTGGATAGAAATAAGGATTATATAGATAGGAAACAACTAAGCCTGAATGTAAAGAAGTCGGTAGTTATGGTTTTTAGAAAAGGGGGTAAGATTACAAGTAGGGATAGAGTAAAATGGAGGGAATAGATTTAGATTGTAGGGATGAGTTCACGTATTTAGGATGTAAGTTTTCGTCAAATGGTAAGTTTGGAAAGCAGCTGAAGCTAAGTCTTGCTAAAGGAAAGTCCTGCGCCCATGCTGTGACTGCTAGCCAACTGGCAAACATACAGAACCTGAAGATGCATAAGCATATATTTCAGGTAAAGATTGAATCGGCTATGCATTATGGATCGTAAGTTTGGGGATACATAACAGGTGAGACGATGGTGAAGATTCAGCTTCAGTATTTTAAGAGAGCTTTAGGTCTACATTTTTCAACGAATAGTTTAGTATTGAGAAGAGATCTAGGTTTATTTTCTTTAAGAAGTGATAGGCTAGTAGGGATGATAAGACTATGGGAGAAAATCCTAAGTATGCCCAGAGTAAGGATAACAAAAGCAGCATATTTAGAAGCTCTGAGGATCCCAAAGAGTGATACATGGCCATCTCAAATAAAGAAGATATTGGAAGATTGTGGATTTTCAGAGCTATGGAATGGTGGGCTAGGGATTGGATTAAAGGAAGGAGCAGTTGCAAATAGGGCCAGGGAGAGGTTAAGGGACCAGGAGATCCAGGTGTGGCATGCGCGAGTGAATGAGACCCGATCACTGGATTTATATGCAAAGGCTAACGAGCAGTGGGGAGAAGAATTGTATTTTAAGGCGGGGCTTCAAAAGAGGCAAAAAGTTGATTATTTGTGTTAGGTCAGATGGGTTACCACTAGGTGAGAGAAGGAAGTATCTGGGAGGGGTTAGGCAAGCTTCTGGTCCTTACTTCTGTCCCATGTGCGGGAAAGAGGAAGATTTGGTTCATTTTGTGGAGAAGTGTAGTGAATTAAAAGATTTAAGGAAAGAATTGTTTGGGGTTGAGGCTTGGGAGAGAGATGAAATAATACATTTATTAGCAAGGAAAGATATGGGAGGTATAAAGAGATTCTGAAGGTTCCTGACGATGGGTATAGAGCATAGAGAAAGGTTTTTTTTTTGAAGATTAGGGATGAGGGTGATATTTCACTAGCTTAGATTATAGTTTTTTGCCAATTTATGCTAGAATGAAAGTGTCTTTATTTTTTGTGACCACGGCCCTTTGGGCTTTTGTGTCAATAAATTCTATTCTATTCTATTCATTAACAAGGCATTTTTATCAAAATTACTATTCATCGCCAATTTTTTAAGCATATTCAAATTTTATCCAAAATTGAAAATTGAAATTTTAAATGTAGGACAATACTAATATATGTACAATTATTGATTTACACATTTTTAAAGCTATTAACCAGGGATTTAAGGGGCACGTACCTCAAATTATATCTTGTTTAGGCCTGGGTATGATTTGCAAAACAATAAGAAATTAAATAAAAAAAGGCTTTTCAACAGAAAGTGGGAAACAAATTTGAAACCTATTTGAAAAGATTATCAAACAGTTCGTGGTAACAAACTGTAAGTAAGGAACGGCCCGGCTCAATAGAAACCGAAACTCTAAAAAACGGAATTTAGACACCAGTAGATACATAAAAGGAATTAGATTTTTATGCTGATTTTAAATATATAAATTTCATCAAATTTAGTTCAACCCATCAAAAGTTACGAGCCTGAAAAAATTTGCCTTATTTTCGAAATTAATTAAAAAAAACTTTTTCACAAAATAAGATTTTCAAAGAAAAGTTAAGAACTCCATTAAACAAAAAATGAGCAAAAATAAAATCAAATAAAGTAATAAGCATGAAACTACCACAAATCAGCATCGATAAATAAATGAAACCCAAAACGAACAGAAATTACAATAAATAACCGAGTCAAACCCAAAACGAGCAGAAATTAACATAAGTTGGGCACAAAACCCCTATGCCTTCCCAAGGCCATAACATAATTTGCACTTTACTCAAAAAAATATAAATGTTGTTACTTTTATAACTTTAATAAATCAAATAATATTAACATTTTGATTACTTAATATCAGTATATGTTAGAGGTTGTCATCCTCTAAGACTTAATTCCCAGAACTTTCAACTACGTTAAACAAAATGGCTATCTCAAAATTCTGATTGGATGTGTCTGGGAAAATGGTGGGCGTGAGAGGGGCGTTAGTTGCTCTCCAATCACTTTCAACTATTCAAAAAGGCACTAGCCCTTTCATTTTCCAATCAAATGAGCCCTTTTGAAGTTTCTACGACAACGCCTTCAATAAAAACCTTAAATGCCCCCAGGGCATAACTTACAACCCTTGCCCTGAGAGCTGGGGGGGTGTCATCCTTAAAGACCTAATTTCCTGAACTTTCTGCAACGTTAAACAAAATGGCTATCTGAAAATTTTGATTTGATGTGTTTGGGGGAATGGTGGGCGTGAGAGGGGGGTTAGTTACCCTCCAATCACTTTCAGCTATTAAAGAGGGCACTAGCCCTCTCAATTTCCAATTGATTGAGCCCTTTTGAAGTTTTTACGACAACTCTATCTATAAAAACCGTATACACCCCCAGGGCAAAACTTACAACCTTTACAGTAGGGTAAGAGGTACCATTTTGCCCAGACATATAGGAAATATCATGTTATTCTACGACGCTCCCGTACAAACAGTTTTTTTCTGTTAATTTTGCAGGTCATTACACTCTTTGTCAAGAGGAACGAGTACGCAATACGGGTCCTAGTGTGATTGATTTTTTTGGACAATTGCCTTTAGTCAAGACTAGTTTGTTAAGAAAACCCCGTGTGGATGAGTTGAAATAAAAATTTTTAACAAGAAATGGTTGAAAAGTGTTTTGGGGGAGATGGGTTGATTGGCAGAAGAATGTATTAGCGAATTTAAAGTGGAGGGCGAGTTGCTAGCGAAAAAAATCTAAGCTAATAGGGGTTTTTGACCGTAAACTCTAGTTTTTTGTAAGACAATTATGGAAAATACAATTCGTTGGTTCATAGGTGAAACTTAAGTCCAGGTATGAATCGAAAAATAAACTATTTCTGTAGAATCTGAGCTAATAAGGGTTTTTGACCATAAACTCTAGTTTTTTGTAAGACAATTATGGAAAAAACAATTCGTTGGTTCATAGGTGAAACTTAAGTCCAGGTATGGATCGAAAAATAAACTATTTCTGTAGAATCTGAGCTAATAGGGGTTTTTGACCGTAAACTCTAGTTTTTTGTAAGACAGTTATGGAAAATACAATTCGTTGGTTCATAGGTGAAACTTAAGTCCAGGTATGAATCGAAAAAAACTATTTCTGTAGAATCTGAGCTAATAAGGGTTTTTGACCATAAACTCTAGTTTCCTGTAAGAAAATTATGCAAAATACAATTCTCTCGTTCAAATGTGAAACTTAGGTCCATTCTCTGGTTCAAATGTGGAAAAACCTGTGTGAATGAGTTAAAATAGAAATTTTTTAACAAGAAATGACTGAAAAGTGTTTTGGAGGAGATGGGTTAATTGGCAGAAGGACGTATTAGCGTAGTTATAGTGGAGGCCGAGTTGCTAGCGAAAAACCCGTGTGGATGAGTTGAAATAAAAAATTTTAACAAGAAATGTCTGAAAAGTGTTTTGGGGAGATGGGTTGATTGGCAGAAGGATGTATTAGCGAATTTAAAGTGGAGGGCGAGTTGCTAGCGAAAAAAAATCTAAGCTAATAGGGGTTTTTGACCGTAAACTCTAGTTTTTTGTAAGACAATTATGGAAAATACAATTCGTTGGTTCATAGGTGAAACTTAAGTCCAGGTATGGATCGAAAAATAAACTATTTCTGTAGAATCTGAGCTAATAGGGGTTTTTGACCGTAAACTCTAGTTTTTTGTAAGACAGTTATGGAAAATACAATTCGTTGGTTCATAGGTGAAACTTAAGTCCAGGTATGGATCGAAAAATAAACTATTTCTGTAGAATCTGAGCTAATAAGGGTTTTTGACCATAAACTCTAGTTTCCTGTAAGAAAATTATGCAAAATACAATTCTCTCGTTCAAATGTGAAACTTAGGTCCATTCTCTGGTTCAAATGTGGAAAAAACCCGTGTGAATGAGTTAAAATAGAAATTTTTTAACAAGAAATGACTGAAAAGTGTTTTGGAGGAGATGGGTTAATTGGCAGAAGGATGTATTAGCGTAGTTATAGTGGAGGCCGAGTTGCTAGCGAAAAACCCGTGTGGATGAGTTGAAATAAAAAATTTTAACAAGAAATGTCTGAAAAGTGTTTTTGGGGGAGATGGGTTGATTGGCAGAAGGATGTATTAGCGAATTTAAAGTGGAGGGCGAGTTGCTAGCGAAAAAAATCTAAGCTAATAGGGGTTTTTGACCGTAAACTCTAGTTTTTTGTAAGACAATTATGGAAAATACAATTCGTTGGTTCATAGGTGAAACTTAAGTCCAGGTATGGATCGAAAAATAAACTATTTCTGTAGAATCTGAGCTAATAGGGGTTTTTGACCGTAAACTCTAGTTTTTTGTAAGACAATTATGGAAAATACAATTCGTTGGTTCATAGGTGAAACTTAAGTCCAGGTATGGATCGAAAAATAAACTATTTCTGTAGAATCTGAGCTAATAAGGGTTTTTGACCATAAACTCTAGTTTCCTGTAAGAAAATTATGCAAAATACAATTCTCTCGTTCAAATGTGAAACTTAGGTTCATTCTCTGGTTCAAATGTGGAAAAACCCGTGTGAATGAGTTAAAATAGAAATTTTTTAACAAGAAATGACTGAAAAGTGTTTTGGAGGAGATGGGTTAATTGGCAGAAGGATGTATTAGCGTAGTTATAGTGGAGGCCGAGTTGCTAGCGAAAACCCGTGTGGATGAGTTGAAATAAAAAATTTTAACAAGAAATGTCTGAAAAGTGTTTTGGGGGAGATGGGTTGATTGGCAGAAGGATGTATTAGCGAAGTTATAGTGGAGAGCAAGTTGCTAGTGAAAAATCTAAGCTAATAAGGGTTTTTGACCGTAAACTCTAGTTTTTTGTAAGAAAATTATGGAAAATACTATTTGTTGGTTCATAGGTGAAACTTAAGTCCAGGTATGGATTGAAAAATAAACTATTTCTGTAGAATCTGAGCTAATAAGGGTTTTTGACCATAAACTCTAGTTTCCTGTAAGAAAATTATGGAAAATACAATTCTCTCGTTCAAATGTGAAACTTAGGTCAATTCTCTGGTTCAAATGTGAAACTTAAGTCCAGTTTTCGGATACTCATAATAATGAGGACTGATGGTTCTAATTCAATATTTTTTTTCATAAAAACAAACTATTTTTTTTTAAACCTCGAAATTATTCAACTTTTTTTTTTTTTTTGTACATATCTTAAAATGACAAAATATGCTTACGGCTCTAACAATTGTACTCTGTGATTGGTCAGAGACACAATGTGGCTTTGCCACTGGCATTCTATGTCCGGATATCGACACTACCTAGTCTATTGCATGTATTAAATCAGTATTTTTTACGCAGTAGTACGATAAACACATAAGTCATATCTTTTAAAAAAGTGAAGATGGAGCATTTTAATAAAGTGTGTTCACATGTCAATGTTATTGTAGCATTGAATGCTGACAAGGAGAAGTATTTAAACTATGAAACAAGTAAAAATGGTAGCACTATTGGAAATGTATGTGTGCATTGTCATGACAGTAAGGAATTTAATTTCTTTGGAGTACCAAAAAAAATTCAACTCTTTTTATGGTGGATATGCAAGAGTGAGATATCCAAAGATGATAGCACTCAAAGAAAATGCCAACATAAAAATAATAGTTGATGAAGAGGGACATCTTCTTGCCAGTGCTTGTGGTAACATGCTACCTATTGTTACACCCCATCGTCAACTTTCGGGTATTAGCATTCAACGGAAGATCAAAAGAAGACATGCATACTCTTCTACTAATATCATAAACCATATCTTGTCGACGTGCCGAAACTGTTACCTTTGTAAAAATAATGTTGTAATAGACAGTGAAATTGCCGGAAAAATAAAAAGGGCATTGGCAGAAAATATCACTAAGGAATATAAAGATGAATCGATGAAAAACAAAGTGCCAGCAAACTTCACTACCATTAATCAAACAATTAATGAACCAAATAATAGCAAAGATGAAGTGCATATTGAACATGTGGATGACCCCCCATTAGAAATGTGTTCACATGCTAGTGTTATTGTAGCATTGAATGCTGACAAGGAGAAGTATTTGAACTATGAAACAAGTACAAGTGGTAGCACTATCGGAAACGTATGCGTGCGTTGTCATGACACTATGGAATTAAATTTCTTTGGAGTACCAAAAAAATTCAATTATACAAATGGTGGATATGGGAAAGTATCATTTCCAGAGATGTTAGTACTCAAAGAGAATGCCAACATAAAAAAAATAATAGTTGATGAAGAGGGGTATCTTCATGCTAGTGCTATAGGTAACACGCTACCTATTGATAGAACCTTTCGTCGGCTTTTAGGTATTAGCATTCAAATGAAAGCAAAGAGGAAAAGAAAGGCCTACTCTGCTACTAATATCATAAACCATATCTTGTCTACGTGCCTAAACTGTTACCTGTGTAAAAATAATGTGATAATAGACAGTGAAATTGCCAGAAAAATAAAAAGGGTATTGTCAGAAAATATCACTATGGAATATAAAGATGAAACGATGAAAAACAAAGCACTAGCAAACGTTACTGGCTTTGATCAAACAGTCAATGAATCAAATAATACCAAAGACGAAAAGCATATTGAGCCTATTCATGAGACACCAGTAAAAATTGTGTATGATTCAAAATGGAATAATGATTATTCTACTGATTACGAACTAAGAGAAGACAATAACTACAATATCAAGAGAGAACATGGTGAACCATTTTATTGGAACAAATTCAAAATGTCCAAAGTTAATCATTGATATTAATAATGTATCATAATATATTTTTGTATTAATATTCTACATAACACTATTTCATTAAAAACATTACATTGTTATGTGTTCATTATTTTTTAGAGTAAGCTAGCACATCAAGCGTTTAGAATGTCTATTAAAAACATCGACGATGTAAGAAAAGGAATTTGCGTACATCTATTGTCAAACACATGGGATAACATTGTCAAAATCTAGGTATCAGAATGAAAAATTGTAGGTAAGTAAGTAAGCAAGTAAGTAAACAAAAAAAAGTCATTTTATTCAAGAAATTATGAAAAAATTCTAAATAAGTAACAAATCCTTTCTTGAAATTACCTCATGGATACACAACGCAGAAATTTCATTTAAGAAATTATCAAAAATTGTAAGTAAGTAGCAAATTATTTCTTGAATTCACCTCCTGGATAAATAAAAAAGACATTTCATTCAAGAAATTATGACAAAATTCTAAGTAAGTAACAAACTGTTTCTTGAATCCTCCTCCTGAATGCACAATACAGATATTTCATTTAAGAAATTACGAAAAAATTGTAAACAAGTAACAAACTCATTCTTGAATACACCTCGTGGATACACAATGCAGAAATTTCATTTAAGAAATTATCAAAAATTGTAAGTAAGTAGCAAATTCTTTCTCGAATTCACCTCCTGGATCAATAAAAAAGACATTTCATTTAAGAAATTATGAAAAAAAATTGTAAGCAAGTAACAAACTCTTTCCTGAAGTCACCTCGTGGATACACAATGCAGAAATTTCATTAAGGAAATTATGAAAAAATTGTAAGTAAGTAGCAAATTCTTTCTTGAATTCACCTGCTGGATAAACAAAAAGACATTTCGTTCAAGAAATTATGACAAAATTCCAAGTAAGTAAAAAACTCATTATTGTTTTCACGACATAGATACACGATGTAGAAATTTAATTCAAGAAATTATGAAAAAATTCTAAGTAAGTAACAATTTCTTTCTTAAAGTCAACTCTTGGATACACAATACGGAAATTTCATTCAATAAATTATGAAAAAATTGTAAGCAAGTAACAAACTCTTTCCTGAAGTCACCTCATTCTACAGAAATAGTTTATTTTTCGATCCATACCTGGACTTAAGTTTCACCTATGAACCAACGAATTGTATTTTCCATAATTGTCTTACAAAAAACTAGAGTTTACGGTCAAAAACCCCTATTAGCTTAGATTTTTTTTCGCTAGCAACTCGCCCTCCACTTTAAATTCGCTAATACATCCTTCTGCCAATCAACCCATCTCCCCCAAAACACTTTTCAGACATTTCTTGTAAAATTTTTTATTTCAACTCATCCACACGGGTTTTTCGCTAGCAACTCGGCCTCCACTATAACTACACTAATACGTCCTTCTGCCAATTAACCCATCTCCTCCAAAACACTTTTCAGTCATTTCTTGTTAAAAAATTTCTATTTTAACTCATTCACACGGGTTTTTCCACATTTGAACCAGAGAATGGACCTAAGTTTCACATTTGAACGAGAGAATTGTATTTTGCGTAATTTTCTTACAGGAAACTAGAGTTATGGTCAAAAACCCTTATTAGCTCAGATTCTACAGAAATAGTTTATTTTTCGATTCATACCTGGACTTAAGTTTCACCTATGAACCAACGAATTCTATTTTCCATAACTGTCTTACAAAAAACTAGAGTTTACGGTCAAAAACCCCTATTAGCTCAGATTCTACAGAAATAGTTTATTTTTCGATCCATACCTGGACTTAAGTTTCACCTATGAACCAACGAATTGTATTTTCCATAATTGTCTTACAAAAAACTAGAGTTTATGGTCAAAAACCCTTATTAGCTCAGATTCTACAGAAATAGTTTATTTTTCGATTCATACCTGGACTTAAGTTTCACCTATGAACCAACGAATTGTATTTTCCATAATTGTCTTACAAAAAACTAGAGTTTACGGTCAAAAACCCCTATTAGCTTAGATTTTTTTCGCTAGCAACTCGCCCTCCACTTTAAATTCGCTAATACATTCTTCTGCCAATCAACCCATCTCCCCCAAAACACTTTTCAACCATTTCTTGTTAAAAATTTTTATTCCAACTCATCCACACGGGTTTTCTTAACAAACTAGTCTTGACTAAAGGCAATTGTCCAAAAAAATCAATCACACTAGGACCCGTATTGCGTACTCGTTCCTCTTGACAAAGAGTGTAATGACCTGCAAAATTAACAGAAAAAAACTGTTTGTACGGGAGCGTCGTAGAATAACATGATATTTCCTATATGTCTGGGCAAAATGGTACCTCTTACCCTACTCTTTACCCTGGGGGCTCTTGGGGGTTTGCCATCCTTAAATACATAATTTCCAGAACTTTCAACTACGTTGAACAAAATGACTATCTCTAAACTTTGATTGAATGTTTTTGGGGAAATGGTGGGCGTGAGAGGGGGGTTAATTACTCTCCGCTCACTTTCGACTATTAAAAAGGGCAATTTCAATTTCCAATCAAATGAGTCCTTTTTGAAATTTCTACAACAACTTTAAATATAAAACTTATATGCCCCCAGGGTATCATTTAAAACCCTTGCACTGAGGGCTCTGATGGGGTTATCATCCTAAAAGACGTAATTTCCAGAACTTTCGACTACGTTGAACAAAACGGATATCTCAAAATTTTTATTGGATGTGTTTGGGGAAATAGTGAGCGTGAGAGGGGGGTTAGTTGCCCTTCAATCACTTTTGGCTATTAAAAGGGCACTAGCCCTTTTAATTTCCAATTGAATGAGCCCTTTTTGAAGTTTCTACCACATCGTTTTCTATAAAAACCTTATATGCCCCCAGGGCATAACTCACGACCCTTGCCCTGAGGGCTGTGGTGGGGGGGGGGGGGGTGTTGGCATCCTTAAAGACCTAATTTCCAAAACTATCAACTACGTTGAACAAAATGGCTATCTAAAATTTTTGATTGGATGTGTTTGGGGAAAAGGTGGGCGAGAGAGGGGGGTTAGTTGCCCTGAAATCATTTTCGAGACTATTGAAAAGCTGACTAGCCCTTTGAGTTTCCATTGAATAAGCCCTTCTTCAAGTTTCTACGACAAAGATTTCAATAAAAACTTACATGCCCCCAGGGCATAACTTATAACCCTTGCTCTGAAGACTGTGGGGGGAGTTTTCTAATTAAAGGTATAATTTCCTGAACTTTAAACTTTGTGGAAAAAATGGCTATCTCAAAATTTCGTAGGATCTTTTTGGGGAAATGGTGGGGGCGTAGAATGGGTGTTGGTTGCCTTAAAATCACTTTCGACTGTTAAAAAGCGCAATAGCCATTTCAATTTCCAATCGAATGAGCCCTTTTTGAAGTTTTCTACGACAAACGTTCTATAAAAACCTTATATGCTTCAAGGGTATAACTTAAAACCCTTGCTTTGAGGGCTGTGGAGGGGGTTGTCATCCTCAAAGACCTAATTTCCAGAACTTTCATTAAGTTGAATAAATTGGCTATCTTAAAATTTTAATTGGATATGTTTCGGGAAAATCTGGGCGTGAGAGGGGGGTTAGCTGCCCTCCAATCACTTTCGACTATTAAAAAGGGCAAAAACCCTTTGAATTTCCAGTCTAATGAGCCTTTTTTGAAGTTTTCTACGACAACGCTTTCTATAAAAACCTTATATGCCACCAGGGCATAACTTACAACCCTTGCCCCGAGGGATGTGGGGGAGTGTCCTCCTCAAAAAAATATAATTTCAATTGGAAATCAACGACGTTGAACAAAATGGCTATCTAGAAATTTTAATTGGATGTGTTTGGGAAAAAGATGGGCGTGAGAGGGGGGTTAGTTGCCCTTAAATCACTTTCGACTATTAAGAAGGGCACTACACCTTTGAATTTCCAATCGAATGAGCCCTTTTTCAAGTTTCTAGGACACAGATTTCAATAAAAACTTATATGCCCCCAGGGCATAACTTATAACCCTTGCCCTTAAGACTGTGGGGGGAGTGTCCTGCTCAAAGGTATAATTTCCTGAACTTTAAACTGTGTGCAAAAAAAGGCTATCTCAAAATTTTGATTGGATGAGTTTGGGGAATTGGTGGGCGTGGAAGGGGTAATAGTTGCCTTCCAATCACTTTCGACTATTAAAAAGGGCACTAGCCATTTCAATTTCCAATCGAATGAGCCCCTTTTGAAGTTTAAACGACAACGCGTTCTATAAAACCCTTACATGCCCCCAGGGCATAACTTACAACCCTTGCCCTGAGGACTGTGGGGGGGGGGGGGGTTGTCATTCTCAAAGACCTAATTTCCGGAGTTTTCAACTACATTGAATAAAATGGCTATCTTAAAATTTTGATTGTATGTGTTTGGGGAAACGGTGGATGTGAAAGGGAGTTAGCTGCCCTCCAATCACTTTCGACTATTAAAAAGAGCACTAGCCCTTTGAATTTCCAATCGAATGAGCCTTTTTTGAAGTTTCTACGACAACACCTTCTATAAAAAAAAACCTTATATGCCCCAGGGCATAACTTCCAACCCTTGCCCTGAGGGCTTTGGGGGAGCGCCCTCCCCAAAAACATAGTTTCTATCTGGAAATCAACTGTGATGAACCAAATGGCTATCTCAAAATTTTTATTTGATGTGTTTCGGGAAATGGTGGGCGTTAAAGGGGTGTTAGTTGCCTTCCAATCACTTTCGACTATTAAAAAGCGCAAAAGCCACTCCGATTTCCAATTGAATGAGCCCTTTTCGAAGTTTTTGCGACAACTTCTTCGATACCAAGTGCCCTGGTCTAAAGAAAAAATAAATAAATAATAGATTGTGCCAACATCGTTCTTATATATCCCCAGGGCATAACTTAAAATCCTTGCCCTGAGGGTTGTGGGGGATTCACCTCCTCAAAAACATATTTTCTATCTGGAAATCAACTACGCTGAACAAAATGGCTATCTCAAAATTTTAATTGGATGTGTTTCTGGAAATTGTGGGCGTGGGAAGGGTTTTAGTTGCCTTCCAATCACTTTTGACTATTAAAAAGGGCACAAGCCACTCCAATTTCCATTTGAATGAGCCCTTTTCGAAGTTTTTACGACAACTTCTTCGATACCAAGTGCCCTGGTCTAAAGGAAAAAAAAATAATAGATTGTGCCAACATCGTTCTTATATCCCCCCCAAGGCATAACTTAAAATCCTTGCCCTGAGGGTTGTGGGGGAGTCACCTCCACAAAAACATATTTTCTATCTGGAAATAAACTACAGTGAAAAAAAATGGCTATCTCAAAATTCTGATTGGATGTGTTTGGGGGAATGATGGGCGTGGGGGGGCTAGTTGCCCTTCAATCACTTTCGACTATTGAAAAGGGCACTAGCCACTCCGATTTCCAATCGAATGAGCCCTTTTCGAAGTTTCTAATACAACTCCTTCGATACGAAGCGCCCTGGCCTAAGACCAAGAAAAAAAATAAATAATACATTGTATCCACATCGTTCTTTACTTAGGCAGCGCTATTGCGCTGCCTATGAAAAGGGGGAAACACCCCCTAAAAGTCATAGAATCTTAATAAAAATCAGATCATCAGATTCAGCGCAACAGAAAACTGTAGATGTTTCAAGCTCGAGTCTGCAAAAATGTGGAATTTTGTATTTTTTTGCCAGAAGAAAGATCACGGAAGTAGAAAGAGGGGTACCAGCGCGATTGCTCACCCCTGCTGCCACCTACAACTTTTTTACATAATTTATGCATGTTTTTATGGTTTTTGTCAGTGAGAATGGAAAAACAGAATTTTTCTCACTTGAAAAAACATGAATTTTCTCACATTGATGGATGTTTTCTTGGATGGTTATGTGTGTTGGTCAATTTATTTGATGTTTTTCATGGATGTCAAAAGCAATTCATGTCTGTTTTATGTATGTTCGTTGTCAGTGAGAATTTGAAAAAAACAGGAATTTTGTCACATTTATGTCTGTTTTCATGGATGGTTATGTGTGTTGGTCGATTTATTTGATGTTTTTCATGGATGGTTATGGATGATTTATGGTTTTTGTCAGTGAGAATTTGAATAACAGGAACTTTCTCACATTTATGTCTGTTTTTATGGTTTTTGTCAGTGAGAATGGAAAAACAGGAACTTTCTCACATTTATGGATGTCAACAGCAATTTATGTCTGTTTTATGTCTTTAGGCGAACCTAACCTGAGAAATTGATTTACATAATCGGTGGGGGAGAATGTATTGATTTTCGAAAGGGGGAATTAAGAAACAAACATGGCTTCTTTGATCTTTAGGCGAACCTAACCTGAGACATTGATTTACATAATCGCTAGGGGAATGTATTGATTCACGAAAGGGGGAATTAAGAAACATTATGGCTTCTTTAATCTTAGGTCTGAGGGATAAACGTTCTTTAGGTCAGAGAGAAAAATTAATATTCTTTTTTTAAATAGGGCTATTTTCATATTCTATCTTGCTATATTCTATTTTCATTGATCTTTAGTGTCAGGAATCATAAATGACATCACTTGTTATCTTGGAATTATGCGGGAGTCTAAAGAGATAGAAATTCTATTTTTAAATACGGCTTCACTGAGCTTTTAAGTAGGAGAGATAAATTGATATTCTAACGAAACCTTAATAGTTTAGCTAGGAACATTTATGAGATGAAGAGATTAACGTAGGAAAGGGTTTCCTAGAAATTTGAAATGTGAAAGCACAGAGATGCCAAAAAAACAAAAGGAGCACACAGAAATTACTTTTAGGGGATTATTTGGGCGAAACGGTTTTAGACAGGTTATGGAATTATTTCGGCGAAACAGTTAGAGACATTTTTAAAAGATGATTTTAGAAAGGTTTTAGAAGAGGTTTTGAGTGTGGTCGTTATAGTAAACAAGTTCTATTTGAATAGTGTTGTGAGGTCCCCTACCACAACCCCAAAGGGTTCCGATCCCCCCACCCCAACCCCGAAGGAAGCCCCTGGTCCTCAAAGGTCCCCCGGGCTCCCAAAGGACCACCCGCCCCTCAAGAGTCCCCCAGACCCCCAAAGGACCCCCCGGGCCCCAAAGGGCCCCTCCCTCCTTGGCCTCCAAAGGGCCCCTCCCCTCCCTCTCCCTCCCTCTCCCCCCTCCTCACAGCCCCCTCCCCCTCCCCCCTCCCCTCCTCCCTCTCCCCTCCTCCCCCTCCTCTCCCCTTCCCCCATTTTTTAATATTTTTTTGTGCATTGAGACACAGAAGGGCCCCCTACCCCCCCCCCCCCCCCGAGCCCCCCAAAGGGCCCCCGGCGTCCCAAAGGCTCCTGAGCCACCATTTTAATACTTTTTTAAGGCTCTATTATTTCTTTTCAGAACAAATTATTATTTTAGGGAATTATTTCGGCGAAACAGTTAGAGACATTTTAAAAGATGATTTTTGAAGAGATTTTAGAAGAGGATTTGAGGGTGAAACTCTGTGGTCGTTATAATACACAAGTTCCATTGAACAGTGTCGTGAGGTCCTTTACCCCAACCCCAAAGGGTTCCGATCCCCACCACCCCAACCCCGAAGGAAGCGCCCGGTCCTCAAAGGTCCCCCCAAGCTCCCAAAGGACCACCCGGCCCTCAAGGGACCCACAGACCCTCAAAGGCTCTCCCCGAGCCCCGTCTTTCGTTGATGTGTGTTGTCTGAAACTTATGATTTGGGATATGTAAATTACTATTTCGGACTTTTCTGAGCTAGATTTCTTAGTCTTTCGTTGGTGTGTCTTGTCTGAAACCTATGATTTGGGATGGATGGATTGCAATTTTTTGACTTTTCTGAGCTGGATTTCTGAGCCGTTCATAGGAGTGTGTTGTCTGAAACTTATGATTTGAGATGTGTAGTTTGCAAGTTGAACTTTTCAGAGCTATGATTCTTAGTCTCTCATAGGCGTTTGTTGTCTGAAACTTCTAGTTTGGGATGAATAGTTTGCTATTTCAGGCTTTTCTGAGCTAAGGTTTCCTAGTATTTCGTAAGTGAATGTTGTCTGAAACTTATGATTTGGGATATGTAAATTACTATTTCGGGCTTTTCTAAGCTAGATTTCTTAGTCTTTCGTTGGTGTGTGTTGTCTGAAACCTATGATTTGGGATGGGTGGATTGCTATTTTTGACTTTTCTGAGCTGGATTTCTTAGCCGTTCATAGGTGTGTGTTGTCTGAAACTTATGATTTGGGATGGTTAATTTGCTATTTTTGACTTTTCTGAGCTAGGTTTCTTAGCCGTTCATAGGTGTGTGTTGTCTGAAACCTATGATTTGGGATATGTAAATTACTATTTCGGGCTTTTCTGAGTTGGATTTCTTATTCTTTCATAGGTATGTGTTGTCTGAAACCTATGATTTGGGATGTGTGGGTTGCTATTTTTTGACTTTTCATAGCCAGATTTCTTAGTCTTTCGTAGGTGTGTGTTGTCTGAAACCTATGATTTGGATTGTGTGGATTGCTATTTTTGACTTTTCTGAGCTGGATTCCATAGCCTTTCGTAGGGATGTGTTGACTGAAACCTATGATTGGGATGAGTGGTTTGCTTTTGGGACTTTTCAGAGCTGGATTTCTTAGCCGTTCATAGGTGAGTGTTGTCTGAAACCTATGATTTGGGATGGTTAATTTGCTATTTTTGACTTTTCTGAGCTAGGTTTCTTAGCCTTTCATAGGTGTGTGTTGTCAGAAAATTATGATTTGGGATGTGTAGTTTGCTATTTCAGGCTTTTCTGAGCTAAGGTTTCCTAGTATTTCCTAGGTGAATGTTGTCTGAAACCAATAGTTTGGGATGAGTAGTTTGCTATTTCAGGCTTTTCTGAGCTAGGTTTCTTAGCCTTTCATAGGTGTGTGTTGACTGAAACCTATGATTTGGGATGGTTAATTTGCTATTTTTGACTTTTTTGAGCTAGGTTTCTTAGCCTTTCATAGGTGTGTGCTTTCAGAAAATTATGATTTGGGAGGTGTAGTTTGCTTTTTGGACTTTTCAGAGCTAGGATTCTTAGTCACTCATAGGTGTTTGTTGTCTGAAACTTCGAGTTTGGGATGAGTAGTTGGCTATTTCAGACTTTTCTGAGCTAAGGTTTCTTAGTATTTCGTAGGTGAATGTTGTCTGAAACTTATGATTTGGGATATGTAAATTACTATTTCGGGCTTTTCTGAGTTGGATTTCTTAGTCTTTCATAGGTGTGTGATGTCTGAAACCTATGATTTTGGGATGAGTGGTTTGCTTTTTGGACTTTTCTGAGCTGGATTTCTGAGCCTTTCATAGGTGTGTGTTGACTGAAACCTATGATTTGGGATGTGTGGGTTGCTATTTTTGACTTTTCTGAGCTAGGTTTCTTAGCCTTTCATAGGTATGTGTTGTCAGAAAATTATGATTTGGGATGTGTAGTTTGCTATTTCAGGCTTTTCTGAGCTAAGGTTTTCTAGTATTTCGTAGGTGAATGTTGTCTGAAACCAATAGTTTGGGATGAGTAGTTTGCTATTTTTGACTTTTCTGAGCTAGTTTTTTATAGTCTTTCGTTGGTGTGTGTTGACTGAAACCTATGATTTGGGATATGTAGTTTGCTATTTTTGACTTTTCCGAGCTGGATTTATTAGCCTTTCATAGGTGTGTGTTGACTGAAACCTATGATTGGGATGAGTGGTTTGCTATTTTTGTCTTTTCTGAGCTAGATTTCTTAGCCTTTCATAGGTATGTGTTGTCAGAAAATTAAGATTTGGGATGTGTAGTTTGCTATTTGAACTTTTCAGAGCTATGATTCTTAGTCCGTCATAGGTGTTTGTTGTCTGAAACTTCTAGTTTGGGATGAGTAGTTTCGCTATTTCAGGCTTTTCTGAGCTAAGGTTTCTTAGTCTTTCATAGGTGAATGTTGTCTGAAACCTATGATTTGGGATATGTAAATTACTATTTCGGGCTTTTCTAAGCTAGATTTCTTAGTCTTTCGTTGGTGTGTGTTCTCTGAAACCTATGATTTGGGATGGGTGGATTGTTACTTTTGACTTTTCTGAGCTGGATTTCTTAGCCTTTCATAGGTGTTTGTTGTCTGAAACCTATAGTTTGGGATGACTAGTTTGCTATTTATGTCTTTTCTGAGCTAGGTTTCTTAGCCGTTCATAGGTGAGTGTTGTCTGAAACCTATGATTTGGGATATGTAAGTTACTATTTCGGGCTTTTCTGAGTTGGATTTCTTAGTCTTTCCTTGGTGTGTGTTGTCTTAAACCTATGATTTGCGATGGGTGGATTGCTACTTTTGACTTTTCTGAGCTGGATTTCTTAGCCTTTCATAGGTGTTTGTTGTCTGAAACCTATAGTTTGGGATGACTAGTTTGCTATTTTTTACTTTTCTGAGCTAGGTTTCTTAGCCGTTCATAGGTGAGTGTTGTCTGAAACCTATGATTTGGGATATGTAAATTACTATTTCGGGCTTTTCTGAGTTGGATTTCTTAGTCTTTCATAGGTATGTGTTGTCTGAAACCTATGATTTGGGATGTGTGGGTTGCTATTTTTTGACTTTTCCGAGCTGGATTTCTTAGCCGTTCATAGGTGAGTGCTGTCTGAAACTTATGATTTGGGATGGTTAATTTGCTATTTCCGGCTTTTATTAGCTAGGTTTCTTAGCCTTTCATAGGTGTGTGTTGTCAGAAAATTATGATTTGGGATGTGTAGTTTGCTATTTGGACTTTTCAGAGCTAGGATTCTTAGTCCATCATAGGTGTTTGTTGTCTGAAACCAATAGTTTGGGATGACTAGTTTGCTATTTCAGGCTTTTCTGAGCTAGATTTCTTAGCCGTTCATAGGTGTGTGTTGTCTGAAACTTATGATTTAGGATATGTAAATTACTATTTCGGGCTTTTCTGAGTTGGACAATTCTCAATTTTTCCGTAGAAGATAGGAAAAGTTATACTATGATTGTGATTATTTTCCATGAAGATAAAAAGTTTCATTTTAATTCTAAATTTTCTTAAATTCAATTCCGACCTTTCTCAAAGAGATGAAAAAATTAAAGTTCTGTTCCAAATATTTTCCCGGAAGAAGAAAAGTTCAACTTCGATTCTGAATTTTCTCAATGAAAATGAAATAAGTTATTGATCAAATCTATTTTCCCAAAATAATATAAAAATTTCCACTTCAGTTCAGATTTTTTCTCAGAGATGAAGAAATTTAAAGTTCTGTTCCAAATTTTTCATAGAAGATAGGAAAAGTTATACTTTGATCGTGAATATTCGAGTTCTATTCTGAATTGTACCAAAGAACACAATTCAATTCTAGTTTCCACAATAAAAAATTTAAAGTTCAATTCTAAATTTTTCGTTGGAAGATAGAAAAAGTAATACCATACTTGTGAATATTTTCCCAGAAGATAAAAAGTTCTAGTTCAATTTAAAATTTTCTCAACGAAGTGAAGAAGAATTCAAGTTCTCTTCTGAATTTTACCAAAGAACACAATTCAATTCTAATATCAACAGAGAAAATAAAAATCTTCCACTTCAGTTCCTTATTTCACAAAGACATAAAGAAATTTAAAGTTCAATTCTAAATTTTTCGGTGGAAGATAGAAAAAGTAATACCATACTTGTGAATATTTTCACGGAAGATAAAAAGTTCTAGTTCAATTTAAATTTTCTCAACGAAATGAAGGAAAGTTCAAGTTCTCTTCTGAATTTTCTCAATGAAAAAAGAAATTAGTCATTGATCATTTCTATTTTTCCAAATAATATAAAAATTTTCCACTTTAGTTCAGATCTGGATCGAAGAAATGAAAAATTTAAAATACTGTTCCAAATTTTTCACTGAAGATAAAAAAGTTCATGTTCTCTTCGGAATTTTACCAAAGAACAAAATTCAATTCTAATTTCAACAGAGAAAATAAAAATCTTCCACTTCAGTTCCTTATTTCACAAAGACATAAAGAAATTTAAAGTTCAATTCTAAATTTTTCGGTGGAAGATAGAAAAAGTAATACCATACTTGTGAATATTTTCATGGAAGATAAAAAGTTCTAGTTCAATTTAAAATTTTCTCAACGAAGTGAAGAAAAGTTCAAGTTCTCTTCTGAACTTTACCAAAGAACACACTTCAATTCTAATTTCTCCAGAGAAAACAAAAATCTTCCACTTCAGTTCTTTATTTCACAAAGACATAAAGAAATTTAAAGTTCAATTCTAATTTTTCGGTGGAAGATACAAAAAGTAATATCATACTTGTGAATATTTTCACGGAAGATAAAAAGTTCTAGTTCAATTTTAAATTTTCTCAACGAAGTCAAGGAAAGTTCAAGTTCTCTTCTGAACTTTACCAAAGAAACACACTTCAATTCTAATTTCTCCAGAGAAAACAAAAATCTTCCACTTCAGTTCTTTATTTCACAAAGACATAAAGAAATTTAAAGTTCAATTCTAATTTTTCGGTGGAAGATAGAAAAAGTAATATCATACTTGTGAATATTTTCACGGAAGATAAAAAGTTCTAGTTCAATTTAAAATTTTCTCAATGAAGTCAAGGAAAGTTCAAGTTCTCTTCTGAATTTACCAAAGAACACACTTCAATTCTAATTTCTACAGAGAAAAACAAAAATCTTCTACTTCAGTTCTTTATTTCACAAAAGACATAAAGAAATTTAAAGTTCAATTCTAAATTTTTCGGTGGAAGATAGAAAAATTAATACCATACTTGTGATTATTTTCCCGGAAGATAAAAAGTTCTAGTTCAATTTAAAATTTTCTCAACGAAGTGAAGAAAAGTTCATGTTCTATACTGAACTTTACCAAAGAACACAATTCAATTCTAATTTTTCCAGAGAAAATAAAAATCTTCCACTTCAGTTTTAAGTTCCCCAAAGAAATAAAGAAATTTAAAGTTCTATTCTAAATTTTTAAATGGAAGATAGAAAAAGTAATACTATGACTGCGATTGTTTTCCATGAAGATCAAAAGTTTCACTTTATTTATAATTTTTCTTAAATTCAGTTCTTATTTTTCTCAAAGAGATGAAAAATTTAAAGTTCTGTTCCAAATTTTTCATAGAAGATAGAAAAATTTATACATTGATTGTGAATATTCAACATGAAGATAAGGAACTCCAATTTAATTCTGAGTTTTCTCGAAGAAGTGCAAATTGTTCAAGTTCTCTTCTGAATTTTCTTAAAGAAAAGAAAAAAGTTAACTTAATTCTGAATTTTACCAATGAAAATGAAAAAAAACTTCCACTTCAGTTCTTAATTTCTCAAAGACATATAAAATTTAAAGTTCAGTTCTAAATTTTTCTGTAGAAGATAGGAAAAGTTATACTAACTTTTTCATCAAAGAGATGAAAAATTTAAAGTTCTTTTCTAATTTTAAATTAAATTTTAGCTCCTTTTGTCATATGGATTTACCCATCAAATTTTTAAATTAGAAAATGAGTGACTCGTTCTATTATTAAAGACAATCCTTCAAACTCGTTCATCTAACCTTCAAAACAATAGGTTAGGTTAGTTATAAATAAATATTAATAAATAAATAGAAACATTTCTACATGTTTAAGTTAGGTTAGGTTAGGTTAACTTATCATGAGTGCTCATGATTAGTTAACCTAACCTTTTCCGGTGAGTATGGTTAGGTTAGGTTAGACTAGATTAAGTTAGGTTAGATTAGGTTAGGTTAGGTTAGCCTACGTACGCTTCACTTAGGTTAGCTTAGGTTAGATGAGAGACATGCAAAAAGTTAGGTGTATGATTAGGTTAGGTTAGGTTAGATTAAGTTAGGTTAGGTTAAGTTAGGTTAGACTAGGTTAGCCTACGTACGCGCGCGTACGTAGGCTAACCTAGTCTAACCTAACTTAACCTAACCTAACTTAATCTAACCTAACCTAACCTAATCATACACCTAACTTTTTGCATGTCTCTCATCTAACCTAAGCTAACCTAAGTGAAGCGTACGTAGGCTAACCTAACCTAACCTAACCTAACCTAACTAAACATGTAGAAATGTTTCTATTTATTTATTAATATTTATTTATACCCAACCTAACCTATTGTTTTGAAGGTTAGATGAACGAGTTTGAAGGATTGTCTTTATAATAGAACGAGTCACTCATTTTCTAATTTAAAAATTTGATGGGTAAATCCATATGACAAAAGGAGCTAAAATTTAATTTAAAATTAGAAAAGAACTTTAAATTTTTCATCTCTTTGAGAAAAAAAAAGAACTGAAGTGGAGCCTTTTTATTTTCTTGGAAAAATTAGAAGAGAACTTTGATTTTTTATGTCTTTGAGGAATTAAGAACTGAAGTGGAAGCTTTTTTCATTTTCATTGGTAAAATTCAGAATTGAGCTAACTTTTTTCACTTCTTTAAGAAAATTCAGAAGAGAACTTGAACATTTTGCACTTCTTCGAGAAAACTCAGAATTAAAGTGATGCTCCTTATCTTCATGTCGAATATTCAAATCAATGTATAACTTTTTCTATCTTCTATGAAAAATTTGGAACAGAACTTTAAATTTTTCATCTCTTTGCAAAAAATCGGTAGTGAACTTAAGAAAATTAGAATTAAAGTGAAACTTTTTATCTTCACTGGAAAATAATCACAATCATAGTATAACTTTTCCTATCTTCTACAGAAAAATTTAGAACTGAACTTTAAATTTTTTATGTCTTTGAGAAATTAAGAACTGAAGTGGAAGGTTTTTTCATTTTCATTGGTAAAATTCAGAATTGAGTTAACTTTTTTCTCTTCTTTAAGAAAATTCAGAAGAGAACTTGAACAATTTGCACTTCTTCGAGAAAACTCAGAATTAAATTGGAGTTCCTTATCTTCATGTTGAATATTCACAATCAATGTATAACTTTTTCTATCTTCTATGAAAAATTTGGAACAGAACTTTAAATTTTTCATTTCTTTGAGAAAAATAAGAACTGAATTTAAGAAAAATCATAAATAAAGTGAAACTTTTGATCTTCATGGAAAAACAATCGCAGTCATAGTATTACTTTTTCTATCTTCCATTTAAAAATTTAGAATAGAACTTTAAATTTCTTTATTTCTTTGGGGAACTTAAAACTGAAGTGGAAGATTTTTATTTTCTCTGGAAAAATTAGAATTGAATTGTGTTCTTTGGTAAAGTTCAGTAGAGAATATGAACTTTTCTTCACTTCGTTGAGAAAATTTTAAATTGAACTAGAACTTTTTATCTTCCGGGAAAATAATCACAGGTATGGTATTAATTTTTCTATCTTCCACCGAAAAATTTAGAATTGAACTTTAAATTTCTTTATGTCTTTTGTGAAATAAAGAACTGAAAATGGAAGATTTTTGTTTTCTCTGTAGAAATTAGAATTGAAGCGTGTTCTTTGGTAAAATTCAGAAGAGAACTTGAACTTTCCTTGACTTCATTGAGAAAATTTTAAATTGAACTAGAACTTTTTATCTTCCGTGAAAATATTCACAAGTATGATATTACTTTTTCTATCTTCCACCGAAATATTAGAATTGAACTTTAAATTTCTTTATGTCTTTGTGAAATAAAGAACTGAAGTGGAAGATTTTTGTTTTCTCTGGAGAAATTAGAATTGAAGTGTGTTCTTTGGTAAAGTTCAGAAGAGAACTTGAACTTTCCTTGACTTCGTTGAGAAAATTTTAAATTGAACTAGAACTTTTTATCTTCCGTGAAAATATTCACAAGTATGATATTACTTTTTCTATCTTCCACGAAAAATTAGAATTGAACTTTAAATTTCTTTATGTCTTTGTGAAATAAAGAACTGAAGTGGAAGATTTTTGTTTTCTCTGGAGAAATTAGAATTGAAGTGTGTTCTTTGGTAGAGTTCAGAAGAGAACATGAACTTTTCTTCACTTCGTTGAGAAAATTTTAAATTGAACTAGAACTTTTTATCTTCCATGAAAATATTCACAAGTATGGTGTTACTTTTTCTATCTTCCACCGAAAAATTTGGAATTGAACTTTAAATTTCTTTATGTCTTTGTGAAATAAGGAACTGAAGTGGAAGATTTTTATTTTCTCTGTTGAAATTAGAATTGAATTTTGTTCTTGGTAAAATTCCGAAGAGAACATGAACTTTTTTATCTTCAGTGAAAAATTTGGAACAGTATTTTAAATTTCTCATTTCTTCGATCCAGATCTGAACTAAAGTGGAAAATTTTTATATTATTTGGAAAAATAGAAATGATCAATGACTAATTTCTTTTTCATTGAGAAAATTCAGAAGAGAACTTTAACTTTCCTTCACTTCGTTGAGAAAATTTTAAATTGAACTTTTTATCTTCCATGAAAATATTCACAAGTATGGTATTACTTTTTCTATCTTCCACCGAAAAATTTAGAATTGAACTTTTAAATTTCTTTATGTCTTTGTGAAATAAGGAACTGAACTGGAAGATTTTTATTTTCTCTGTTGAAATTAGAATTGAATTGTGTTCTTTGATAAAATTCAGAAGAGAACTTGAATTCTTCTTCACTTCGTTGAGAAAATTTTAAATTGAACTAGAACTTCTTATCTTCTGGGAAAAATTCACAAGTATGGTATTACTTTTTCTATCTTCCACCAAAAAATTTAGAATTGAACTTTAAATTTTTTATTGTTGAAATTAGAATTGAATTGTGTTCTTTGGTAAAATTCAGAATAGAACTCGAATATTCACGATCAAAGTATAACTTTTCCTATCTTCTATGAAAAATTTGGAACAGAACTTTAAATTTCTTAGTCTCAGAGAAAAAATCTGAACTGAAGTGGAAATTTTTATATTATTTTGGGAAAATAGATTTGATCAATAACTTATTTCATTTTCATTGAGAAAATTCAGAATCGAAGTTGAACTTTTCTTCTTCCGGGAAAATATTTGGAACAGAACTTTAATTTTTTCATCTCTTTGAGAAAGGTCGGAATTGAATTTAAGAAAATTTAGAATTAAAGTGAAACTTTTTATCTTCATGGGAAAATAATCACAATCATAGTATAACTTTTCCTATCTTCTACGGAAAAAATTTAGAAGTGTCCAACTCAGAAAAGCCCAAAATAGTAATTTACATATCCTAAATCATAAGTTTCAGACAACACACACCTATGAACGGCTAAGAAATCTAGCTCAGAAAAGCCTGAAATAGCAAACTAGTCATCCCAAACTATTGGTTTCAGACAACAAACACCTATGATGGACTAAGAATCCTAGCTCTGAAAAGTCCAAATAGCAAACTACACATCCCAAATCATAATTTTCTGACAACACACACCTATGAAAGGCTAAGAAACCTAGCAAATAAAAGCCGGAAATAGCAAATTAACCATCCCAAATCATAAGTTTCAGACAGCACTCACCTATGAACGGCTAAGAAATCCAGCTCGGAAAAGTCAAAAAATAGCAACCCACATATCCCAAATCATAGGTTTCAGACAACACATACCTATGAAAGACTAAGAAATCCAACTCAGAAAAGCCCGAAATAGTAATTTACATATCCCAAATCATAGTTTCAGACAACACTCACCTATGAACGGCTAAGAAACCTAGCTCAGAAAAGTAAAAAATAGCAAACTAGTCATCCCAAATTATAGGTTTCAGACAACAAACACCTATGAAAGGCTAAGAAATCCAGCTCAGAAAAGTCAAAAGTAGCAATCCACCCATCGCAAATCATAGGTTTCAGACAACACACACCAAGGAAAGACTAAGAAATCCAACTCAGAAAAGCCCGAAATAGTAATTTACATATCCCAAATCATAGGTTTCAGACAACACTCACCTATGAACGGCTAAGAAACCTAGCTCAGAAAAGACAAAAATAGCAAACTAGTCATCCCAAACTATAGGTTTCAGACAACAAACACCTATGAAAGGCTAAGAAATCCAGCTCAGAAAAGTCAAAAGTAGCAATCCACCCATCCCAAAATCATAGGTTTCAGAGAACACACACCAACGAAAGACTAAGAAATCTAGCTTAGAAAAGCCCGAAATAGTAATTTACATATCCCAAATCATAGGTTTCAGACAACATTCACCTATGAAAGACTAAGAAACCTTAGCTCAGAAAAGCCTGAAATAGCGAAACTACTCATCTCAAACTAGAAGTTTCAGACAACAAACGCCTATGACGGACTAAGAATCATAGCTCTGAAAAGTTCAAATAGCAAACTACACATCCCAAATCTTAATTTTTCTGACAACACATACCTATGAAAGGCTAAGAAATCTAGCTCAGAAAAGACAAAAATAGCAAACCACTCATCCCAATCATAGGTTTCAGTCAACACACACCTATGAAAGGCTAATAAATCCAGCTCGGAAAAGTCAAAAATAGCAAACTACATATCCCAAATCATAGGTTTCAGTCAACACACACCAACGAAAGACTAAGAAACCTAGCTCAGAAATGTCAAAAATAGCAAACTACTCATCCCAAACTATTGGTTTCAGACAACATTCACCTACGAAATACTAGAAAATCTTAGCTCAGAAAAGCCTGAAATAGCAAACTACACATCCCAAATCATAATTTTCTGACAACACATACCTATGAAAGGCTAAGAAACCTAGCTCAGAAAAGTCAAAAATAGCAACCCACTCATCCCAAATCATAGGTTTCAGACATCACACACCTATGAAAGACTAAGAAATCCAACTCAGAAAAGCCCGAAATAGTAATTTACATATCCCAAATCATAAGTTTCAGACAACATTCACCTACGAAATACTAAAAAACCTTAGCTCAGAAAAGTCTGATATAGCCAACTACTCATCCCAAACTCGAAGTTTCAGACAACAAACACCTATGAGTGACTAAGAATCCTAGCTCTGAAAAGTCCAAAAAGCAAACTACACCTCCCAAATCATAATTTTCTGAAAGCACACACCTATGAAAGGCTAAGAAATCTAGCTCAGAAAAGTCAAAAATAGCAAATTAACCATCCCAAATCATAGGTTTCAGTCAACACACACCTATGAAAGGCTAAGAAACCTAGCTAAGAAAAGCCTGAAATAGCAAACTACTCATCCAAACTATTGGTTTCAGACAACATTCACCTAGGACATACTAGGAAACCTTAGCTCGGAAAAGCCTGAAATAGCAAACTACACATCCCAAATCATACTTTTCTGACAACACACACCTATGAAAGGCGAAGAAACCTAGCTCAGAAAAGTCAAAAATAGCAAATTAACCAACCCAAATCATAGGTTTCAGACAACACTCACCTATGAACGGCTAAGAAATCCAGCTCTGAAAAGTCCAAAAAGCAAACCACTCATCCCAATCATAGGTTTCGGTCAACACATCCTACGAAAGGCTATGGAATCCAGCTCAGAAAAGTCAAAAATAGCAATCCACACAATCCAAATCATAGGTTTCAGACAACACACACCTACGAAAGACTAAGAAATCTGGCTATGAAAAGTAAAAAAATAGCAACCCACACATCCCAAATCATAGGTTTCAGACAACACATACCTATGAAAGACTAAGAAATCCAACTCAGAAAAGCCCGAAATAGTAATTTACATATCCCAAATCATAGGTTTCAGACAACACACACACCTATGAACGGCTAAGAAACCTAGCTCAGAAAAGTCAAAAATAGCAAATTAACCATCCCAAATCATAAGTTTCAGACAACACACACCTATGAACGGCTAAGAAATCCAGCTCAGAAAAGTCAAAAATAGCAATCCACCCATCCCAAATCATAGGTTTCAGACAACACACACCAACGAAAGACTAAGAAATCTAGCTTAAAAAAGCCCGAAATAGTAATTTACATATCCCAAATCATAAGTTTCAGACAACATTCACTTACGAAATACTAGGAAACCTTAGCTCAGAAAAGCCTGAAATAGCAAAACTATTCATCCCAAACTAGAAGTTTCAGACAACAAACGCCTATGAGAGACTAAGAATCATAGCTCTGAAAAGTTCAACTTGCAAACTACACATCTCAAATCATAAGTTTCAGACAACACACTCCTATGAACGGCTCAGAAATCCAGCTCAGAAAAGTCAAAAATTGCAATCCATTCATCCCAAATCATAGGTTTCAGACAACACACACCAACGAAAGACTAAGAAATCTAGCTCAGAAAAGTCCGAAATAGTAATTTACATATCCCAAATCATAAGTTTCAGACAACACACATCAACGAAAGACGGGGCTCGGGGAGAGCCTTTGAGGGTCTGTGGGTCCTTGAGGGCCGGGTGGTCCTTTGGGAGCTTGGGGGGACCTTTGAGGACCGGGCGCTTCCTTCGGGGCTGGGGTGGTGGGGATCGGAACCCTTTGGGGTTGGGGTAAAGGACCTCACGACACTGTTCAATGGAACCTGTGTATTATAACGACCACAGAGTTTCACCCTCAAATCCTCTTCTAAAATCTCTTCAAAAATCATCTTTTAAATGTCTCTAACTGTTTCGCCGAAATAATTCCCTAAAATAATAATTTGTTCTGAAAAGATATAATAGAGCCTTAAAAAAGTATTAAAATGGTGGCTCAGGAGCCTATGGGGCGCCGGGGGCCCTTTGGGGGGCTCGGGGGGGGAGGAGGCCCTTCTGTGTTTCAATGCACAAAAAATATTAAAAAATGGGGGAGGGGAAGAGGAGGGGAGGGGGAGGAGGGGAGAGGGAGGAGGGGGGGGGAGGGGGAGGGAGAGGGGGCGGTGAGGAGGGGGAGAGGGAGGGAGAGGGAGGGGAGGGGCCCTTTGGAGGCCAAGGGGGGAGGGGCCCTTTGGGGCCCGGGGGGTCCTTTGGGGGTCTGGGGGACCCTTGAGGGGCGGGTGGTCCTTTGGGAGCCCGGGGGACCTTTGAGGACCGGGGGCTTCCTTCGGGGTTGGGGTGGGGGGATCGGAACCCTTTGGGGTTGTGGTAGGGGACCTCACAACACTATTCAAATAGAACTTGTTTACTATAACGACCACACTCAAAACCTCTTCTAAAACCCTTTCTAAAATCATCTTTTAAAATGTCTCTAACTGTTTCGCCGAAATAATTCCATAACCTGTCTAAAACCGTTTCGCCCAAATAATCCCCTAAAAGTAATTTCTGTGTGTTCCTTTTGTTTTTGGCATCTCTGTGCTTTCACATTTCAAATTTCTAGGAAACCCTTTCCTACGTTAATCTCTTCATCTCATAAATGTTCCTAGCTAAACTATTAAGGTTTCGTTAGAATATCAATTTATCTCTCCGACTTAAAAGCTCAGTGAAGCCGTATTTAAAAATAGAATTTCTATCTCTTTAGACTCCCGCATAATTCCAAGATAACAAGTGATGTCATTTATGATTCCTGACACTAAAGATCAATGAAGCCCTATTTAAAAATAGAATATTAATTTTTCTCTCTGACCTAAAGAACGTTTATCCCTCAGACCTAAGATTAAAGAAGCCATAATGTTTCTTAATTCCCCCTTTCGTGAATCAATACATTCCCCTAGCGATTATGTAAATCAATTTCTCAGGTTAGGTTCGCCTAAAGATCAAAGAAGCCATGCTTGTTTCTTAATTCCCCCTTTCGTAAATCAATACATTCTCCCCCACCGATTATGTAAATCAATTTCTCAGGTTAGGTTCGTCTAAAGACATAAAACAGACATAAATTGCTGTTGACATCCATAAATGTGAGAAAGTTCCTTTTTTTTCCATTCTCACTGACAAAAACCATAAAAACAGACATAAATGTGAGAAAGTTCCTGTTATTCAAATTCTCACTGACAAAAACCAGAAATCATCCATAACCATCCATGAAAAACATCAAATAAATCGACCAACACACATAACCATCCATGAAAACAGACATAAATGTGACAAAATTCCTGTTTTTTTCAAATTCTCACTGACAACGAACATACATAAAACAGACATGAATTGCTTTTGACATCCATGAAAAACATCAAATAAATTGACCAACACACATAACCATCCAAGAAAACATCCATCAATGTGAGAAAATTCATGTTTTTTCAAGTAAGAAAAATTCTGTTTTTCCATTCTCACTGACAAAAACCATAAAAACATGCATAAATTATGTAAAAAAGTTGTAGGTGGCAGCAGGGGTGAGCAATCGCGCTGGTACCCCCCTTTCTACTCACGGATGCGTGTTTTTTTTCAGGCGTCATTGTATCGATTCAGTAGTCCTAGAAAACCGTGAGAGGGCTCATTCGAACGGAAATTAAAATTTCTAGTGCCCTTTTTAAGTAACCAAAAAAAAAAATGGAGGGCAACTTGGCCCCCTCCCTCGCTCATTTTTTCCCCAAAGTCACCCAATCAAAATTTTAAGATAGCCTTTTTATTCAGCATAGTCAAAATATAATAAACGTGTCTTTGAGGATGATTTACTTCCCAGAGTTCCCGGGGGAAGGGCTGCAAGTTATGAACTTTGCCCATTGTTTACATATACTATTGGTTATTGGGAAGTATACAGACGTTTTCAGGAGGGATTTCTTCTAGGCGGGAGGGGGGGTCAGAAGAGGGGATTACGTGGAAAGATATTTCCAAAGAGGATGATTACTTGGGGGAAGGGAAATTTCTATGAAGGGGGCGCCGGATTTCCCAGTATAATTTAAAAAACGATCAGAAATTAAATACAAAAAAACTAGTTTTTCAACTGAAAGTACGAAGCAACATTAAAACTTAAAACGAACAGAAATTATTACGTATATGAGGGGGTTTGCCCCCTAGTCAATACCTTGCTCTTTATGCTAAAGTTTTTTTTAGTACTTTCAAAAGAGCTATCTATTCTAATTAAACGGCCTTTGTGATTCAGGGATTTGTGTTTCGAACATAATTCGAACTTTAGCGTAAAGAAGGAGGTACTGAAAAGAAGGCAAACCCCCTTATATACGTAATTATTTTTGTTCGCCTTAAATTTTAATGTTGCTCCTTACTTTCAGTTTAAAAAAAACTAATTTTTATATTTAATTCTTTATATGAAGCGGTCTGCCTCCTCTTTAGCTCCTTACGCTTTACTGTGAAGTTTGGCTTTTTTTTCCAAATTTTAAAGAAAATTTGCAATTGGAAAGATGAGATTGTTCAAAGCACTAAAAATACTTTTGTTTAGTGAGCAAAGTGTTGAGAAAGAGGGAAAATTACTGAGAAAGGGGGAAGAAAACAAGACTTTTCCCAGGTCCAATCTGTATAGTCACTTAAAAAAGAGCTTTAAATTTACGTTTGAATGAGCTCCTTCCCAATTATCTTAGGCCTTCGGTTTGATACAATCACCCCTTGGAAAAAAAAACAAAAACAAATAAACATGCATTGACGATGTTTTTCTTCTGAAAAAAAAAAACAAGCAAAATTCCACATTTTGAAGATCGGAGCTTGAAACCTCTATGGTATGGCTCTCTGATATGACGTATCTAATAAAGACATTTTCAATAAGATCAATTGCTTTTTTGGGAGGGGAGGGGTTCCCTTATTTTTTTAAAATCAGGCAAATTTTCACAGATTTTTAGTTTTGGGTGGGCAACAATAAACTGAAAGAATTGTATATATTTAAAATCAGCATAAAAAGCCAATACTGCCGGTGAAGCAATTGTCATGAGAATTCCATTTTTAGTTTTGGTGAATATTGGTCTAAGTCACTTTTTACTTCCAGTTTTTTTTATCACAAACTATTTGATAAGATTCTCTTTTGAAGAAATTTTTTTGAACCTGTGGATTTTATTTAGTTGAATAGGACAATAAAAAGAAAGAGGGTCAATTTGACAGCTGGATAGTAAGTTTAAATTTTTAAGTTTTATTTAAGTTTTTTTTCCGCTGTTCTATTTTTTTTATGTCTGAATATATAAGGGATTTGAGTTCGAGGGGGAGAATTGTCCTGTTATGAAAAAGGTACATTTTTCATGGCCGTTTTTTAAAATCAAAAGGTGGTATCTATGCAGGTAGGATGATTTTTGAGTTTCTCTACTCCTTCTGTAAACTATTCTAAGGCGTAGGAAATTGCATAAAGACATGTCTACATCTGTTATAATCTACAGAAGCAATCTTTCTGTAATTTTAGTTGAGTTTGATTTTTCTCTTAAGATTAAATGCATAATAATTAAACATAGGCCTATTATTGATTAACAAATTGATCCCTTTGCCAGGAATCCTTACGGTTTAAAATTTACTGTGTTTTGTTTCATTTTCCATGAAATTTAAATGCTCATTTTATTTGAGGATTTTTTCCTAAAATATTCAAAAATAAACTTATCCCCACGAAAAAAATTTCTGGAATATACTCCCTGTCACCAAACGACCAATGATATTTTGGCGTTTGGCCCCTCCCCTAGAAAATTTTCTGCCCGTGCCCTTGCAGGTGGCAGATAATTAACGCCCACTTTGATGAATGATGGAACTGAAAAACAATAAGGCCAAGGGTACAAATAAATGTGATGGGGTTAGGATAGCATCCCAATAGCTGAAACAAGGGTTTGCTACATAGCTTATGTATAGCCAGAAGGCTGTGGGGAAAGGGGGAGGTTGGGCCCCCTCACTTGGCATTGTTTACCGAAAATTTATATTCTAATCATATTATCATATAACTAAAACCAAGTCTGGCTGTAATCCAACTTAAAATCGGTGGGAAGGGATAGGAATTTCTGGTATAATGTCTACACGTCTACAAGAGGGGGCTGCTCAATTTCAACCAAGTTTCATGGAAGGGAAGAGCTATTATACTTTTTTGGCTGTTGAGTGTTTGGACAAAATCTAGCCTAGACATCGGGTCATCAATTTTTACCTTAGATTTGCTTTCCAAGCCTAGCCAATTCGGTTCGTCACCCGAATATCAATTTTTCATTGACCTCCGCTAGTCGCAAATATCACATAAAAAGCTAAGAAGGTTTTCGATTAAAACCCTTATACTCTAAAATTATCAACCAAAAAACTTTTTTAAATCTCTGCTTTAAAAGATAGAAGTTAAAGAAAATTTTTGTGTCAGATGGTTTAAATTTTTCACAAATTTTTTTCCCATAACTTTTAATGGGTAAGACTGATGGGTAAGATTGAAAAAACTTATATATTTGAAATTAGCATAAAAATCTGATTCTTTTGAAGTATCTATTGGTATCAAAATTCCGTTTTTTAGAGTTTCAGTTACTATTGAGCCGGGTCACTCCTTACTTACAGTTCGTTACCACGAACGATTTGATAATCATGAAGTGTCCTTTTCGGATCCAAAGCGACAGTCAATCTTTAAACTGAGCTCATTGTGCAGAAGTGATGCCAAATTAAACGAAAAAAAAGAAATAAAGCAACAATTAAAAATGCTTTACTTTTATACTGTTAAAAGTGTCATCAAAAGGTTTACTTTTACCGTACTAAAACTCCTATATTGTTTTGTGTTTTCAGTAAGGCGCTAGTATTCTCTAATGATACAGACATAGGGAAATATCACCAGTTGATTTATTTGCATTGGTTTTATTTATATATATTAGATAGGCTTTGAACTAATAACTTTTTGCTCGTTTTAAGTTCCAACTTCGCTCTTTACTTCCCTCGGAAAAACTTCGTTTTTTTTTAAATTAATATAGAGTAAAATCCAAGCATTTATCTCCACTTATCATCCATCTCCTTGTGGAGATAAATAAAAAAAACAAGTTTTTTAAACTGAAAGTAAGGAGCGACATTAAAACTTAAAACGAACAGAAATTATTCCGTATATGGAAGGGGCTTTCCCCTCCTCAACGCCTCGCTCTTTATGCTAAAGTTTTTTATTGTTTTAAAAAATAAAGTTTTGAGACAGAGTCAAACTTTAGCGTAAAGAGCGAGGCGTTGAGGAGGGGAAAGCCCCTTCCATATACGGAATAATTTCTGTTCGTTTTAAGTTTTAATGTCGCTCCTTACTTTCAGTTTAAAAAACTTGTTTTTTTATTTAATTTGTGAAAGTTTTTTAATTAATGCAGGTTTTGATTTTGGCTCACCGTGCATGAATAATTAAAACGAAATTTGCATATTAAGTTTACTTTTATTTGGTTAAATGGCTTTCTCGAAACTTGTTGAATTTTATTTACGAACGTTTTTATTAGTAATAAATATACGTAACTTACGAATTAACTTACGTAACGAACTTCTATATTCATATATTTTTAATACATATATTAGGGGGTTTGCCCCCTAGTCAATACCTTGCTCTTTAAGCTAAAGTTCAAATTTTGTTCCAATTCTTTAAAAATGACCCCTTAATCACAAAGACCGTTAATTAGAATAGATAGCTCTTTTGAAAGCACTAAAAAAAACTATAGCGTAAAGAGCGAGGTATTGACTTGGGGGAGAACCCCCTCATATACGTAATAATTTCTGTTCATTTTAAGTTCTAATGTTGCTTCTTACTTTCAGTTGAAAAAACTTGTTTTTTTTAATTTAATTTCTGATCGTATTTTAAACAATGCTTGGAAATCCGGTGCCCCCTTCATAGAAATGTCCCTTACCCCAAAGAAACATCCTCCACGGAAAGATTCTCCCGAGTAACCCCCTCTTTCAGCCCCCCCCCCTACCAGAAAAAACTTGCAGCCCTTCCCCTGGGAACTGTAGGGGATTAAGTCATCGTAAAAGACATATTTATTAGATTTTCGACTATGCTGAACAAAATGGCTATCTCAAAATTTTGATCGGGTGACTTTGGGAAAAAAATGAGCGTGGGAGGGGGCTAGTTGCCCTCCATTTTTTTAGTCACTTAAAAAGGGCACTAGAACTTTTAATTTCCGTTCCAATGAGCCCTCCTACAATATTCTAGGACCACTGGGTCAATACGATCACCCCTGGGAAAAATAAAAAAAATAAAATAAAATAAACACGCACCCGTGATCTTTCTTCTGGCAAAAAAAAAATGCAAAATTCCACATTTTTGTAGATAGGAGCTTGAAACCTCTACAGTAGGGGTTCTCTGATACACTGAATATGATGGTGTGATTTTCATTAAGTTTCTATAACTTTTAGGGGGTCTTTCCCCCTTTTCTCGAAAATCAGCCAAATTTTCTCAGGCGCGTAACTTTTGATGGGTAAGATTAAACTTGATGAAACTTATATATTTTAAATCAGAATTAAAATCTGATTCTTTTGATGCATCTATTGGTATCAAAATTCCGTTTTTTAGAGTTTCGGTTACCATCGAGCCGGGTCGCTCCTTACTTACAGTTCGTTACCACGAACTGTTTGATATTCCATCTCCACTTATCACGAGGCAAACGATGATTAAAGTTGAAGAATCTATGAAAATGTGACTATTAAAAAATTCCTGTATATTATAAGATAAACTTTATGTATTATCGTGTTTGGTCAAAAGTTTGGAATATAGCTAAGGGCTATATCTGGTTCCATTACAGGGGGGCGTGTCACTGCAGTGCCAATTATATCTGCACATCATTATACAATTGGGTTTAATTCAAGTATTTAGATGAGGTATCCCGCCTCTCATGTTACTAAGAGGTAAACAAGAATTAAAGGGAAAGAAAAAACTTACTTTTTTCCATTGTCGTTCTAATTCTTTTTTCCTCGTAAATTTATTTTCACTTTCTTTTACCGCTACTGGAAGGCACTATTTGAACAGAAGTATTCTATTTCAAACTATTTCACTTCAAAGGATTTACAATATTTAAGCACATAGCAACTGACCTGCAAAACTGCTTTGAAAAAAAACAATAAAATGAATCCTAGGTCACGCCCTCTTTCAAAAATCTTGCAAACCAAGTGGCGTGTGCAAAGTGTGGCGTAAACCATTCCAAGCAAGATTGAACTGTGTGGCACACGGGGATTTGTGAGATTTACCTCAAGTGACCCTGGGTGCCGGAAGGTGGAAGAGGTATGGGGGGCCTTGCCCCCCCTAGAAATTTGGGACTATAAAGTAATTAAAAGAAAAACCAAAAGAAAAAAAAGCAGAATGTGGAAAAAACCATGGAAAAAATGTGTATTGCCCCATTGTTGACTAACTGCAAATAGATTTTGACCCTATAACAAAAGTTAGGAGTCTAACTATTGATAAAATTCAATCAAAGAATTAGCTTTTCATGGTGATCCTAAATATGTATTTCAAGGGCACTGGCAGAAAATTTTCCAGGGGGAGGGGCAAACACCAAAATATCAGTAGTGGTTGGATGACAGGGACTATATTTCAGGGATTTTTTTTTCGTAGGAATAAGTTTATTTTTAAATAATAGGAAAAAACTCTCAAATAAAAAGAGCAATTAAATTGCCGGCAAAATGAAACAAAATACAGTAAATTTTAAACCGCAATGATTCCTGGCAATGGAATCAATTTGTTTAATCAATAATATTTTTAATTACTATACATTTAGTCTTAAAATAAAATCCGACTCAAAGCAAAATTACAGAAAGATTACTTTAATAGATTATAACAGATGTAGACCTGTCTTTATGCAATTTCCTACGCCTTAGAATAGTTTACAGAAGGAGTAGAGAAACTCAAAAATCATCCTACCTGCCTAGATACCACGTTTTGATTTTAAAACGGCCATGTAAAATGTATCTTTTTCATAACAGGACAATTCTCCCCCTCGAACTCAAATCCCTTATATATTCAAACATAAAAAAATAGAACAGCGAGAAAAAAAAAATTAAACTTACTATCCAGCTGTCAAATTGACCCTCTTTCTTTTTATTGTCCTATTCAACTAAATAAAATCAACAGGTTCAAAAAAATTTCTTCAAAAGAGAATCTTATCAAATAGTTTGTGATAAAAAAAACTGGAAGTAAAAAGTGACTTAGACCAATATTCACCAAAACTAAAAATGGAATTCTCATGACAATTGCTACACCGGCAGTATTGGCTTTTTATGCTGATTTTAAATATATACAATTCTTTCAGTTTATTGTTGTCCACCCAAAACTAAAAATCTGTGAAAAGTTGCCTGATTATAAAAAAAATAAGGGAACCCCTCCCTCCCAAAAAAGCAACTGATCTTATTGAAATGTCTTTATTAGATACGTCATATCAGAGAGCCCTACCGTAGAGGTTTCAACCTCCGATCTTCAAAATGTGGAATTTTGCTTGTTTTTTTTTCAGAAGAAACATCGTCAATGCATGTTTATTTGTTTTGTTTTTTCCCAAGGGGTGATTGTATCAAACCGAAGGCCTAAGATAATTCGGAAGGAGCTCATTCAAACGTAATTTAAAGCTCTTTTTTAAGTGACTATACAGATTGGACCTGGGAAAAGTCTTGTTTTCTTCCCCCTTTCTCAGTAATTTTCCCTCTTTCTCAACACCTTGCTCACTAAACAAAAGTATTTTTAGTGCTTTGAACAATCTCATCTTTCCAATTGCAAATTTTCTTTAAAATTTGGAAAAAAAAGCCAAACTTCACTGTAAAGCGTAAGGAGCTAAAGAGGAGACAGACCGCTTCATATAAAGAATTAATATAAAAATTAGTTTTTTCAACTGAAAGTAAGGAGCAACATTAAAATTTAAGGCGAACAAAAATAATTACGTATATAAGGGGGGTTGCCGTCTTGTCAGTACCTCGCTCTATAGGCTAAAGTTCGAATTATGTTCGAAACACAAATCCCTGAATCACAAAGGCCGTTTAATTAGAATAGATAGCTCTTTTGAAAGTACCAAAAAAAACCTTTAGCATAAAGAGCAAGGTATTGACTAAGGGACAAAACAAAATTTGAACTTTAGCTTAAAGAGCAAGGTATTGACTAGGGGGCAAACCCCCTCATATACGTAATAGTTTCTGTTAGTTTTAAGTTTTAATGTTGCTCCTTACTTTCAGTTGAAAAAACTATTTTTTTTTTGTATTTAATTTCTGATCGTTTTTTTAAATTATGCTGGGAAATCCAGCACCCCCTTCATAGAAATTTCCCTTCCCCCAAGTAATAATCCTCTTTGGAAATATCTTTCCACGTAATCCCCCTCCTCTGACCCCCCCCAGCCTAGAAGAAATCCCTCCTGAAAACGTCTGTATACTTCCCAATAACCAATAGTATATGTAAACAATGGGCAAAGTTCATAACTTGCAGCCCTTCCCCTGGGAACTCTGGGAAGTAAATCATCCTCAAAGAAACATTTATTATATTTTGACTATGCTGAACAAAATGGCTATCTTAAAATTTTGATTGGGTGACTTTGGGGTCACCCAATCAAAATTGCATAGATACCACGTTTTGATTTTATAACGGCCATGTAAAATGTAAAATGACAATTCTTCCCCCCGAACTTAAATCCCTTTTATATTCAGGCATTAAAAAAATATAGAATAGCGAAAGAAAAACAAAATTTAAACTTACTATCTAGCTGTCAAATTGACCCTCTTTCTTTTTATTGTCCAATTCAACTGAATAAAATGAACAGGTTTGTGATAAAAAAAAAAACTAGAAGTGAGTAGGGAGGCCCCAATAGATACTGTACGAACACAACTGTTGCCATCTATAATCAACTCTAACGCTGACAGGATATAATTTATTCATGGATTATTGATCCAATAGCGGGTCAATGACACCTTTTTAATCGAGGGGAACTAGATTTCTGAGAAATTGATTTGCATAATCGGCGGGGAATTATTGATCAACGAAGGGGAATTAAGAAACAATATGGCTTCTTGGTGTTTAGGTCTGAGAGATAAATGGTCTTTACTGACAGAGATAAATTAATATTCTATTTTTAAATATGGCTTCTCTGGTCTTTAGGCTTAGTGATAAATTCGGGAATTAATATTCTATCGAAGTCATAATAGTGTAAGTAGGAACACCTTAGATATTTATTCAGAAATTCAAGACAGATTGAATATATTTTACGCGGGAAATGGTTTCCTGAGAATTTCAAATGTGATAGCGCAGGGATGACAAAACAAAGGAACACGCAGAAATTACTTTTAAGGGATTATTTTGGCGAAACAGTTTGAGACATTTTAGAAGATGATTTGGGCGAAACAGTTTGAGATATTTTAGAAGATGATTTGTGGTGAAACTCTGTGGTCGTTATAATACACAAGTTCAATTTGAACAGTGTTGTAATGTCCCCTACCCCAACCCAAAGGGCCCCCTACCCCCAGGCCCCCAAAGGGCTCCCTCTCCCGGGACCCCCCAAAGGGCCCCCTCCCCCGGGGCCCCCCCCCAAAGGGCCCCCCCTCCTCCCCCGAGCGCCCGAAAGGGCCTAAGTTTTAGTTTAGAGTTTCAGTTTGGTATTAGCTTACAGTTTCAATTAGAGTTATAGGAGTTAAGAGTTTTAGTTTAGAGTTTAGAGTTTTAGTTTATAGTCTTAGCTTAGAGTTTTAGTTAGAGTTATAGTTTAGTTTAGTTTTAATTCAGAGTTTTAGTTTAGAGTCTTAGCTTAGAGTTTTAGTTAGAGTTATAGTTTGCTTTAGTTTTAAATAAGAATTTTAGTTTAGAGGTGTTGTTTATTTTTAGATAAGAGTTTTAGTTTAGAGTTTAGAGTTTCAGTTAGAGTTGTAGTTTAGTTTAGTTTTAGTTTAGAGTTATAGTCTAGTTTAGTTTTAGTTAGGAGCATTATTTTAGATCTCTAGTTTAATTTTACTTAAGAGTTTTAGTTTAGAGTTTATAGTTTTAGTTTACAGTTTTACTTTAGAGTTTTAGTTAGAGTTATAGTTTTAGTTTAGTTTGAGTTAAGAGTTTTAGTTTAGATATTGGAGTTTTAGTTTTGAGTCTTAGCTTAGAGTTTTAGGAGTTGTAGTTTAGTTTAGTTTTAATTCTGAGTTTTAGTTTAGAATCTTAGCTTAGAGTTTTAGTTAGAGTTATAGTTTAGTTTAGTTTTAGTTAAGAATTTTAGTTTAGAGTTTTGAGTTTTAGTTAGAGTTATAGTTTAGTTAAGTTCTAGTTTAGAGTCTAGAGTTCTAATTTAGAGTGTTAGCTTAGAGTTTTAGTTAGAGTTATAGTTTACTTTAGTTTTAGTTAAGAGTTTTAGTTTAGACATATAGTTTAGTCTTAGTTAAGAGTTTAAGTTTAGAGTTGTAGCTTAGTTTTAGTAAAGAGTTTTAGTTTAGAGTTGTAGTTTAGTTAAGAGTTTTAGTTAAGAGTTTAGAGTTTTAGCTTAGAGTCTTAGCTTAGAGTTTTAGTTAGAGTTAAAGTTTAGTTTAAGTTTAGTTAAGAGTTTTAGTTTAGACTTTAGACATTTAGTTAGAGTTATAGTTTAGTTTAATTTTTGTTAAGATTTTTAGTTTAGAGTTATAGTTTAGTTTAGTTGTAGTTCAGAGTCTAGAGTTTCAAGTTAGACTCTCAGCACTTAGAGTTATAGTTAGAGTTATATTTTATTTTAGTTTTTAGTTAAGTATTTTAGTTTAGTAGTTTAGTTTTAGCTAAACGTTTTAGTTTAGACTTTTAGCCTAGAGTCATAGCTTAGAGTTTTTCATTGCACTTTTAGTTTAGTTTAGTTGTAGCTAAGAGTTTTAGTTTAGAGTTTCAGTTTGATATTAGCTTACAGTTTTCGTTAGAGTTATAGTAGTTAAGAGTTTTAGCTTAGAGTTTTGAGTTTTAGTTTAGAGACTTAGCTTAGAGTTTTAGTTAGAGTTATAGTTTAGTTTAAATTTATAACTAAAACTCTAAGTTAAGACGCTAAACTAAGACTCTAAACTCTAAACTAAAACTCTTAACTAAACTATAACTCTAAACTAAAACTCTTGACTAAAACTAAACTAAAACTATAACTCTAACTAAAACTCTAAGCTAAGACTCTAAACTAAAACTCTAAACTCTAAGCTAAAACCCTAAACTAGAACTCTTAACTAGAACTATACTAAACTATACCTCTAACTAAAACTCTAAGCTAAGACTCTAAACTAAAACACTAAACTCTAAACTAAAACTCTTAACTACTATAACTATAACTAAAACTGTAAGCTAATACCAAACTGAAACTCTAAACTAAAACTCTTAACTAAAAATAAACTATAACTCTAAACTAAAACTCTTAAAAAATTAAAGTAAACTATAACTCTAACTAAGACTCTAAACTCTAAGCTAAAACTCTAAAGTCTAAACTAAAACTCTTAACTATAATAAAAAAAAACTATAACTCTAACTAAAACTCTTAGCTAAGACTCTAAGCTAAAACTCTAAACTCTAAACTAAAACTCTTAACTAAAACTAAACTACAACTCTAAACTAAAATGCTTTACTAAAACTAAACTAGAGATCTAAACTAAAACTCTTAACTAAAACTAAACTAAACTATAATTCTAACAAAAACTCTAAGTTAAGACTCTAAACTAACTCTATAAATTCTCAACTAAAACTAAACTAAACTATAAATAGAACTAAAACTCTAAGCTAAGACTCTAAACTAAAACTCTAAACTCTAACTAAAACTCTAAGCTAAGACTCTTAACTCTAAACAAAAACTCTTAACTAAAACTAAACTAAACTATAACTCTAACTAAAACTCTAAGCTAAGACTCTAAAGTAAAACTCTAAACTCTAAACTAAAACTCTTAACTACTATAACTCTAACTAAAACTGTAAGCTAATACCAAACTGAAACTCGAAACTAAAACTCTTAACTAAAACTAAACTATAACTCTATACTAATATTCTTAAAAAAAATAAACCAAACTATAACTCTAACTAAAACTCTAAACTCTAAACTAAAACTCTAAAGTCTAAACTAAAACTCTTAACTAAAATTAAACTAAACCATAACTCTAACTAAAACTCTAAGCTAAGACTCTAAGCTAAAACTCTAACTAAAACTCTAAGCTAAGACTCTAAGCTAAAACTCTAAACTCTAAACTACAACTCTTAACTAATACTAAACTACAAATCTAAATTAAAACTCTTTGCTAAAACGAAACTACAACTCTAAACTAAAACTCTTAACTAATACTAAACTAAACTAAAAGTGCAACGAAAAACTCTAAGCTAAGACTATAGGCTAAAATTCTAAACTAAAACGTTTAGCTAAAACTAACTAAAAGTCCAAAAACACTTAACTAAAACTAAAATAAAATATAACTCTAACTAAAACTCTAAGTGCTGAGAGTCTAACTTGAAACTCTAGACTCTGAACAACAACTAAACTATACTATAACTCTAACTAAAACTGTAAGCTAATATCAAACTAAAACTCTAAACTAGGGAGGAGGTTCTCTTTGGGGGCCCGGGGGGCCCTTTTGGGAACCCAAGGGAAGGAGGCCCTTTGGGGTGCCTGGGGGGAAGGGGCCCTTTGGGGGCCCTGGAGAGAGAGGGGGACCTTTGGGGGCCTGGGGGTAGGGGGCCCTGGGGGATAGGGGGCCCTTTGGGGCCCAGGGGTAGGGGGGCTCTCAGGGGGGGGGGTTCCTTTTGGGGCCTGGGGATAGGGGGCCCTTTGGGTTGTGGTAGGGGACCTTACAACACTGTTCAAATGAAACTTGAGTATTATAACGACCACAGAGTTTCACCCCAAATCATCTTCTAAAATGTCTCAAACTGTTTCGCCCAAATCATCTTCTAAAATGTCTCAAACTGTTTCACCCAAATGATCCCTTAAAAGTAATTTCTGCGTGTTCCTTTGTTTCGGCATCCCTGCGCTGTCACATTTGAAATTCCCAGGAAACCATTTCCCGTGTAAAATATATTCAATCTGTCTTGAATTTCTAAAAAAAATATATAAGGTTTTCCTACTTACACTACTAAGCTTCGATAGATTATTAATTCCCGAATTTATCACTAAGCCTAAACACCAGAGAAGCCATATTTAAAAATAGAATATTAATTTATCTCTCAGACCTAAAGACCAAAGAAGCCATATTGTTTCTTAATTCCCCTTCGCTGATCAATAATTCCCCGTCGATTATGCCAATCAATTTCTCAGAAATCTAGTTCCCCTCGATTAAAAAGGTGTCATTGACCCGTTAGTGGATCAATAATCCATGAATAAATTATATCCTGTCAGTGTTAGACTTGATTATAGATGGCAGCAGTTGTGTTCGTACCGTATCTATTGGGGCCCTCCCTACTGAAGTGAAAACTGACTTGGACCAATATTCACCAAATCTAAAAATGGAATTCTAATGACAATTGCTACACCTGCAGTATTGGCTTTTAATGCTAATTCTAAATATTTAAAGATCTTTCAGTTTATTGTTACCAACCCAAAACCAAAAATCTGAAAACATTGGCCTGATATTTAAAAAAAGGGGACCCCCCCCCCAAAAAAAAGCAAACGATCTTGTTAAAAATCTTTTTATTAGATATATCATATCAGGGAACCCTTCCGTAGAGGTTTCAAGCTCCGATCTTCAACATGTAGAATTCCACTTATTTTCCAGAAGAAACATTTATCGATGCATGTTTAGTTGTTTTGTTTTTTCCTATGGGTGATTGTATCAAACCGAAGGTACAAGACAATTAGGAGGGAGCTCATTCAAATGTAAATTTAAGGCTTTTTTTTAGCGACCATACAGATTGGACCAGGGGAAACTCTTTTTTCCTGCTATTTTAGGGCACGAAAATACGACTTTATCCCGAAGAGGATGAATTTGCAACCAATTTAAAATTCAGAGAAGCTAATTAATTCAAAAGTATGAATAACTGTATTTTAAGCTTTCCAGTTGTAGAAGTGTTGCCACACGGTGGAAGTACAGGATTCAACTAAGTTGATTCGCTTTATGTGTAATGAAATTAGGCTACGTTTGGTGATCTGGAATTTCGAATCAGCTATAATTAGGGGGGGTCGAGTCATTTTTTAGGTGGAGATAGGGCAGATTGCTAAAAAAGTATATTTTAATGGACAAACTGCTTACTCTTCACGAGGCTTCAGATAAATGTTGAAAGAGGTAGGGGGGAGTAGAAATTAATTAAATTGTTTCGCTATACAGAAAATGTTACATTCCCATTTCGACCAGCATAGAGGTGGAAAGGGCAAGGCAGGTCACCATCAGGCCCGCCAGAAAATTTCTTTGGAGTTGCAAATACTGCTAGGAACTTAGTTTTCAGCAATTTTAAAATGGGTTATTTCCTTTTTCTACTTATACGACGTACTTCAATGTATTTAAACAAATGTATCTAATGTATTTATCGATTAGAAAATTATATTGTAGAGGTTATGATGGCTTCATTTAGGTAGAAGATCAAAAGTCTCAAAGAATTTCCATCCATAAAAACAATAATACTCCTTTTCATACAAACGAAATTCTTAAGCAGTAACATTAACAAGGACTTCTTATCAAAATTACTATTCATCGCCGATTTTTTAAGTCTATTCAAATTTTATCCAAAATTGAAGTCGAAAAATTTAAACGTATTACGGTGCTAATCCATGTACAATTATTGATTTGCACATTTTTAAAGCCATTAACAAGATAATTAAGGGGCACGTACCTCAAATTATATTTTGGTTAGGCCTGGGTATGATTTGTAAAACAGTAAGAAATTAAATAATAAAGGACGCTTCAACTGAAAGCAAGAAACAGATTTGAAACCTATTTGAAAAGATTATTCTTTATATGAATCGGACTGTCTCCTCTTTATCTCCCCACGCTCTACTGTGAAGTTTGGCTTTTTTTCAAATAGTAAAGAGAACTTGCAATTGGAAAGATAAGATTGTTCAAAGCACTAAAAATACTTTTGTTTAATTAGCAAGGTGTTGAGAAGGGGGAGGTCCCCCTTGTATCCAAAGTAATTTATATTTGTTTTAGGTTTTCAACTTACTCCTTACTTTAGTTGAAAACCCTTTTCTATTTGTTTAATTACATTTCATAAAACTATAAATTTTTATAAATGCAAGACTTTTGGTAATGCAGAAAAAAATTGCAATATTTCATGATCTCTGTTTAGATTTTGATGAGTAATCAAGCAATTCATTGTAAAGAACTATAAGTACGGAGCGACCCGCTCAATAGTAACCGAAACTCTAAACAAACTGAATTTTAATACCAATTGATAAATAAAAAAAAATGGCTTATTCTGCTGATTCCAAATATATAAGTTTCATTAAGTCTAGTTTGACCAATCAAAAGCTAAAAGCCTGGGAAAATTTGTCTGATATTCTAAAAAAAAGGGGAAAAGACCCCCTCAAAGTCATAAAATATTAATGAAAATCACACCATCAGATTCAGCGTATCAAAACAACCCACTATAGAGGTTTCAAGCTCATACCTGCAAAAATGTGGAATTTTGTAATTCTTGCCAGAAGAAAGATCACGGAAGTAGGAGAAGGGGTATTACTCTTAAACTAAGTGACTTCACAGCCACAAGCCCATTTAATACTACCAGGACGAGGTGACATCAGACCAGATTTCTGGGAATTTAACTTGAATTTACGTAATTGGATATTGTGTAAACGATACAAACAGGAATTACATCGAACCTTTAGAGCTTCGATTGTGTAAGAATTCATGACAGAAAAATCAATAGGCTTCATGGGAATTTAAATATATCTGTGCATAGTTGTTGATTTACAAGGGAACCTTAAGAAATTACTTTTAGATGATTATTTGGGGTGAAACCGATTGTGATATCTTAGGGATTATTTGGACAGGAAAAAGTTAGAATTTCTAGGTTGTGGTTGCTATAATACACAAGTTCCAATTTTTACTATAGAGGCTACATTAAGAGTCATAATTGTGCAAGAAAAAAGTTATCAAAACAGGAACAGTCAGAAATGCTTTTAGAGGATTATTTGGGCAAAACCGATTGTAATATTTTAGGAATAATTTGGTTAGGAAAAAGTTGGAATTTCTAGGTTGTGGTCGCTATAATACATAAGTTCCAATTTTCTATATAGAGGCTCCATTAAGAGTTATAAATGTGTAAGAAAAAAGTTATCAGAATGTCATATCAGACCTCATCTTTCGGGAGTTAGACAAGCGAACGGATTAAACATTCAATTCTGACACTTTCTTGCTCAACATTATGAAATATGACATTTAGAATGTTATTTTTTTAAAAGTTCCTCATGACTAAAATGATTTCTTATTACGACTTTGGAAAATTACTAATCTTAGACACTTCCAATTCAACTGTTCTTGCAGACATCCAGCTATAAATATCAATAATAAAAAGAAAATTATCACCATTTTCAGAAATTATAAACATTGAAAACAACCATATTTAAACACTTTTACCGATCTGCTAAATTAAACGGGTAGATACAGTTTGAAGAACCTCATGAAACTTTGAATTGTTCTTTGTTCCTAAGGAACGCACGAACTTTAGACACTGAAATTAGATTTTGGATGAATCTACAGAGTTCAAATTTCGTTCATTTAAGCCTTTTTTTCGTATTTTTATTATTTTTGCGGATCGAGTTCAGAAGGACATTTCAGGTGAAGTTTTATTTTTAAGATGAGTATGAAAAAAAAAAGTTATTAATTGAAATGAAGGCAGATAGTTTGTCACTGGGCCACAGAAGAAAGTTTATCGGAAAGGGAAGTCAGCGTAGGGATATTAAAAATATCATTCTTAGCTAGTACTATTGATCATATAGTCAATGAATGCCATAATGCCAAAGATGAAATGCATATTGAACCTGTAAGTGACACTCAACTAAAAATAGTGTATGACTCAAAATGGATTATCGAATATTCTATTGGTTACAAACTAAGAGAAGAGAGTAGCTACAGTATCAAGAGAGAACATGATGAATTATTTTATGGGACATATTCAAAGTGACCAATGTTGTTTTATGATAATAATAATGTATAATAATATATGTAACATATTTTTCATATTAATATTCTACATGTCATTATTTCAATAAAAATATTTAATGCATTACTTTGTTGATTTTAGAAAATATTGGTAAGGACTTAGTAAAGTTGGTTTCAATAAATCTGATTTGAACAAAAAAATTACACTTCAATTCTCAATTTTCTCAAAGAAGAGAAAAAATTGCAAGTTGTGTTCTGAATTTTTGTGTAGAAGATAGAAAAAGCTATGCATCGATCCTGAATTTTTTTCTAAGAAGAGAAAAAGTTTCAACTTTAATTCTGAGTTTTCTCAAAGAAATGAAGAAAAGTTCAAGTTCTCTTCTGAGTTTTTCCCAAAGAAGAGAAAAAAGTTACAGTTCAATTCTATTTTTTTTCAATGAAGTGAAGAAAAGTTCAATTTCTCTTCTGAATTTTCTCAATGAAGAGAAAAAAAAAATTACAGTTCAAATCTAATTTTTTCCAACTTCAGTTCTGAATGAAGTTTTCCAACTTTAATTCTTCATAAAAACTTCCACTTCAGTTCTCAATTTTCTCAAAGACGAGAAATAATTTTTTCCGTAGAAGATATAAAAAGTTATACTTCGATTCATAATTTTTCCCCAAAAAGAGAGAAAGTTTCACTGTAATTCTGTGTTTTGTCAAAGAAGTGAAAAAAAAGTTTAGGTTCTCTTCTGAATTTTTCCAAAAGAAGATAATAAGTTCCACTGGAATTCTGAGTTTTCTCAACGAAGTGAAGAAAAGTTCAAGTTCTTTTCTGAATTTTCTCAAAGAAAAAAAGAAAAGTTACAGTTCAATTCTAGTTTTTTTCAAAAGAAAATAAAAAAGGTTCCACTACAGTTTTGAGTTTTCTCAAAGACGAGAAAAAAATTTAAAGTTCTCTTCTAAGCTTTTCAGTAGAAGATAGAAAAAAGGTATGCTTCGATTCTGAATATTCTCCATGAAGAGAAAAATTTCCATTTTAATTCTGAGTTTTCTCAAAGAAGTGAAGAATTGTTCAAGTTCTCTTCTAAATTTTCTTAAAGAAGAGAAAAAAAGTTTGTTCAATTCTGAATTTTTCCAAAGAAAGGAAAAAAGTTCCACTTCAGTTCAACTTTAATTCTGAGTTTTCTCAAAGAAGTGAAGAAAAGTTCAAGTTCTCTTCTAAATAGTTCCCCAAAAGAAATAAAGTTCCACTTTAATTCTGGATTTTCTCAAAGAAGTGAACAAGAGTTCAAGTTCTCGTCTGAATTTTCCCAGCAAAGAGAGAAAAAAAGAAGTTACAGTTCAATTCTGAATTTTTCCAAAGAAGATAAAAGTAGTTCCACTTCAGATCTGAATTTTCTCAATGAAGAGAAAAAATTTCAAGTTCTGTTCTGAATTTTTCCGTAGAAGATAAAAAAAGGTATAGTTTAATTCTGAATTTTGTCATAAGAAAAGGAAAAGTCCCACTTTAATTCTGGATCTTGTGAAAACAGTTTGTGATTTTTCAGGATGCATTATAGACCTCTGAACAGTCTAAGCAAAATCAGATTTATTGAAACCAACTTTACTAAGATTTTACCAATATTTTCCTAAAAATCAACAAAGTAATACATAAAATATTTTTATTGAAATAATAATATGTAGAGTATTAATATAAAAAATATGCTACATATTTTACAAAAGTGATGCTGCTCATTAGTAACCGAAACTCTAAGAAACAGAGTCTTGATAACAATATGTACATCAAAAGAATCAAATTTTGATACGGATTAGAAATATGTAAAATTTATCATATTTAATATAACCCATCAAAAGTCACGAGCCTGAGAAAATTTGCCAAATTTTTGAAAAAGGGGGGGGGGGGGCATCTCCAAGACATATCACACCATCAAATTCAGCAAACTAGAAAACCCTCCTGTAGAGGATTCAAACTCATATTTTCAAAAATGTGAAATTTAGCATTTTTTTCGCAGATGAAAGATCACAGATATATGTTTTTTTTTCTCAAGGGAGACTGTATTAAACCAGGGATCGTATAAGATTAAGAGAAGGCTGATATGATCTAATTAAAATTAGATTTGAACTGTAATTTTTTTTTCTTCATTGAGAAAATTCAGAAGAGAAATTGAATTTTTCTTCACTTCATTGAAAAAAATAGAATTGAACTGTAACTTTTTTCTCTTCTTTGGGAAAAAACTCAGAAGAGAACTTGAACTTTTCTTCATTTCTTTGAGAAAACTCAGAATTAAAGTTGAAACTTTTTCTCTTCTTAGACAAAAATTCAGGATCGATGCATAGCTTTTTCTGTCTTCTACACAAACATTCAGAACACAACTTGCAATTTTTTCTCTTCTTTGAGAAAATTCAGAATTGAAGTGTAATTTTTTTTTGTTCAAATCAGATTTATTGAAACCAACTTTACTAAGTCCTTAACAATATTTTCTAAAATCAATAAAGTAATGCATAAAATATTTTTATTGAAATAATGACATGTAAAATATTAATATGAAAAAATATGTTACATATATCATTATACATTATTATTATCATCAAACAACATTTGACACTTTGAATATGTCCCATAAAATATATCATCATGTTCTCTCTTTTTACTGTAGCTACTCTCTTCTCTTAGTTTGTAACCAATAGAATATTCGATAATCCATTTTGAGTCATACACTATTTTTAGTTGAGTGTCACCTACAGGTTCAATATGCATTTCATCTTTGGCATTATGGCATTCATTGACTATATGATCAATAGTACTAGCAAATAATGATATTTTTAATATCCCTACGCTGACTTCCCTTCCCGATAAACTTTCTTCTGTGACCCAGTGACAAACTATCTGCCTTCATTTCAATTAATACTTTTTTTCATACTCATCTTAAAAATAAAACTTCACCTCAAATGTCCTTCTGAACTCGATCCGCAAAAATAATAAAAAATACGAAAAAAAGGCTTAAGGAACGAAATTTGAACTCTGTAGATTCATCCAAAATCTAATTTCAGTGTCTAAAGTTCGTGCATTCCTTAGGAACAAAGAACAATTCAACTTTTCATGAGGTTCTTCAAACTGTATCTACCCGTTTAATTTAGCAGATCGGCAAAAGTGTTTAAATATGGTTGTTTTCGATGTGTATAATTTCTGAAAATGGGGATAATTTTCTTTTTATTAATGATATTTATAGCTGGATGCCTGCAAGAACAGTTGAAGTGGAAGTGTCTAAGATTAGTAATTTTCAGAAGTCTTAATCAGAAATCATTTTAGTCATGAGGAACTTTTAAAAAAATAACATTCTAAATGTCATATTTCATAATGTTGAGCAAGAAAGTGTCAGAATTGAATGTTCAATCCGTTCGCTTGTCTAACTCCCGAAAGATGAGGTCTTTTTTGACATTCTGATAATTTTTTCTTACACATTTATAACTCTTAATGGAGCCTCTATATAGAAAAATTGGAACTTATGTATTATAGCGACCACAACCTAGAAATTCTAACTTTTTCCTGATCAAATAATTCCTAAAATATTACAATCGGTTTTGCCCAAATAATCCTCTAAAAGTATTTCTGAATGTTCCTGTTCTGATAACTTTTTTCTTTCACAATTAAGACTCTTAATGTAGCCTCTATATTGAAAATTGGAACTTGTGTATTATAGCACCACAACCTAGAAATTCTAACTTTTTCCTGTCCAAATAATCCCTAAGATATCACAATCGGTTTCACCCCAAATAATCATCTAAAAGTAATTTCTTAAGGTTCCCTTGTAAATCAACAACTATCCACAGATATATTTAAATTCCCATGAAGCCTATTGATTTTTCTGTCATGAATTCTTACACAATCGAAGCTCTAAAGGTTCGATGTAATTCCTGCTGGTATCGTTTACACAATATCCAATTACGTAAATTCAAGTTAAATTCCCAGAAATCTGGTCTGATGTCACCTCGTCCTGGTAGTATTAAATGGGCTTGTGGCTGTGACGTCACTTAGTTTAAGAGTAATAACCCTTCTCCTACTTCTGTGATCTTTCCTCTGGCAAGAATTACAAAATTCCACATTTTTGCAGGTATGAGCTTTAAACCTCTATAGTGGGTTGTTTTGATACGCTGAATCTGATGGTGTGATTTTCATTAATATTTTATGACTTTGAGGGGGTCTTTTCCCCTTTTTTTAGAATATCAGACAAAATTTCCCAGGCTTTTAGCTTTTGATTGGTCAAACTAGACTTAATGAAACTTATATATTTGGAATCAGCAGAATAAGCCATTTTTTTTATTTATCAATTGGTATTAAAATTCAGTTTGTTTAGAGTTTCGGTTACTATTGAGCCGGGTCGCTCCGTACTTATAGTTCTTTACAATGAATTGCTTGATTACTCATCAAAACCTAAACAGAGATCTTGAAATATTGCAATTTTTTCTGCATTACCAAAAGTCTTGCATTCATAAAAATTTACAGTTTTATGAAATGTAATTAAACAAATAGAAAAGGGTTTTCAACTAAAGTAAGGAGTAAGTTGAAAACCTAAAACAAATATAAATTACTTTGTATAGAAGGGGGACCTCTCCCTTCTCAACACCTTGCTAATTAAACAAAAGTATTTTTAGTGCTTTGAACAATCTTATCTTTCCAATTGCAAGTTTTCTTTACTATTTGAAAAAAAAGCCAAACTTCACAGTAGAGCGTGGGGAGATAAAGAGGAGACAGTCCGATTCATATAAAGAATAATCTTTTCAAATAGGTTTCAAATCTGTTTCTTGCTTTCAGTTGAAACGTCCTTTATTTTTAATTTCTTACTGTGTTTCAAATCATACCCAGGCCCAACCAAAATATAATTTGAGGTACGTGCCCCTTAATTATCTTGTTAATGGCTTTAAAAATGTGTAAATCAATAATTGTACATGGATTAGCACCGTAATACGTTTAAATTTTCCGACTTCAATTTTGGATAAAATTTGAATAGACTTAAAAAATCGGCGATGAATAGTAATTTTGATAAAAAGTCCTTGTTAATGTTACTGCTAAAGAATTTCGTTTGTATGAAAAGGAGTATTATTGTTTTTATGGATGGAAATTCTTTGAGACTTTTGATCTTCTACATAAATGAAGCCATCATAACCTCTACAATATAATTTTCTAATCGATAAATACATTAGATACATTTGTTTAAATACATTGAAGTACGTCGTATAAGTAGAAAAAGGAAATAACCCATTTTAAAATTGGTGAAAACTAAGTTCCTAGCAGTATTTGCAACTCCAAAGAAATTTTCTGGCGGGCCTGATGGTGACCTGCCTTGCCCTTTCCACCTCTATGCTGGTCGAAATGGGAATGTAACATTTTCTCTGTATAGCGAAACAATTTAATTAATTTCTACTCCCCCCCTACCTCTTTCAACATTTATCTGACGCCTCGTGAAGAGTAAGCAGTTTGTCCATTAAAATATACTTTTTTAGCAATCTGCCCTATCTCCACCTAAACAATGACTCACCCCCCCCCCCTAATTATAGCTGATTCGAAATTCCAGATCACCAAACGTAGCCTAATTTCATTACACATAAAGCGAATCAACTTAGTTGAATCCTGTACTTCCACCGTGTGGCATTACTTCTACAACTGGAAAGCTTAAAATACAGTTATTCATACTTTTAAATTAATTAGCTTCTCTGAATTTTAAATTGGTTGCAAATTCATCCTCTTCGGGATAAAGTCGTATTTTTCGTGCCCTAAAATAGCAGGAAAAAAGAGTTTCCCCTGGTCCAATCTGTATGGTCACTTAAAAAAAGCTTTAAATTTACATTTGAATGAGCTCCCTCCTAATTGTCTTGTACCTTCGGTTTGATACAATCACCCATAGGAAAAAACGAAACAACTAAACATGCATCGATAATGTTTCTTCTGGAAAATAAGTGGAATTCTACATGTTGAAGATCGGAGCTTCAAACCTCTACGAAAGGGTTCCCTGATATGATATATCTAATAAAAAGATTTTTAACAAGATCGCTTGCTTTTTTTGGGGGGGAGGGGTCCCCTTTTTTCAAATATCAGGCCAATGTTCTCAGATTTTTGGTTTTGGGTTGGTAACAATAAACTGAAAGATCTTTAAATATTTAGAATTAGCATTAAAAGCCAATGCTGCAGGTGTAGCAATTGTCATGAGAATTCCATTTTTAGATTTGGTGAATATTGGTCCAAGTCAGTTTTCACTTCAGTAGGGAGGCCCCAATAGATACTGTACGAACACAACTGCTGCCATCTATAATCAAGTCTAACACTGACAGGATATAATTTATGCATGGATTATTGATCCACTAACGGGTCAATGACACCTTCTTAATCGAGGGGAACTAGATTTCTGAGAAATTGATTTGCATAATCGACGGGGAATTATTGATCAACGAAGGGGAATTAGGAAACAATATGGCTTCTTTGGTCTTTATGTCTGAGAGATAAATTAATATTCTATTTTTAAATATGGCTTCTCTGGTGTTTAGGCTTAGTGATAAATTCGGGAATTAATATTCTATCGAAGCCTTAGTAGTGTAAGTAGGAAAACCTTATATATTTTTTCAGAAATTCAAGACAGATTGAATATATTTTACACGGGAAATGGTTTCCTGGGAATTTCAAATGTGACAGCGCAGGGATGCCGAAAAAAGGAACACGCAGAAATTACTTTTAAGGGATTATTGGGTGAAACAGTTTGAGACATTTTAGAAGATGATTTGGGCGAAACAGTTTGAGACATTTTAGAAGATGATTTGGGGTGAAACTCTGTGGTCGTTATAATACTCAAGTTTCATTTGAACAGTGTTGTAAGGTCCCCTAGCACCACCCAAAGGGCCCCCTATCCTCGGGCCCCCAAAGGAACTCTCCCCCCGGAGCCCCCTACCCCTGGGCCCACTATCCCCCCGGGCCCCCCTACACCCAGGCCCCCAAAGGGCCCCTTCCCCCCGGGCACCCCAAAGGGCCCCCTTCCCTTGGGTCCTCCAAAGGGCCCCTCGGGTCCCCCAAAGGGTCCCCCAGGTCCCTAAAGAGAACCTCCTCCTTAGTTTACAGTTTTAGTTTGATATTAGCTTACAGTTTTAGTTAGAGTTATAGTATAGTTTAGTTGTAGTTCAGAGTCTAGAGTTTCAAGTTAGACTCTCAGCACTTAAAGTTTTAGTTAGAGTTATATTTTATTTTAGTTTTAGTTAAGTGTTTTTGGACTTTTAGTTAGTTTTAGCTAAACGTTTTAGTTTAGAATTTTAGCCTATAGTCTTAGCTTAGAGTTTTTCGTTACACTTTTAGTTTAGTTTAGTCTTAGTTAAGAGTTTTAGTTTAGAGTTGTAGTTTCGTTTTAGCAAAGAGTTTTAGTTTAGATTTGTAGTTTAGTATTAGTTAAGAGTTTTAGTTAAGAGTTTTTTGTTTAGAGTTTAGAGTCTTAGCTTAGAGTTTTAGTTAGAGTTTTAGCTTAGAGTCTTAGCTTAGAGTTTTAGTTAGAGTTATAGTTTAGTTTAATTTTAGTTAAGAGTTTTAGTTTAGACTTTAGAGTTTCAGTTTAGAGTTTTAGTTAGAGTTATAGTTGGTTTAATTTTTTTAAGAGTATTAGCATAGAGTTATAGTTTAGTTTTAGTTAAGAGTTTTAGTTTAGAGTTTCAGTTTGGTATTAGCTTACAGTTTTAGTTAGAGTTATATTAGTTAAGAGTTTTAGTTTAGAGTTTAGAGTTTTTACTTTAGAGTCTTAGCTTAGAGTTTAGTTAGAGTTATAGTTTAGTTTAGTTTTAGTTAAGAGTTTTTGTTTAGAGTTTAGAGTCTTAGCTTAGAGTTTTAGTTAAAGTTTAGAGTTTTAGTTTATAGTCTTAGCTTAGAGTTTTAGTTCTATTTATAGTTGAGTTTAGTTTTAGTTGAGAATTTATAGAATTAGTTTAGAGTCTTAACTTAGAGTTTTTTTGTTAGAATTATAGTTTAGTTTAGTTTTAGTTAAGAGTTTTAGTTTAGATCTCTAGTTTAGTTTTAGTAAAGAATTTTAGTTTAGAGTTGTAGTTTAGTTTTAGTTAAGAATTTTAGTTTAGAGTTTAGAGTTTTAGCTTAGAGTCTTAGCTTAGAGTTTTAGTTAGAGTTACAGTTTAGTTTAATTTTAGTTAAGAGTTTTAGTTTAGACTTTAGAGTTTTAGTTTAGAGTTTTAGTTAGAGTTATAGTTTACTTTAATTTTTGTTAAGAGTTTTAGTTTAGAGTTTCAGTTTGGTATTAGCTTACAGTTTCAATTAGAGTTATAGGAGTTAAGAGTTTTAGTTTAGAGTTTTAGTTTAGAGTCTTAGCTTAGAATTTTAGTTAAAGTTATAGTTTAGTTTTAATTCAGAGTTTTAGTTTAGAGTCTTAGCTTAGAGTTTTAGTTAGAGTTATAGTTTGCTTTAGTTTTAAATAAGAATTTTAGTTTAGTGGTGTTGTTTAGTTTTAGATAAGATTTTTAGTTTAGAGTTTAGAGTTTTAGTTAGAGTTGTAGTTTAGTTTAGTTTTAGTTTAGAGTTATAGTTTAGTTTAGTTTTAGTTAGGAGCATTATTTTAGATTTCTATTATAATTTTACTTAAGAGTTTCAGTTTAGAGTTTATAGTTTTAGTTTACAGTTTTACTTTAGAGTTTTAGCTAGAGTTATAGTTTAGTTTTAGTTAAGAGTTTTAGTTTAGATATTAGTGTTTTAGTTTTGAGTCTTAGCTTAGAGTTTTAGGAGTTATAGTTTAGTTTAGTTTTAATTCAGAGTTTTAGTTTAGAATCTTAGCTTAGAGTTTTAGTTAGAGTTATAGTTTAGTTTAGTTAAGAACTTTAGTTTAGAGTTTAGAGTTTTAGTTAGAGTTATAGTTTAGTTTAGTTCTAGTTTAGAGTCTAGAGTTCTAATTTAGAGTGTTAGCTTGGAGTTTTAGTCAGAGTTATAGTTTACTTTAGTTTTATTTAAGAGTTTTAGTTTAGACATATAGTTTAGTCTTAGTTAAGAGTTTTAGTTTAGAGTTGTAGCTTAGTTTTAGTAAAGAGTTTTAGTTTAGAGTTGTAGTTTAGTTTTAGTTAAGAGTTTTAGTTAAGAGGTTAGAGTTTTAGCTTAGAGTCTTAGCTTAGAGTTTTAGTTAGAGTTATAGTTTAGTTTAATTTTAGTTAAGAGTTTTAGTTTAGACTTTAGAGATTTCGTTAGAGTTATAGTTTAGTTTAATTTTTGTTAAGATTTTTAGTTTAGAGTTATAGTTTAGTTTAGTTGTAGTTCAGAGTCTAGAGTTTCAAGTTAGACTCTCAGCACTTAGTGTTTTAGTTAGATTTATATTTTATTTTAGTTTTAGTTAAGTATTTTAGTTTAGTAGTTTAGTTTTAGCTAAACGTTTTAGTTTAGAGTTTTAGACTAGAGTCATAGCCTAGAGTTTTTCCTTGCACTTTTAGTTTAGTTTAGTTTTAGATAAGAGTTTTAGTTTAGAGTTTCAGTTTGGTTTTAGCTTACAGTTTTAGTTATAGTTATAGTAGTTAAGAGTTTTAGTTTAGAGTTTAGAGTTTTAGTTTAGAGTCTTAGCTTAGAGTTTTAGTTAGAGGTATAGTTTAGTATAGTTCTAGTTAAGAGTTCTAGTTTAGGGTTTTAGCTTAGAGTTTAGAGTTTTAGTTTAGAGTCTTAGCTTAGAGTTTTAGTTAGAGTTATAGTTTTAGTTTAGTTTTAGTCAAGAGTTTTAGTTTAGAGTTATAGTTTAGTTAAGAGTTTTAGTTTAGAGTTTTAGTTTAGCGTCTTAACTTAGAGTTTTAGTTAGAAATTTAAACTAAACTATAACTCTAACTAAAACTCTAAGCCAAGTCTCTAAACTAAAACTCAAAACTCTAAGCTTAAACTCTTAACTACTATAACTCTAACGAAAACTGTAAGCTAATATCAAACTGAAACTCTAAACTAAAACTCTTATCTACAACTAAACTAAACTAAAAGTGCAATGAAAAAACTCTAAGCTATGACTCAAGGCTAAAAGTCTAAACTAAAACGTTTAGCTAAAACTAAACTAAAAGTCCAAAAACACTCAACTAAAACTAAAATAAAATATAACTCTAACTAAAACTCTAAGTGCTAAGAGTCTAACTTGAAACTCTAGACTCTTAACTACAACTAAACAAAACTATAGCTCTAACTAAAACTAAACTACCACTCTAAACTAAAACTCTTAAACAAAATTAAACTAAATTATAACTCTAACTAAAACTCCAAACTCTAAACTAAAACTCTGAAGTCTAAACTAAATTCTTAACTAAAATTAAACTAAAGTATAACACTAACTAAAACTTTAAGCTAAGACTCTAAGCTAAAACTCTAAACTCTAAACTAAAAACTCTTAACTAAAACTAAACTAAAACTCTAAACTAAAACTCTTTACTAAAACTAAACTACAACTCTAAACTAAAACTCTTAACTAAAAAAAACTAAACTATGAGACTAAACTAAAACTCTTAACTAAAACTAAAGTAAACTATAACTCTAGCTAAAACTCTAAGCTAACACTCTAAATTAAAACTAGACTCTAAACTAAAACTAAACTAGACTATCTAATCTAAAAACTAAACACTCTTATCTAAAACTAAACAACATCTTTAAACTAAAATTCTTAACTAAAACTAAACTAAACTATAACTCTAAAACTCTAAGCTAAGACTCTAAACTAAAACTCTGAATTAAAACTAAACTAAACTATACCTCTAACTAAAACTCTAAGGTAAGACTCAAAACTAAAACTCCAATATCTAAACTAAACTAAACTATAACTCAAACAAAAACTCCAAGCTAAGACTCTAAACTAAAACTCTAAATTATCAACTAAAACTAAAGTAAACTATAAATAGAATTAAAACTCTAAGCTAAGACTCTAAACTAAAACTCTAAACTCTAACTAATACTCTAAGCTAAGACTCTAAACTCTAAACAAAAACTCTCAACTAAAACAAAACTAAACTATAACTCTAACTAAAACTCTAACCTAAGACTCTATACTAAAACTCTAAACTAAAACTCTTATCTAAAACTAAACTAAACTAAAAGTGCAAGGAAAAACTCTAAGCTATGACTATAGTCTAAAACTCTAAGCTAAAAACGTTTAGCTAAAACTAAACTACAAGTCCAAAAACACTTAGCTAAAACTAAAATAAAATATAACTCTAACTAAAACTCTAAGTGTTGAGAGTGTAACTTGAAACTCTAGACTCTGAACTACAACTAAACTAAACTACAACTCTAACTAAAACTGTAAGCTAATATCAAACTAAAACTCATATCTAAAACTAAACAACAACCATAAACTAAAACTCTTAACTAAAACTAAACTAAACTACAACTCTAAACTAAAACTCTTAACTAAAACTAATCAACAACTCTAAACTAAAACTCTTAACTAAAACTAAAACTAAACTACAACTCTAAACTAAAACTTCTAACTATAACTATAAACTATAAGTCTAAATTAAAACTCTTAACTAAAACTAAAGTAAACTATAACTCTAATTGAAACTTAAGCTAACACTCTGAATTAAAACTCTAGACTCTAAATTAAAACTAATCCAAACTATAACTCTAACAAAAACTCTAAGCTAAGACTCCAAGCTAAAACTCTAAATTTTCAACTAAAACTAAACTAAACTATAAATAGAACTAAAACTCTAAGCTAAGACTCTAAACTAAAACTCTAAATTCTAACTAAAACTCTAAGCTAAGACTCTAAACTCTAAAAAACAAAAAAACTCTTAACTAAAACTCTAAGCTAAAACTCTAAACTAAAACTCTAAACTCTAAACTAAAACTCTTAACTACTATAACTCTAACTAAAACTGTAAGCTAATACCAAACTGAAACTCTAAACTAAAACTCTTAACTAAAACTAAACTATAACTCTAAACTAAAACTTTTAACAAATATTAAACTAAACTATAACTCTAACTAAAACTCTAAACCCTAAGCTAAAACTCTAAAGTCTAAACTAAAACTCTTAACTAAAATTAAACTAAACTATAACTCTGACTAAAACTCTTAGCTAAGACTCTAAGCTAAAACTCTAAACTCTTAACTAAAACTAAACTACAACTCTAAACTAAAATTCTTTACTAAAACTAAACTAGAGATCTAAACAAAAACGCGTAACTAAAACTAAACTAAACTATAACTCTAACAAAAACTCTAAGCTAAGACTCTAAACTAAAACTCTAAATTCTCAACTAAAACTAAACTAAACTATAAATAGAACTAAAACTCTAAGCTAAGACTGTAAACTAAAACTCTAAACTCTAACAAAAACTCTAAGCTAAGACTCTAAACTCTAAATAAAAACTCTTAACTAAAACTAAACTAAACTATAACTCTAACTAAAACTCTAAGCTAAGACTCTAAATTAAAACTCTAAACTCTAAACTAAAACTCTTAACTACTATAACTCTAACTAAAACTGTAAGCTAATACCAAATTGAAACTCTAAACTAAAACTCTTAACTAAAACTATAACTCTAAACTAAAACTCTTAAAAAAATTAAACCAAACTATAACTCTAACTAAAACTCTAAACTAAAACTCTAAAGTCTGAGTATTAGTATTACGGAAAATGTTTACTCCGATGAGGAAATTCGTTAGTGTTAAGGAAATCTTTCTACTTCTGGCTGAAAACTTGTTGTCATAACGAAAAAATTGTTACTTCTAAGAAAAATTTTGTATCATTGCTAGAAAACTTGTTACTTCTAACAGATTAATTGTTATCATTGACGAAAAAATTGTTTCTTTACTTCAAAAAGAAAATTTGTTAGTGTTAAGGAAATCTTGTTACTTCTGTCAGAAAACTTGCTATCATAAGGAAAAATTGTTACTTCTAAGAAAAATTTACCAAGCTTTTTTTAAAAAAAAACAAAAGGAATTATTTACTGACCTTCAGTTGTTGTGATTTTAAAAGTTCCGCTTTTGTTTCAGCCAATCGTGTTTAACAAAAAAAAACAAAGGAATTATTTACTGACCTTCAGTTGTTGTGATTTTAAGAGTTCCGCTTTTATTTCAACCAATCGTGTTTAACAAAAAAACAAAGGAATTATTTACTGACCTTCAGTTGTTGTGATTTCAAAAGTTCCGCTTTTGTTTCAGCCAATCGTGTTTAACAAAAAAACAAAGGAATTATTTACTGACCTTCAGTTGTTGTGATTTTAAGAGTTCCGCTTTTATTTCAACCAATCGTGTTTAACAAAAAAACAAAGGAATTATTTACTGACCTTCAGTTGTTATGATTTTAAAAGTTCCGCTTTTGTTTCAGCCAATGGTGTTTAACAAAAAAAAACAAAGGAATTATTTACTGACCTTCAGTTGTTGTGATTTTAAGAGTTCCGCCTTTATTTCAGCCAATCGTGTTTAACAAAAAAAACAAAAGGAATTATTTACTGACCTTCATTAGTTGTGATTTTAAGAGTTCCGCTTTTATTTCAACCAATCGTGTTTAACAAAAAAAACAAAGGAATTATTTACTGACCTTCAGTTGTTGTGATTTTAAGAGTTCCGCTTTATTTCAACCAATCGTGTTTAACAAAAAAACAAAGGAATTATTTACTGACCTTCAGTTGTTGTGATTTTAAGAGTTCCGCTTTTATTTCAACCAATCGTGTTTAACAAAAAAAACAAAGGAATTATTTACTGACCTTCAGTTGTTGTGATTTTAAAAGTTCCGCTTTTGTTTCAGCCAATCGTGTTTAAAAAAAAAAACAAAGGAATTATTTACTGACCTTCAGTTGTTGTGATTTTAAGAGTTCTGCCTTTATTTCAGCCTATCGTGTTTAACAAAAAAAAACAAAAGGAATTATTTACTGACCTTCATTAGTTGTGATTTTAAAAGTTCCGCTTTTGTTTCAGCCAATCGTGTTTAACAAAAAACAAAGGAATTATTTACTGACCTTCAGTTGTTGTGATTTTAAAAGTTCCGCTTTTATTTCAGCCAATCGTGTTTAACAAAAAAACAAAGGAATTATTTACTGACCTTCAGTTGTTGTGATTTTAAGAGTTCCGCTTTTATTTCAGCCAATCGTGTTTAACAATCGTGTTTTACTTAACTTACATGCTTCCTATTATTGCCACTTTCGACTGTCTTAGGGATGCAAAGGATCAGAAATTCTGAAAGATTAAAAATCTTAAATTGCTTTGTTGCGAAAAATTAGATACAAAAACCGAAAAGTAGGAGGTGAAATACAAGTTTGTAAATTAATGGGATAAATGATTCCCGAAATGGGACTCATAATATAATTCTTCAAAAAATGACTGGTGAAAAACAGTGACTAAACTTTAGTTATCCCATTAACCGCTTAGAAATCAAAGAATTGGAATTTATAGTGTTATTTAGTTATCCTCTCTAACAGTGAGATTTTTACTAAAATTGAGATTCAACGATCAGTAGCTTAAGCCAAGCAGAATTTTTGAGTTAGTCAGGAAGTGGAATATTTGAATTAGTCAGGAAATTCTATTAAGAATTTGATTGACTAAGGTAACGGTAGCTAAGCCTTTGAGCTAGCAATATCTGATTGTGAGTTATGAATTATTGGTAGATGTGTGATGCTCTTGTTTTAATTTTTTTAATTTTACATTAAGACCCCTTCAGACCGTCTATAAGGTAAATTAAAGATTCATTTAAGTCCTGTCAGTCCAAGTAAATTCAGTCAGATTTGATATGAATTAAAGTTAATTCATTTGAATTAAAATGAAGTTGCCATCCGGCCATGGCTAATTGGAGAAAAGGCCAAGACAGATAGTGTGAGTGAGAGGCAAAGCTTGCATAAACCTTTGTAAGAATATTACAAAAATGATGTCATTTGAATCGTTGATAGATAGTCTATCATCCCTCCATCCTAGGGCAGAACTAAGGTAGATCATCGAATACTAAGGTAGTCATCGAATAAGGGTAATTCAAATAGTCTATGAATTTTCATGAGTTATTTGAGGACAAATGGAGACCCCAAAAAAAAGACTTCAAATATTTATGACTGACCGTATCGACAGGACTTTCAAGACAACTGAGCAACTCAGAAAACGAAATAAATTTTCGATGTTTTCACTTTTTTTTATTTTAATAAATAAAAAATATTAAAAATTTAAGGAATGAATATCAGTTTATGTAAAATAAACTGGCTATCCACGGTCATTTTTTTTTTGTTGTGTTTTTTTTCAGTAAAGCGTAAATTATTTTTGATATTGAGAAAGCATGGGGGTTATCAGCCCTACTCGGGTTAATTTTTCTTCGTTTTTAATTTGACTGGGTTATTTTATTGTAATGTTTGTTCGTTTTGAGTTCCATTTATTTATTGATAGTGATTTGTGGTAGTTTTACCCTTGGAAGGTTACTTGAATTTATTTCTACTCATTTTTGGCTTAATGGAGCTCTTTAATGTTCTTTGAAAAACTTGTTTTGTGGTAAAAGTTTTTTAGATTAAGAACGACAAAAGCCCTTTCATTAACAATGGTAAGCTTTTCTCCTTTCCAAAATAGAAATGGTGCCTGGTATGGATGTGCCACTGTATTTGAATTTTTCAGCTTCGTCACGGGTTACGTTCTTCATAAAACGCTGCTGGCGATTCTATTTGGGATCGATTGTGCTGGAACACTTCTGTCAGATGTAGACTCTGCTTATGGGGTTTCACTGATATGTGAAAGTCTTGGTGAGATGAAAACTGCACACACTAGTGAATTCTACAAAGAGTTTGGGTCGAAAATTAAACTATTATATAATCAAAATAATACCTAAGGTCAAAGCACCTTCCAACCCCCTGACACCTTTAAGACCCTATGATAAAAAATTTTGAGATAGTTAAGCATGGCGCTTACCTCGGTTCAATTGTCTGGTCAAATGGAAATGCAGATATAGAGATATGATCAAGGATGGCGAAGGTAAATGTTGTCTTCTGAGAATAATATTTCAGAAACCCTAGATCAGCAGTCTCACGAAAGCACGAAGCTGCTTTCCCAGGTAGCTAACTCTATGTCGTGCTTGTCGAAGTCTTGGCCCACGACTTAGACGCAGTCGATGAAGGTCGTTATACTCCATACAAAACACCTCATTGAAATAGAGCGTTTTAGATAGTTTAACAAGGTATGGAACTTGGAAACCCTTTGATCAAAAAAATTGACACTACTGTCCGATGAGCTTAACTCCCACTCGCGTCTTTAATATGGTCACCTACTTTCCCTGCCCAATTGAACACTTTCCTGACTTATTTTCAACTTAGAAACAGCTTAAAAATGATGGAGACACCCCATACGTGGACCACACACAACTTGGGTGGACTTTAAATGCAGCCAACTTATTGCCCAGAGTATTAATTCCAACAAAACTGAAATTAATCTCAGAACGGACCACTTTGGAGAAAGCCACTGGCACAGACGTCTGTCTTCGTCTATACGGGCATGGCTTCCGAGCATTATATTTCGACCAAGTAAGTCAAGTCTGTTCTCAGGCTGGACTAAGATACGGTTTCTTTTTTAGCTGCAAAACCTGACCAAAAAACTATTAGATATAAGTTTAACAATGAACTTTTAAACTGTGTAATCTTTTTCAGAAACATATAAAGCCATTTTTTTGTGTCTACCAGTTGGTCAAATTGGTTAAACCAGCTTAGATGTTTAACGCAAAAATGCAAAAATTATATATGTTTCCGCTCGAGCAAAAGTGCTTCGCAAAAACATAACTTGTCATATTAGGCAAAATATTTCAAACATTAAACACTTGCAAAAGTCTCATCATTAGCAGGGAATTACAAATTACTTAAAAAAGGCTTAGTTTTCTTGGAATTTGGCATTTTAAATAAATATATGATCTAATCCACTCTGGTATATTTAAACAGATAGGAAGTAACTAAATTAGAATAATCATTTGCAATGATACGAAAAAAGCGCTTCACTAAGTGCTATGTGCGTCTTGAACAGTCTTGGAAAGTATAAACATCATCAAATTGAATATTTGATGAATAATGATATTAATTGTTGAATAATCCATCAGCTCAAGAATTTATTTCACTGTAATTTTATTTTTATTTTCAATGCTGTGAGAACTGGAAAAGAAAATCTTTGAAAAATAATCCGTTTTCAGTTAAGCGCCAATGACGCAGTAGGCTTTTGGTTTTTATTTACAGTTAAGAAAGGAGGCAGTATCCATAAACTTGTTTGTAGTGAAACTATATTCGTCTGGAACAACTTTAAAAGAGCTAATAATTAAACTGAATATTTGATGTATAATGATATTAATTGCTGAAAGCTCATCAGTCCAAAATCTTACTATAATTTTAATGGTTATTTTCAATATTAAGTACAAAAGAAGATATTTGTCAAAAATTGGTTTTCAGAAAGTACTTGTCTTAAAATAGTCAATTTAAGTTTTACTTGTTTTAAGATTTATTTATTAATTTACATTAATATCTGTTGTATATTTGTTTGCATTGATTGTTTATTTAATTTCTGTTCGTTTTAAGATTCATTTATACTTCAATAGGATTTTTTTTTTTTTTAATCTTGATTTTCATATTCAATCTAATCCTTATTCGCTTTAAGATCTATTTATTCATTTATATTATTACTTGTTGTATGTTTTTTGCTATGATTGTTTATTTAATTTCTGTTCGTTTGGGTTTCATTTATTCTGTAATAGTAATTTCAGGTCGTTTCGAGTTTGAATTTTAACAGGTATTTGTATCTGCTGAGCTTAAGTTTAAAATGCCCTTTACTTTTCTTTGAAAAACTTATTTTTCGGAAAGTTTTTTTTTTTAAATTAATTTTTTTGTTCGTTTTTGATTGAAAAAAGTTTCAAGTTTTAAAAATTCCTTATTTCAAAATCAAACTTCTTAAAAGAAATCGAAAGTTCATCAAAGTACTCAAAACTGGTATCAAAGTAACAATATCAAAGTGAAAAAATGGGTTTTGTCAACCTCGGATTTTTTTGTTATCTGATGTTTGAACTAATTTTAACAAAGTGGCTATCTCAAAATTTTTATCGGATGGGTTTGGGAAAAAAGGGGGTTGGGGGGGGGGGGGTAACCTTTGGTCTCTTTCGACTCTTTAAAAGTGAACCAGAACTTTCTATTTTCAATTGAACGAGCCCTCTCTGAAGTTTATACGAGCATCCCTTCTATAAAAACTATATATATCCCCAGAGTATAGCTTACAATGCCTATCCATGGGCCTTGGGGAGTTGTGTTGACCCCGGAGTTTTAATATCTGATGGTTGAACAATTTTTAACAAAATAGTCACCTCAAATTATTAACGGATGGGTTTATCCATCCGATAAACCCAATGGTGTGGAGGGCGGGAGGGGCTAGTTGACCTCAGATCTTTTTCACTCTGAGAAAATTAACTACAATTTTCAGTTTCCATTCAAATGAACCCTCTCTGAAGTTTATACGAGCATACCTTTCATAAGAACCACATACAGCCCCAGAAAATATTTTACAATGCCTGCCCCCGGGCTCTGGGGGGTTTTGTCGACACCGGAGTTTTTGTTATCTGACCTTTGAACTATTTTGAGAAAATAGGTCTCTCAAATTTCTTATCGGATGGGTTTGAGGAGAATAGGGCGTGGAGAGGGGGGCTAGTTGCCCTCCGATCTCTTTTGACTCTTAAAAAGTGAACGAGAACTTCCTATTTCCAATCATATGAGCCCTCTCCGAAGTTTATGCGAGCATATCTTCCATAAGAACCATATATGCCCCCAGAGCAATACTTACAACTCCTGCCCCGGGACCTGGGGGGGGGGGTGTCGACACAGGAGTTTTTTCTTATCTGACCTATGAACTATTTTTAACGAAACGGCCATACGTAAAGGAATGTTTGCTATATGATCTTTGGACTAGTTTTAACAAAATAGCTACCTCAAATTTTTTATCAGATGTATTTGGGGAAAAGGGGCTTGGGGGGGCTAGTTGCCCTCCGATCACTTTTCACTCTTAAAAAGGGCAGTAGAATTCTCGATTTCCAATCGAATGAGCCCCCTTTGAAGTTTATACGACGAACCCTTCTATATGAAGTGCCTCTGGGAAAAAAATAAATGGAGTGGGGGGGAGGCTAGTTGCCCTCAAATTTTTTTTGAATCTAAAAAAATGAACTAGAACTTTTAATTTTCAATCAAATGATCCCTCTCTGAAGTTTTTACGAGCATCCCTTGAATAAGAACCATATATTCCCCCAGGACATAATTTACAACGCCTGCCCTCGGGCCCTGGGGGGCTCTGTAGACCCCGGAGTTTTCGTTGAATGGTCTTTGAACTATTTAAAAAAAATGATCTCTGAATCGCAAAGGCCGTTTAATTAAAATAAGTAGCTCTTTTGAAAGTATTAAATAAATAAGTTTTTTCAACGGAAAATAGGGAGAAAAATTAAAACTTAAACAAACAGAAATTATTACGTATATGAGGGGAATCGCTCCTTCGTCAATACCTCAATAGTTACGCTAAAATTCGAATTTTGTTACATTTTTTTAAGAATGACCCCTGAACCACAAGTAGTAGAGAAGGGGGTACCAGCCCTGATTACACTGCGTGCTGCCATCTACAATTTAGTCTAACGCCGACGGGACATAATTTATTCAAGGATTATCGATCGAGTCTAATGGGGTCAAGGTCAACTGATTTGTTGTTGTTCGTCTAGGTGTAATGACTCCAGGGGGAAGTTTGCACATGCGCAATGACGGTGTTGAGAGATGTATTGATCTAGGACTCGAGGGGGAAGTGGATTTCCGAGAAATTGATTGCGAAACCGAGGGGGAAGTTGATTTCCGAGAACTTGATTTACATAATCGGTGGGGAGAGGATTTCCGAGAAATTGATTACATTAAAGAAGGGGACAGAATTTCTGAGAAATTGATTTGCATAATCGAGGGGAATTATTGATCTACGAAAGGGTAATTAGAAATGACATCCCTTGTTTCCTAGGAATTATACGGGATTCTAAAGAAATAGAAATTCTATTTTTAAATATGGCTTCTCAGATCTTACGTGACAGAGATAAATTAATATTCTATTTTTAAATATGGCTTCTTTGATCTTTAGTGTCAGGAATTGGAAATGACATCACTTGTTATCTTGGAATTATGCGGGAGTCTAAAGAAATAGAAAAATCCTTTTTTTAAATACGGCTTCTCTGATCTTTAGGTCTCAGAGATAAATTAATATTCTATCGAAACCCTAATAGTTTAGCTAGGAACACCTATGAGATGAAGAGATTAACGCGGGAAATGGTTTCCTAGGAATTTCAAATGTGACAGAACAGGGATGCCAAAACAAATGGAACACGCAGAAATTACGTTTAGGGATTATTTGGGCGAAACCGTTTGAGACATTTTAGAAGATAGTTTAGGCGAAACAGTTTCAGACATTTTAGAAGATGATTTTAGAAGATGATTTAGAAGATGATTTGGGGTGAAACTCTGCGGTAGTTATAATACACAAGTTCCATTTGAACAGTGTTGTGAGGTCCCCTACCCCTACCCCAAAGGGCCCCCTACCCCTGCCTCAAAGGCCCCCTCGGGCCTCAAAGGCCCCCCGATCCCCAAAAGGCCCCCCAAGCCCCCAAAGGCCCCCGAGCCCCCAAAGGCCCCCCGGGTCCCTAAAGGCCCTCCAGGTCATTTTTTAAATACTTTTTTTGTGCACTTGAGACACAGAAGGGTCCCACATTTCAAAAGGCTTTATTATATCTTTTCAGAACAAGTTCTTTTCTTAATGTCCCTCTTAAACTCATTTTACAACTTGAAGTACTCATCCTTTTCACACACAACTTTACTTTAAGACTTTTATGCACACCCCAGCATCAAACAATACTTTTCAAAAGGCTTTATTATATCTTTTCAGAACAAGTTCTTTACGTAATATCCTTCCTAAACCAATTTTAGAAGTTGAAGTACTCATCTTTTTCACCCACAAGTTTACTTTACGACTTTTTGAATACCCCAACACCGAACAATACTTTCAAAGGCTTTTTTATATCTTTTCAGAACAAGTTATTTTCTTAATCTCCCCCCTAAACCCATTTTACAACTTGAAGTAATCATTTTGTTTCGCCCACACCTCTACTTTAATGGCTTTTTGAACAACCCAACACAAAGCAATACTTTAAAAGGCATTTCAGAACAAGTTCTTTTCTTAATATCCCCCCCTAAAACCAATTTTATAACTTGAAGTACTTATCTTTTTCACCACAACTTTACTTTACGACTTTTTGAATACCCCAACACCAAGCAATACTTTCAAAAGGCTTTATTATATCTTCTCAGAACAAGTTCTTTACGTAATGTCCTTCCTAAACCAATTTTACAAGTTGAAGTACTCATCGTTTTCCCCACAACTTTACTTTAAGACTTTTTGAATACCCCAACTTCAAGCAATAGTTTTCAAAAGGCTTTATTATATCTTTTCAGAACAAATTCTTTTCTTAATGTACCTCTTAAACCCATTTTATAACTTAAAGTACTCATCTTTTTCACACACAACTTTACTTTACGACTTTTATGCAAACCCCAACACCAAGCAATACTTTCAAAGGCTTTTTTTATATCTTTTCAGAACAAGTTATTTTCTTAATGTCCCCCCTAAACCAATTTTACATCTTGAAGTACTCATTATTCTCACACACAACTCTACTTTACATTTTTTTGAATACCCCAACACCAAGCAATACTTTTCAAAAGGCATTTCAGAACAAGTTCTTTTCTTAATGTCTCCCCTAAACCCATTTTACAACTTGAAGTAATCATTCTTTTTGCCCACACCTCTACTTTAATGGCTTTTTGAACACCCCAACACCAAGCAATACTTTCAAAGGCATTTCAGAAAAAAATTCTTTTCTTAATGTCCCCCCCCTAAACCAATTTTTATAACTTGAAGTACTTATCTTTTTCACCACAACTTTACTTTACGACTTTTTGAATACCCCAACACCAAGCAATACTTTCAAAAGGCTTTATCATATCTTTTCAGAACAAGTTTTTTACGTAATGTCCTTCCTAAACCCATTTTACAAGTTGAAGTACTCATCGTTTTCCCCACAACTTTACTTTAAGGCTTTTTGAATACCCCAACATCAAGCAATACTTTTCAAAATGCTTTATTATATATTTTCAGAACAAGTTCTTTACGTAATGTCCTTCCTAAACCCATTTTACAATGTGAAGTACTTATGTATTTCCCCACAACTTTACTTTACGACACTTTTTTGCAACATCAAGCAATACTTTCCAAAAGGCTTTATTATATCTTTTCAGAACAAGTTCTTTTCTTAATGTCCATCCTAAACCTTTTTTATAAGTTGAAGTACTTATCATTTTCACCACAACTTTACTTTATGACTTTTTTTGCACACCCCAACATCAAGCAATACTTTTCAAAAGGCTTTATTATATCTTTTCAGAACAAGTTCTTTTCTTAATATCCTTCTTAAACCAATTTTACAAATTCTAAATTTTTCCGTAGTAGATAGAAAAAGCTATATCATAGTTGTGAATATTTTCTCGGAAGATAAAAAGTTCTACTTCAATTTTAAAGTTTCTCAATGAAGTGACGAAAAGTTCAAGTTCTCTCCTGAATTTTATCAATGAAAAAGAAATTAGTTATTAATCAATTCTATTTTTCCAAAGAATATAAAAATTTTCCACTTCGGTTCAGATCTGTCTCAAAGGGATGAAAAAATTTAATATACTGTTCCAAATTTTTCACAAAAGAGAGAAAAGTTCAAGTTCTCTTCTGAATTTTACCAAAGAACACAATTCAATTCTAATTTCTCCAGAGAAAATAAAAATCTTCCACTTCAGTTCTTTATTTCACAAAGACATAAAGAAATTTAAACTTCCATTCTAAATTTTTCCGTAGTAGATAGAAAAAGCTATACCATAGTTGTGAATATTTTCCCGGAAGATAAAAAGTTCTAGTTCAATTTTTAATTTTCTCAACGAAGTGAAGAAGAGTTCAAGTTCTATTCTGAATTTTCTCAATGAAAAAGAAATAAGTTATTGATCAATTCTATTTTTCCAAATAATATAAAAATTTTCCACTTCAGTTCAGAACTGTCTCAAAGAGATGAAAAATTTTAAATACTGTTCCAAATTTTTCACAGAAGATAAAAAAGTTCAAGTTCTCTTCTGAATTTTACCAAAGAGCACAATTCAATTCTAATTTCTACAGAGAAAATAAAAATCTTCCACTTCAGTTCTTTATTTCACAAATACATAAAGAAATTTAAAGTTCTATTCTAAATTTTTCGGTGGAAGATAGAAAAAGTAATATCATAGTTGTGAATATTTTCCCGGAAGATAAAAAGTTCTAGTTCAATTTTAAATTTTCTCAATGAAGTGAAAAAAAGTTCAACTTCTCTTCTGAATTTCTCAATGAAAAAGAAATAAGTTATTGATCAATTCTATTTTTCCAAAAATATAAAAATTTTCCACTTCAGTTCAGATTTTTCTCAAAGGGATGAAAAATTTAAAATACTGTTCCAAATTTTTCACAGAAGATAAAAAAATTCAAGTTCTCTTCTGAATTTTACCAAAGAACACAATTCAATTCTAATTTCTCCAGAGAAAATAAAAATCTTCCACTTCCGTTCTTGATTTCACAAATACATAAAGAAATTTAAAGTTCTATTCTAAATTTTTTCGGTGGAAGATAGAAAAAGTAATACCATAGTTGAGAATATTTTCCGGAAGATAAAAAGTTCTAGTTCAATTTTAAATTTTCTCAATGAAGTGAAGAAAAGTTCAACTTCTCTTCTGAATTTTTTCAATGAAAAAGAAATTAGTTATTAATCAATTCTATTTTTCCAAAAAATATAAAAATTTTCCACTTCGGTTCAGATTTTTCTCAAAGGGATGAAAAAATTTTAAAATACTGTTCCAAATTTTTCATAGAAGACAGAAAAGTTCAAGTTCTCTTCTGAATTTTACCAAAGAACACAATTCAATTCTAATTTCTCCAGAAAAAACAAAAATCTTCCATTTCAGTTCTTAATTTCTCAGAGACATAAAAAAATTTAAAGTTCAGTTCTAAATTTAATCGTAGAAGATAGGAAAAGTTATACTATGATTGTGATTATTTTCTATGAAGATAAAAAGTTTCACTTTAATTCTAAATTTTCTTAAATTCAGTTCCGACTTTTCTCAAACAGATGAAAAAATTTAAAGTTCTGTTCCAAATTTTTCATAGAAGATAGGAAAAGTTATACATTGATCGTGAATATTCGCCATGAAGATAAGGAGCTCCAATTAAATTCTGAGTTTTCTCGAAGAAGTGCAAACTGTTCAAGTTCTCTTCTGAATTTTCTTAAAGAAGAGAAAAAAGTTAGCTCAATTCTGAATTTTACCAATGAAAATGAAAAAAGCTTCCACTTCAGTTCTTAATTTCTCAAAGACATAAAAAATTTAAAGTTCAGTTCTAAATTTTTCCGTAGAAGATAGGAAAAGTTATACTATGATTGTGATTATTTTCCAGTGAAGATAAAAAGTTTCACTTTAATTCTAAATTTTCTTAAGTTCAGTTCCGATTTTTCTCAAAGAGATGAAAAAATTTAAAGTTCTGTTCCAAATTTTTCATAGAAGATAGAAAAAGTTATACTTTGATCGTGAATAATCGCCATGAAGATAAGGAGCTCCACTTTAATTCTGAGTTTTCTCGAAGAAGTGCAAAATGTTCAAATTCTCTTCTGAATTTCCTTAAAGAAGAGAAAAAAGTTAGCTCAATTCTGAAATTTACCAATGAAAATGAAAATGTTTCCATTTCAGTTCTTAATTTCTCAAAGACACAAGAAATTTAAATTTCTGTTCTAAAGTTTTCATAGAAGATAGAAAAGTTATACTTTGATCGTGAATATTCTTCATGAAGATTAGGAGCTCTACTTTAATTCTGAGTTTTCTCGAAGAAGTGCAAAATGCTCAAGTTCTCTTCTGAATTTTATTAAAGGAGGGAAAAAAGTTAGCTCAATTCTGAAATTTACCAATGAAAATGAAAAGCTTCCATTTCAGTTCTTAATTTCTCAAAGACATAAAAAATTTAAAGTTCAGTTCTAAATTTTTCCGTAGAAGATAGGAAAAAGTTATACTATGATTGTGATTATTTTCCATGAATATAAAAAGTTTCACTTTATTTCTAATTTTTCTTAAATTCAGTTCCGATTTTTCTCAAAGAGATGTAAAAATTTAAAGTTCTGTTCCAATTTTTTCATAGAACATAGAAAAAGTTATACATTGATCGTGAATATTCACCATGAAGATAAAAAGTTCCACTTTAATTCTAAATATTATCAATGAAGTGCAAAATGTTCAAGTTCTCTTCTAATTTTTCCAAGAAAATAAAAAGGTTCCACTTCAGTTCTGTTTTTTTTTTTCTCAAAGAGATGAAAAATTTAAAGTTCTGTTCTAATTTTAAATTAAATTTTAGCTCCTTTGTCTTATGGATTTACCCCTCAAATTTTTAAATTAGAAAATGAGTGCCTCTTTCTATTATTAAAGACAATCGTTCAAGCTCATTCATCTAACCTGCAAAACAATAGGTTAGGTTAGGTGTAAATAAATATTAATAAATAAATAGAAACATTTCTTCATGTTTAAGTTAGGTTACGTTAACTTATCATGAGCGCTCATGATAAGTTAACCTAACCTAACCTTACTTAAACATGGAGAAATGTTTCTATTTATTTATTAATATTTATTTTTACCTAACCTAACCTATTGTTTTGGATCTTCTATGAAAAATTTGGAACAGAACTTTAAATTTTTTCATCTCTTTGAGAAAAATCAGAACTGAATTAAGAAAAATTAGAAATAAAGTGAAACTTTTCATCTTCATGGAAAATAATCACAATCATAGTATAACTTTTCCTATCTTATACAGAAAAATTTAGAACTGAACTTTAAATTTTTTATGTCTTTGAGAAATTAAGAACTGAAATGGAAGCTTTTTTCATTTTCAGTGGTAAATTTTAGAATTGAGCTAACTTTTTTCTCTTCTTTAAGAAAATTCAGAAGAGAACTTGAACATTTTGCGCTTCTTCGAGAAAACTCAGAAATAAAGTGGAGCTCCATATCTTCATGAAGAATATTCACGATCAAAGTATAACTTTTCCTATCTTCTATGAAAAATTTGGAACAGAACTTTAAATTTTTTCATCTCTTTGAGAAAAGTCGGAACTGAATTTAAGAAAATTTAGAATTAAAGTGAAATTTTTTATCTTCATGGGAAATAATCACAATCATAGTATAACTTTTCCTATCTTCTACGGAAAAATTTAGAACTGAACTTTAAATTTTTTATGTCTCTGAGAAATTAATAATGGGAATAATTCACAACCTTGGTATTATTTTTTCTATCTTCCACCGAAAAATTTAGAATGGATTTTAAATTTCTTTATGTCTTTGTGAAATAAAGAACTGAAGTGGAAATTTTTATTTTCTCTCGAGAAATTAGAATTGAATTGTGTTCTTTGGTAAAATTCAGAGAGAGAACTTGAACTTTTCTATCTTCTGTGAAAAATTTGGAAAAGTATTTTAAATTTTTTCATCCCTTTCAGACAGATCTGAACCGAAGTGGAAAATTTTTATATTATTTGCTAATATAGAATTGATTAATAACTAATTTCTTTTTCATTGAGAAAATTCAGAAGAGAACTTGAACTTCTCTTCACTTCATTGAGAAACTTTAAAATTGAAGTAGAACTTTTTATCTTCCGAGAAAATATTCACAACTATGATATAGCTTTTTCTATCTACTACGGAAAAATTTAGAATTTGTAGAATTGGTTTAAGAAGGAAATTAAGAAAAAGAACTTGTTCTGAAAAGATATAATAAAGCCTTTTGAAAAGTATTACTTGACGTTGGGTTGTGCAAAAAAAGTCATAAAGTAAAGTTGTGGTGAAAATGATAAGTACTTCAACTTGTAAAAAAGGTTTAGGAAGGACATTAAGAAAAGAACTTGTTCTGAAAAGATATAATAAAGCCTTTTGGAAAGTATTGCTTGATGTTGGGGTGTGCAAAAAAGTCGTAAAGTAAAGTTGTGTGGAAAAAGATAAGTACTTCAACTTGTAAAATGGGCTTAGGAAGGACATTACGTAAAGAACTTGTTCTGAAAAGATATAATAAAGCCTTTTGAAAAGTATTGCTTGATGTTGGGGTATTCAAAAAGCCTAAAGTAAAGTTGTGGGGAAAACGATGAGTACTTCAACTTTTAAAATTGGTTTAGGAAGGACATTACGTAAAGAACTTGTTCTGAAAAGATATAATAAAGCCTTTTGAAAGTATTGCTTGGAGTTGGGGTATTCAAAAAGTCGTAAAGTAAAGTTGTGGTGAAAAAGATAAGTACTTCAAGTTATAAAATTGGTTTAGGGGGGGACGTTGAGAAAAGAACTTGTTCTGAAATGCCTTTGAAAGTATTGCTTGGTGTTGGGGTGTTCAAAAAGCCATTAAAGTAGAGGTGTGGGCGAAAAGAATGAGTATTTCAAGTTGTAAAATGGGTTTAGGGGGGACATTAAGAAAAGAACTTGTTCTGAAATGCCTTTTGAAAAGTATTGCTTGGTGTTGGGGTATTCAAAAAGCTGTAAAGTAGAGTTGTGTGTGAGAATAATGAGTACTTCAAGTTGTAAAATTAGTTTAGGGGGGACATTAAAAAAAGAACTTGTTCTGAAAAGATATAAAAAGCCTTTGAAAGTATTGCTTGGTGTTGGGGTATTCAAAAAGTCGTAAAGTAAAGTTATGGGTGAAAAAGAGGAGTACTTTAACTTGTAAAATTAATTCAGGAAGGATATTACGTAAAGAACATGTTCTGAAAAGATATAATAAAGCCTTTTGAAAAGTATTGTTTGATGTTAGGGTGTGCATAAAAGTCATAAAGTAAAGTTGTGTGTGAAAAGGATGAGTACTTCAAGTTGTAAAATGGGTTTAAGAGGGACATTAAGAAAAGAACTTGTTCTTAAAAGATATAATAAAGCCTTTTGAAATGTGGGGACCCTTCTGTGTCTCAAGTGCACAAAAAAGTATTTAAAAAATGGCCCGGGGGGCCTTTAGGGGCCGGGGGGCCTTTGGGGGCTCGGAGGGCCTTTTGGGGATCGGGGGGTCTTTGGGGCCCGGGGGGAGGCTTTGGGGTCAGGGTGGGGGGGGCCCTTTGGGGCTGGGGTAGGGTACCTCACAACACTGTTCAAATGGAACTTGTGTATTATAACGACCACAGAGTTTCACCCCAAATCATCTTCTAAAATCATCTTCTAAAATGTCTCAAACTGTTTCGCCTAAATCATCTCTTAAATTTCTCAAACGGTTTCGCCCAAATAATCCCCTAAAAGTAATTTCTGCGTGTTCCTTTTGTTTTGACATCCCTGCGCTGTCACATTTGAAATTCCTAGAAAATCCTTGCCCGCGTTAATCTTTTCATCTCTAAGATGTTCCTAGCTACACTATCATTGTTTCGATAGGATATCAATTTATCTCTCTGACTTAAAAATCAGAGAAGCCGTATTTAAAAAAGGATTTTTCTATCTCTTTAGACTCCCGCATAATTCCAAGATAACAAGTGATGTCATTTCTAATTCCTGATACTAAAGATCAAAGAAGCCATATTTAAAAAATAGAATATTAATTTATCTCTCTGACCTAAAGACCGTTTATCCCTTAGACCTTAGATCAAAGAAGCCATATTTGTTTCTTAATTACTCTTTCGTGAATCAATAATTCCCCTCGATTATGCAAATCAATTTCACAGAAATTCTCTCCCCTTTATGGATCAATAATCCTTGAATAAATTATGTCCCGTCGGTGTTAGACTAAATTGTAGATGGCAGCACGCAGTGTAATCAGGGCTGGTACCCCCTTCTCTACTATCACAAAAGCCGTTTAAGTAGAATAAATAGCTCTTTTGAAAGTGCTAAAAAAAACTTTAGTGTAAAGAGCGAGGTATTGACGAGGGGGTAAACCTCCCCATATATGTAATAATTTCTGTTTGTTTTAAGTTTTAATGTTGCTCCTTACTTTCAGTTGAAAAAACTTGTTCTTTTTATTTAATTTCTGATCGGTTTTTTAAATAATGCTGGGAAATCCGGCACCCTCTTCATAGAAATGTCCCTTCCCCAAGGAAACATCCTCCATGGAAAGATTCTCCCCCGTAACCCCTACTCCGACTCCCCCCCCCCCCACCACCACCACCAGAGAAAAATTCCTCCTAAAAACGCCTGTACACTTCCCGATAACCAATACTATATGTAAACAATGGGCCAAGTTTATAACTTGCAGACCTTCCCCCGGGAACTGTGGGGGATTGAATCATCCTCAAAGACATATTAATTAGATTTTTTACTATGCTGAACGAAATGGCTATATCAAAATTTTGATTGGGTGACTTCGGGAAAAAATGAGTGTGGGAGGGGGCCAAGTTGCCCTCCAATTTTTTGGTCACTTAAAAAGGGAACTAGAAATTTTAATTTCCGTCTGAGTGAGCCCTCTCAAGATATTCTAGGACTACTGGATCGATATGATCACTCCTGGGGAAATTAAAAAAAAAAAAAAAAAAAAAAAAAAAAAAAAAAAAAAAAAAAAAAAAAAAAAACGCATCCGTGATCTTTCTTCTGGCAAAAAATACAAAACTCCACATTTTTCACCATAGGAGCTTGAAACTTCTATAGTAGGGTTCTCTGATATGCTGAATTTGACGGTGTGACTTTCATTAAAGTTCTGTGACTTTTAGAGGTTGTTTCCCCCTTTTTCGAAAATAAGGCAAATTTTCTCAGCACCCAAATTTTTATGGGTAAGACTAAATTTGATGAAACATATATATTTGAAATCAGAATAAAAATGTGATTCTCTTGAGGTATCTATTGGTATCAAAATTCCTTTTTTAGATTTTTGGTTACTAGTGAGATGGTTGCTCCTTACTTACAGTTCGTTACCACGAACTATTTGATAAGGCAAATTGTTTTGTTGAACAATTGATTAATTGTTAAATATTTAAATGTTTTTTTTTCGAAAATAAGGCAATTTTTTTTGTAAACGCAAGCAAAATTTTTTGTTGAAGGAATTGTTAAAATGTTCAGTTTTTAAACAATTTTTTCGAAATAAGGCAATTTTTTTTGTAAGAAAAAAAAACATCATATACCATGTAAGTAGTGATGCCCTTCTGCTTTTAACGGGAACCCTATCCCTGGATTCTAAGATATCCCAGGATTCCACAACATCCCTATTCTTTCATTTCACGACAGCCAGCAGGTGTTTTGTCACGTCAAAGGGGTTTAAGAGATGCAGGTGCATGTTACCTAATTGAAGTTAAGAGTGACTCAATCATACTTGAGTTGCTTCAGTATAAAGAGAGAGTTCAGTGTGTCAACATCGAAGATTTTATTCCTTAGTAAAGGATGCTTTTTTACTCCATTGGATATTAAAGGCACTAACAATGGCGAAATTCAGCCTAGAGTGCCTAATGCACTAGTGAAAATTACAAGGGGTTGCCGGCTAACCCTAGAATGGGACGAGATGTTTGCGCGAAATGTTATAACATTAAGCATATTCAAGTTGGAAGAACAGTCATGCTTTGCAGAAAAAGTGCATATTATTCATATACAAAGATTACAAGACGGATTAAATGCATTAGTGAAATATATTGAAGACAACAATCTGAATCAATCTATAAAATAAGAAGTGGTTTTGTTACTAGTGAGATCTTGGCAGTCTGTAATCGGTAATGAGAGTGTCAGGATTTAAAAATGACTGGATTTGAGAAAAAAAAATATGCAGAATGTACTAAAATCGGAAAAATGTTTGATTCTAGATCATAATTTTCGAGAGTCATCTCTTTAAAGGAAAACATTTTCTCATGGAATACTTAACTGTATAATAAGAAATGATTAACCGTCTTTGGACTATTGCCTGAAACTTTTACGTCATGGCCCAGATGCATTTACCCAATTCATAGATTACATTAATTGAAACAAAAGGGTATTGTGATTTAACTTTTAACCACTACCTAGACGGCCATTTTGCAAGGCAGATAGAAATAAATCGAACAAGTTTTGTGATGTCACTCCTCCTCCTAGAAGACTTTCATTTTCCCCAGTCAGTTTCCTTTTGGAAGTGAGACAGTCAACACCGAAAAAGGTTTTACACATGTCCATTATGCTTGTATACATTGAGCAGCTGGTCATCCTGTGAGAATTGCAATTTTTTTGACTACTATGATAAAAAGTGTAGATTATGCATTCCATGCAATGAGCCCCCTCAACAGCTTTTACGACCAGCCTTTTTATAAGAACCTTATATGCTTCAGGGTATAACTTACGACCCTTTCCCTGAGGGCTGTGGGGAGATTCATCCTCAAAGAATTATTTTCAGGACCTTTCAATTGCACTGAGCAAAATGGCTACCTCAATTTTTTTACTGGACGTGTTTGGGGAAATGATGGATTGGTTGCATGGTTGGATGGATTGATGGATTGGTAGCAGGGGGATTGGTTGCCTTCCAATCACTTTCGACTATTAAAAGGGCACTAGCTCCTTCAAATTCAAAACAAATGAGCCCTTTTTTAAGTTCATATGATAACTCCCTCTATACAAAGTGACCTGGTCTAAAAAAAATTAATCCATTTGCCGAAATCGCTATTTACTTAGGCAGCGATACAGCACTGTCTATGATACAGCCTGAAATACACGTTATGGGTACCTTTATCATTATCTATTGGTGGTAATTACCTGATTTTGGAGGTTACTTCACCTGTCATGTAAATTCATGTTCGTTTTTAAATTTGTTCGTTCAAAATAATTCCTGCTCGGTTGAAGTTTAAATTTACTCTCAACCTTTCTAAAAAACTTTTTAATTGTTAAATTTGCATTCCTCTTTAAATGATGGAGTTTTAGATACACTCCTCATAGTGCTGTGGGCCTCTACGTTTCATTAATAATAGTATTTGATCTTATAGGGAGAAGGAACCCCCTCATTGTATAGCATAATGTTAATTTTGACTTTTAACGTTTGATCTTTACTTTCAGTTGAAAATCTAGCTCCCTTTATTCAATTTATTTTTGTTTCTAAAACCCTCAAGGCCCAGAGACAAAAACGATAGGCTTTAAGGCCCCATTGCGAGTATTATCTAATTGCACCATGAAAATGCATGGATTGCACCATGAAAGTGCAAATTACGTTCGGGTCCTTAGAAGCCACAGGGGGATCTAGGCTCTAAGGGTGATTATCCTAAATTATGTTCGTTTTGTTTCATTTATTGGCTGATAGTTGTTTATGCACATTTTAAGCTTGAATTACTATTTGACTTTATTTGTCCTTGTCTTAAGCTTATTGTAGTTCTCTGTTTTTCTTTGAAGAACTTCTTTTATGGAAAAAAAATTATACTTACACTAAAAATAGTTAAGTTAATAGTAAAAATACAAATGCTTCTGGTTACGACAAAGCAAAATAGATTTAAGTAGAGATGCCTCATGAGCTCCGAACAGGGCACCATATACGGGCATAGAGTCCCTAGGGAGATGGTTTTCTCACTGAGAATGAAAAAACAGTATTTTTCTCACTTGAAAAAAACAGGAATTTTCTCACATTGATGGTCGTTTCATGGACGGTTATGTGTGTTGGTCAATTTATTTGATGTTTTTCATGGATGTCAACAGTAATTTATGTCTCTTTTATGGTTTTGTCAGTGAGAATGGAAAAACAGTATTTTTCTCACTTGAAAAAACAGGAATTTTGTCACATTGATGGTTGTTTCATGGACGGTTATGTGTGTTGGTCAATTTATTTGATGTTTTTCATGGATGTCAACATCAATTTATGTCTGTTTTATGGTTTTTGTCAGTGAGAATGAAAAAAACAGGAATTTTCTCACATTGATGGTTGTTTCATGGATTAATTGCTAATACGTTCCTATAGTCAGTCATTTCGATAAATTCCTTAATATCTACTGTTAGTTTTGCTTTCATCCAAAAGCTAAGTGGAAAAATTAATTTAAAATTTTGGCGCGTTTCTTACATGTTTCATATGCTGTTTCATGTGACATACATGTTTTACATGAAACGTTTGATATGAAGTTTTTTTTTATTTGGCCCTCCAAAGATATTACACACTTGCCAAAGTAATTTTGGATACGTTCAAAAGAGGTTGTTCAAAAACGGCAAGAAAAAATCGGAGGAGCAAATAATTAAGAAGGAGAATACTACTTTTTTAATAGATATTTTATTTAAGTTGATATTTTCAGACTACTAATTGGTATGCAATCAAAGTGATATTTCAACATTGAAAAAACGATTTTTTACCCTGCATAAGGTAAAAATATTATCGTATTCGGCTGTTCTAATCAGTTTCTTACATTGTTTGGCAATTTTTTCATACTATAGTTCTTTTCCTTCAGCTATACACTGCAGTAATCTTCCAGAATAATTGTCTGTACAAAACCTCAGCATTTTCTTATGGTTTAATTTGGAATTAGGAAAAGAGGCTGAAAGTGTGTTCGAATCTAAGAAAATAAAATTAGTATTGTATTTCAAACATTTAGATTTAAGTAATAAAGTAGTCAAACCAAATGAAATAATAAACGCACAAGATTCATTTTGACTAAATAGTAGCCTACACTGTTAATCTGAACAAGCGTTTAACTTTAAAAAGAACATCAATATTTAGAGAAAAGAAGAAAATAAACATTTCCAGTGAAAAAAAAAAATACTGCCTGATCCGCAGGAATTTGATCAGTGATTTAAAAAATAACAATGTCACCATTACTTATTTTTCTCAACCATAGGCCAGTTCATCAAATATTTTCCTATATGGACAGTACAAAATATCTGTTATAGTGTCTCTTCAGCTCCATATCGTATCCTATTTGCTTTTTCGCTAAACTTCTTAGAAATGCATCTGCCCATTCATCTGGTAAAAGCTTGTAAGCCATCAATAGGCATTTAAAAATGAATGTGGCATCAGTGTAGTCATTTTTAGGTTCTTCATCTAAAAGTGCCTGATTTACGATTTTCAAAACTCCCGGGCGATTGACAGCGTTACATGGCTGCTTCTTGAAATTGGACACCAAGTGGCGTTGAAAGTATTCAAAGTATTCTTCGTCTTCAGGGAGGACGTTGGTTTTCATTTTTTCACCATGACAGCTTTGGTTAGCTAGTATATTGGTTTGATCAGCCACTTCTCCTAAAAAGTAATAGCAATAATAACAACAATAATATATGGAAGAATGCAAAATAAAAAAACTATTGGGCTGGGTAATTACCACAACTTTCGGAATAATAGCACAGTGCTCATCCTGGACATTATCGAGGGAATCATAGGTCTTTTTATCTTTACAGTATCGAATTCATGTGTAAATAACTTTGAGCATAGGTTTCAGCCCATTACCTACAAAAACTCACATTTATTGTGTTTTTTTTTTTAATCTTAAGGATAATTTTCCTTCTTTCAACTCTGGTATTTTTAGCAAACCAGTAGTTTTTATATACCAATAAGGGGCTCAATTAGGTTGAAAATTATGTTTTACTGGTTTTACAAAGCAAAAACGAAAATTAATATGCATAAAGAGCGTCATTCTGTGGAAATTGTCGACTCAAAATTCGGCAAAATTCTATCAAGCATAAAGTTATGGTATGCAATAAAAATAAAATAAGCCCGAAACCTTTGAAATTACCAAAATGTTGGCAACGTTCAGCTTCAAGCCGAACAAGTTTTCACGTAATTATAATACCATAGGTGACACAGGTATTCAAAAATCGTATCTGCAACATTTAAGGAATGGCTGAGGGCATGAAGTTGAAACTCTCAAGGGTTGTTGAGTGGGATGTGAAACTAAATCAACTGAAACTCTACTCGTCCAGGCCACCAAAAAAGCGTATTTGCAACTTCATAGGAACAGCTAAGAGTCTTAAGTTGAAACTCTAAGGAAATATTGAGGCGGATGTTGAATCATATCAAAAGACACTACATGCATCCAGGTTGTCAAAAAGACCTATCTGCGAAACCTAGGAGCGATTAAGGGCTATAAGTTGAAACTTTCAGGGAATGAAGGTGGATATTGCTGCAAATTAAAAGGCAGTAGATGCATCCAAGTGGTCAAAAGGGCGCCTGTGCTAAATATCCTAAAAAGAGGAGTTAAGAGGAGCTTTCAGGGCGTTTTGAGGGGGATGTTGAACTAAATAAAATGACACTAGGTGCATTCAAGGTTGTAAAAAGGGTACACCTGTGATATTTCAGGAACAGCAAAGGGAAACTTTCAGACATCTTGAGGGGAATGGTCGATTAATGTTTGTCTGTGTTTAATTTTTTATTTTTAACAGTTTTCTTTTTTTTCTTTTTTCGTTACTCTCAACTAAATACACTTTATTGTTTTTCACTTTTATAGCGTTAATAAGTTCAAAATTGCTGCGACTTTTAAGAATGAATATTGTTGTAACAGTGCTTTTTCTTTGACATTGATGTTATGACAAACCAAAACCCAGGGTTCGAAATAAAAATCATTTTCAGTAAAGTGCAAATTACGTTCGGGTCCTTAGAAGCTACAGGGGGATCTAGGCTCTAAGGGTGATTATCCTAAATTATGTTCGTTTTGTTTCATTTATTGGCTGATAGTTGTTTATGCACATTTTAAGCTTGAATTACTATTTGACTTTATTTTTCCTTGTCTTAAGCTTATTGTAGTTCTCTGTTTTTCTTTGAAGAACTTCTTTTATGGAAAAAAAATTATACTTACACTAAAAATAGTTAAGTTAATAGTAAAAATACAAATGCTTCTGGTTACGACAAAGCAAAATAGATTTAAGTAGAGATGCCTCATGAGCTCCGAACAGGGCACCATATACGGGCATAGAGTCCATAGGGAGATGGTTTTCTCACTGAGAATGAAAAAACAGTATTTTTTCTCACTTGAAAAAACAGGAATTTTCTCACATTGATGGTCGTTTCATGGACGGTTATGTGTGTTGGTCAATTTATTTGATGTTTTTCATGGATGTCAACAGTAATTTATGTCTGTTTTATGGTTTTGTCAGTGAGAATGGAAAAACAGTATTTTTCTCACTTGAAAAAACAGGAATTTTGTCACATTGATGGTTGTTTCATGGACGGTTATGTGTGTTGGTCAATTTATTTGATGTTTTTCATGGATGTCAACATCAATTTATGTCTGTTTTATGGTTTTTGTCAGTGAGAATGAAAAAACAGGAATTTTCTCACATTGATGGTTGTTTCATGGATGGTTATGTGTGTTGGTCAATTTATTTGATGTTTTTCATGGATGTCAACAGTAATTTATGTCTGTTTTATGGTTCTTGTCAGTGAGAATGGAAAAACAGTATTTTTCTCACTTGAAAAAACAGGAATTTTCTCACATTGATGGTTGTTTCATGGACGGTTATGTGTGTTGGTCAATTTATTTGATGTTTTTCATGGATGTCAACATCGATTTATGTCTGTTTTATGGTTTTTGTCAGTGAGAATGAAAAAACAGGAACTTTCTCACTTTGATGGATTATTGAGTCAAATGGGGACAGGTCAATGACACTTCCTTCAAGATCATGTTGTTGTTGTTGCTCGAGGCGAATGTTATGCCGTCCAGAAATTTGGAACACCTGTGCTGTCGACCTCAATTCCCCTTTCGTGAATCAATAATTCCCCTTAGAAACAACAAATTAATTCCACTTTCTCGACAGATGAATCAACCACTGACATCATCTGTCTGACCTTAAAAATTTTCGCTTAGAAACAACTCTCCAGGAATAGATCCAAGTCATTAATGTCTTTGCCTCGGAAACAGTTCTACTGGTCGAACTCCAAAAGATATTAATAACCAAACGCCATGGAAACAATTCTCCAAGAAACATCTTAGTGATGAATTGTTTTAGCGCGGGAATCAGGTTTCTTAGTAATTTGAAATGTGACAGCGCAGAGATGCCAAAAACAAAAGGAACACGCTGAAATTACGTTTAGGGATTATTTGGGCGAAACCGTTTTAGGGAATTATTTCGGCGAAACAGTTAGAGACATTTTAAAAGATGATTTAAAAGATGATTTTAGAAGAGGATTTGAGGATGAAACTCTGTGGTCGTCATAATACACAAGTTCCATTTGCACAGTGTCGTGAGGTCCTCTACCCCAACCCCAAAGGGTTCCGATCCCACTACCCCAACCCCGAAGGAAGCCCCCCGGTCCTCAAAGGTCCCCCAAGCTCCCAAAGGACCACCCAGCCCTCAAGGGTCCCCCAGACCCCCAAAGGACCCCCCCAGGCCCCAAAGGCCCCCTCCCCCCCCTTGGCAACCAAAGGGCCCCCTCCCTCTCCCTCCCTCCCCCCTCCTCAGCTTCCCCTCCCCTCCCCTCCCCCCTCCCCTCCTCCCCCTCCCCTCCTCCCCCTCCCCTCCCCCATTTTTTAATATTTTTTTGTGCATTGAGACACAGAAGGACCCCCTCCCCCCGCCCCCCCCCCCTAAAGGGCCCCGGCGCCCCAAAGGCTCCTGAGCCACCATTTTAATACTTTTTTAAGGCTTTATTATATCTTTTCAGAACAAAATATTATTTTAGGGAATTATTTCGGCGAACAAGTTAGAGACATTTTAAAAGATGGTTTTTGAAGAGATTTTAGAAGAGGATTTGAGGGTGAAACTCTGTGGTCGTTATAATACACAAGTTCCATTTGAACAGTGTCGGGAGGTCCTCTATCCCCAACCCCAAAGGGTTCTGATCCCCCTACCCCAATCCCGAAGGAAGCCCCTGGTCCTCAAAGGTCCCCCCAAGCTCCCAAAGGACCACCCGGCCCTCAAGGCCCCCCCCCCCCCAGACCCTCAAAGGCCCTCCCCGGGCACCGTCTTTCGTTGATGTATGTTGACTGAAACCTATGATTTGGGAGGTGTAGTTTGCTTTTTGGACTTTTCTGAGCTGGATTTCTTAGTCCCTCATAGGTGTTTGTTGTCTGAAACTTCTAGTTTGGGATGAGTAGTTGGCTATTTCAGGCTTTTCTGAGCTAAGGTTTCTTAGTATTTCGTAGGTGAAGCTTCCACGTCAGTTCTTTTTTAAGTTCACCAAGACATAAAAATTTAAAGTTCAGTTCTAAATTTTTCCTTAGAAGATAGGAAAAGTTATACTTTGATTGTGATTATTTTCTATGAAGATAAAAAGTTTCACTTTAATTCTAAATTTTCTTAAATTCAGTTCCGACCTTTCTCAAAGAGATGAAAAAATTTAAAGTTATGTCCAATATATTTTCTCGGAAGAAGAAAAGTTCAACTTCGATTCTGAATTTTCTCATTGAAAATGAAATAAGTTATTGATCAATTCTATTTCCCCAAAATAATATAAAAATTTTCCACTTCAGTTCAGATTTTTCTCAAAGAGATGAAAAAATTTAAAATACTATTCCAAATTTTTCATAGAAGATAGAAAAGTGCAAGTTCTCTTCTGAATTTTACCAACAAACAATTCAATTTTAATTTTTCCAGAGAAAATAAAAAGCTTACACTTCAGTTTTAAGTTCACCAAGACATAAAAAATTTAAAGTTCTGTTCTAAAGTTTTCCATAGAAGATAGGAAAAGTTATACTATGATTGTGATTATTTTCCATGAAGATAAAAAGTTTCACTTTAATTCCAAATTTTCTTAAATTCAGTTCCGACTTTTCACATAGAGATGAAAAAAATTTAAAGTTCTGTTCCAAATTTTTCATAGAATATTGGAAAAGTTATACTTTGATCGTGAATATTCAAGTTCTCTTCTGAATTTTACCAAAGAACACAATTCAATTCTAATTTCTCCATAGAAAATAAAAGCTTACACTTCAGTTTTAAGTTCACCAAGACATAAAAAATTTAAAGTTCACTTCTAAATTTTTTCTGTAGAAGATAGGAAAATTTATACTATGATTTTGATTATTTTCTATGAAGATTAAAAGTTTCACTTCAATTTTAAATTTTCTCAAAGAAGTGAAGAAAAGTTCAATTTCGATTCTGAATTTTCTCAATGAAAATGAAATAAGTTATTGATCATTTCTATTTTCCCAAAAAAATATAAAATTTTCCACTTCAGTTCAGATTTTTCTCAAACAGATGAAAAAATTTAAAATACTGTTCCAAATTTTTCATAGAAGATAGAAAAGTTCTTGTTCTCTTCTGAATTTTACCAAAGAACATAATTCATTTCTAATTTCTCCAGAGAAAATAAAAAGTTTCCATATCACTTTTAAGTTCACCAAGACATAAAAATTTAAAGTTCAATTCTAAATTTTTCCATAGAAGATAGGAAAAGTTATACTATGATTGTGATTATTTTCCATGAAGATCAAAAGTTTCACTTTAATTCTAAATTTTCTTAAATTCAATTCCGACATTTCTCAAAGAGATGAAAAAATTTGAAGTTCTGTTCCAAATATTTTCCCGGAAAAAAGAAAAGTTCAACTTCGATTCTGAATTTTCACAATGAAAATGAAATAAGTTATTGATCAATTCTGTTTTCCTAAAATAATATAAAATTTTCCACTTCAATTCAGATTTTTCTCAAAGAGATGACAAAATTTTAAATATTGTTCTAAATTTTTCATAGAAGATAGGAAAAGTTATACCATTATTTTGATTATTTTCTATGAAGATAAAAAGTTTCACTTAATTCTAAATTTTCTTAAATTCAGTTCCAACCTTTCTCAAAGAGTCAAATTTAAAGTTCTGTTCCAAATATTTCCCTGAAAGAAGAAAAGTTCAACTTCGATTCTGAATTTTCTTAATGAAAATGAAATAAGTTATTGATCAATTCTATTTTCTCAAAATATTATAAAATTTTCCACTTCAATTCAGATTTTTCTCAAAGAGATGAAAAAATTTAAAATATTGTTCCAAATTTTTCTTAGAAGATAGAAAATTTCAAGTTCTAATCTGAATTTTACCAAAGAACACACTTCAATTCTAATTTGTCCAGAGAAAATAAAAAGCTTCCACTTCAGTTTTAAGTTCACCAAGACATAAAAAATTTAAAGTTCAATTCTAAATTTTTACATAGAAGATAGGAAAAGTTATACTATGATTATGACTATTTTCCATGAAGATAAAAAGTTTCACTTTAATTCTAAATTTTCTTAAATTCTTTTCCGACTTTTCACATAGAGATGAAAAAATTTAAAGTTCTGATCCAAATTTTTCTTAGAAGATAGAAAAGTTCAAGTTCTCTTCTGAATTTTACCAAAGAGCACAATTCAATTCTAATTTCACCGAAGAAAATAAAAAGCTTCCACTTTAGCTTTAAGTTCACCAAGACATAAAAAATTTAAAGTTCAGTTCTAAATTTTTCCGTAGAAGATGGGAAAAGTTATACCATGATTGTGATTATTTTCTATGAAGATAAAAAGTTTCACTTTAATTTTAAATTTTCTTAAATTCAGTTCCGGCTTTTCTCAAAGAGATGAAAAAATTTAAAGTTCTGTTCCAAATATTTTCCCGGAAGAAGAAAAGTTCAACTTCGATTCTGATTTTCTTAATGAAAATGAAATAAGCTATTGATCAATTCTATTTTTCCAAATAATATAAAAAGTTTCCACTTCAGTTCAGATTTTTTCTCAAAGAGATGAAAAAATTTAAAATACTGTTCCAAATATTTCTTAGAAGATAGAAAAGTTCAAGTTCTCTTCTGAATTTTACCAAAGAACACAATTCAATTCTAATTTCACCAGAGAAAATAAAAAGCTTCCACTTCAGTTATAAGTTCACCAAGACATAAAAAAATTTAAAGTTCAATTCTAAATTTTTCCGTAGAAGATAGGAAAAGTTATACCATGATTGTGATTATTTTCTATGAAGATAAAAAGTTTCACTTTAATTCTAAATTTTCTTAAATTCAGTTCCGACTTTTCACATAGAGATGAAAAAAATTTAAAGTTCTGTTCCAAATTTTACATAGAAGATTGGAAAAGTTATACTTTGATCGTGAATTCAAGTTCTCTTCTGAATTTTACCAAAGAACACAATTCAATCCTAATTTCTCCAGAGAAAATAAAAAGCTTCCACTTCAGTTTTAAGTTCGCCATGACATAAAAAATTTAAAGTTCAGTTCTAAATTTTTCCATAGAAGATAGGAAAAGTTATACTATGATTGTGATTATTTCCTATGAAGATTAAAAGTATCACTTCAATTTTAAATTTTCTCAAAGAAGTGAAGAAAAGTTCAACTTCGATTCTGAATTTTCTCAATGAAAATGAAATAAGTTATTGATCATTTCTATTTTCTCAAAATATTATAAAATTTCCCACTTCAATTCAGATTTTTCTCAAAGAGATGAAAAAATTTAAAATACTGTTCCAAATTTTCCATAGAAGATAGAAAAGTTCAAGTTCTCTTCTGAATTTTACCAAAGAACATAATTCAATTCTAATTTCTCCAGAGAAAATAAAAAGCTTCCACATCAGTTTAAGTTCACCAAGACATAAAAAATTTAAAGTTCAGTTCTAAATTTTTCCATAGAAGATAGGAAAAGTTATACTATGATTGTGATTATTTTCCATGAACATAAAAAGTTTCATTTTAATTCTGAGTTTTCTAAAAATTCAATTCCGACCTTTCTCAAAGAGATGAAAAAATTTAATCTTCTGAATTTTACCAACGAACACAATTCAATTCTAATTTCTCCAGAGAAAATAAAAAGCTTCCACTTCAGTTTTAAGTTCACCAAGACATAAAAAATTTAAAGTTCTGTTCTAAATTTTTCTGTAGAAGATAGGAAAAGTTATACTATGATTGTGATTATTTTCCATGAAGATAAAAAGTTTCACTTTAATTCTAAATTTTCTTAAATTCAGTTCCGACTTTTCACATAGAGATGAAAAAAAATTTAAAGTTCTGTTCCAAATTTTTCATAGAAGATTGGAAAAGTTATACTTTGATCACGAATATTCAAGTTCTCTTCGGAATTTTACCAAAGAACACAATTCAATTCTAATTTCTCCAGAGAAAATAAAAAGCTTCCACTTCAGTTTTAAGTTTGCCATAACATAAAAAATTTAAAGTTCAGTTCTAAATTTTTCCATAGAAGATAGGAAAAGTTATACTATGATTGTGATTATTTCCTATGAAGATTAAAAGTTTCACTTCAATTTTAAATTTTCTCAAAGAAGTGAAGAAAAGTTCAACTTCGATTCTGAATTTTCTCAATGAAAATGAAATAAGTTATTGATCATTTCTATTATCTCAAAATGTTATAAAATTTCCCACTTCAGTTCAGATTTTTCTCAAAGAGATGAAAAAATTTAAAATACTGTTCCAAATTTTCCATAGAAGATAGAAAAGTTCAAGTTCTCTTCTGAATTTTACCAAAGAACATAATTCAATTCCAATTTCTCCAGAGGAAATAAAAAGCTTCCACATCAGTTTAAGTTCACCAAGACATAAAAAATTTAAAGTTCAGTTCTAAATTTTTCCATAGAAGATAGGAAAAGTTATACTATGATTGTGATTATTTTCCATGAAGATAAAAAGTTTCATTTTAATTCTAAATTTTCTTAAATTCAATTCCGACCTTTCTCAAAGAGATGAAAAAATTTAAAGTTCTGTTCCAAATATTTTCCCGGAATAGAAAAGTTCAACTTCGATTCTGAATTTTCTCAATGAAAATGAAATAAGTTATTGATCTATTCTATTTTCCTAAAATAATATAAAATTTTCCACTTCAATTCAGATTTTTGTCAAAGAGATGACAAAATTTAAAATATTGTTCCAAATTTTTCATAGAAGATAGAAAAAGTTATACTTTGATTGTGAATATTCTTCATGAAGATATGGAGCTCCACTTTATTTCTAATTTTTCTCGAAGAAGTGCAAAATGTACAAGCTCTCTTCTGAATTTTCTTAGAGAGGAGAAAAAAGTTAGCTCAATTCTGAAATTTACCAATGAAAATGAAAAAGCTTCCATTTCAGTTCATAATTTCTCAAAGACATAAAAATTTAAAGTTCAGTTCTAAATTTTTTCCATAGAAGATAGGAATGGCTATACTATGATTGTGATTATTTACCATGAAGATAAAAAGTTTCACTCTATTTCTAATTTTTCTTAAATTCAGTTCATTCATCTAACACCAAAAACAATAGTTAGGTTAGGTATAAATAAATATTAATAAATAATTAGAAACATTTCTCCATGTTTAAGTTAGGCTAGGTTAGGTTAACTTATCATGAGCGCTCATGATAAGCTAACCTAACCTAACTTAAACATGGAGAAATGTTTCTAATCAGTTCAGATTGAGAGTTCAGAGGAGACACTTCTCCTGTGATTCATGTAATTTCGCAACCTAACCTGTGTACAAAAACGTGATTAATTCATGTTTTTGATAAAACTTCTCTTGTGAATTATTTATAATCTGGATACCAGCAATTTTGCAACCTAACCTGTGAACAAAACTTGAATAATTCCTGTCTTGGATAAGACTTGTGGATACTTTGACTTAAGGTGACCCATTAATCTATTTAACTTTGTTAAAATAGTGAATATTTAAATTTTTGGCAACTGATTAGTAAACACTAAACCAGATTACTGGTACTTTTCTCGTTATTGTTGATTATTTTGAATTTATTGTGAAACAATTTCTAATTAGTGTTCGAATTTGTGAATTTGAATAGCTCAAATGTTTGGAAAAAAGGAGCCTCCAAAACAACCTCCTGATAGGGATATGAGTAAGTCACCATTTCAACCATCTTCAAAAGCCCTTGCTAGAACCCCCCCTAAAGCTGCGAATGTACCAGCGACCTCTCTGAAGAGTATTCATACCCTAAACATGGATACCACCCAATGTCCATCCCCCTCAACAACTGATACTGAAAAAGATGAAGAAGGCTTTAAGATAGTAAACTCGGCTAAGCGTAGAAGACAGAGAACAAAAAGTCCACCAGATTCAGCAATAATACATCTAACCGATACCACGAACAACTCTTCAAGAAATCCAGCTGATTCCCCGGTAATTATTCAACTAGTTCCCCAATCTGATAATTGCTTGTTTACCAACCGTGATCTACCAAAGTTGCGAGTTTCCCTCTTCAAGACCATTCGTTGCAACTTTAATATGAATATAAACAGATCAGGATCCCTAGATATCCTTTTGAACGATCCCACATCAGTGAAAAAGGTAATGGAGCTAAAAAGTGTTGAAAATGTTGTTGTCACAGCCCACCTGTGGTCCCCAAGCCCAAGAAAAACAAAGATAGTGCTCTACAATATCCCTAAATCATTTCTAAACTCGGACCTGATGGAAGCATTGATGAATGGAAAAGGTGAATGCATTCCGGTCTCTAGTGTTCATACCCTTGGTCGCGAAACCACTGAAACCTCAAACTTTAAAACTGTGTTGTTTGAGCTTCAAGGACAATTTAATATTGACAAAGTGTTCCTCTTTGGCCAACAAAAATCTTTCAAGCCTTACAAAGAAAAGCCATTACAGTGTATTAAATGTCTAAAGCTTGGTCACTCAGATAAATACTGTAGAGAGGATTCCAACATTTGTAAGATTTGCCTTGGCAAGGACCATAATGAGTCAAACTGTCAATTTGACCCAATATGTGCTAATTGTAAGGGCAAACACCAGTCCCTAGATAAAGGAAGCTGTCCCAAATATAAACAAAGGGCAGAGATACTAAGAATAGCAAAAGAGCAACAACTTCCAATCCCTTTTGTAGCAATGCAAGTCCCAAGGACACCAAGAGTCCCCCGTCCCCCAACAGGCCTCAGGCAACCAACAGCCCCTGAGCCACCAACAGGCCCCAGGCAACCAGCAGCCCCCAGGACACCAAGAGTTCCCAATGCTTCCCCTAGTGTTGAAAGTTTTTAGAATAATCTCATCCGAGACAAAACTAATGCATGGTTCCCCTTGATAGCAAGTGCCCCCCAAAAAAACCTGAAGAACCCCCTTTCGGAAAATCCTACGCAAGGAAAGACATCAGAGACCGACGAAGCTACCTGGAATTACTCCCCACAGATTTCACACAGTTTCTCTAAATGCTTTGGAAGATGAATCAAACGTGTACTTTAAATTAGCCAGCTTTACAGTTACCTCTATGCTCATCTCCCAATTAGAGTTACCCAATCAGTTGAAATGCATTATTCTGAAGAATTTGGCAAAACCTCACTTTGGCGAGACCATAGTTTCCGAAGTAGAAATTCAAATTGAGAGTGTTTTAAGCCAACATAGGCTGATTGAGTCACAATCAGAACGCCTGACTACTATTTAATGTGTGACTTTTCGTTTTTAACTAATTTATCCCTTTCCAATAACATTGTTTTTAATTATCCCGATATAGATGATAATCAGCATGGCAACCCTATAAGCAGCCCCCCTGATACCTTAACAAATGCTAGTTGTAAATACCTTGATATTTTCGATTTTGCTACTAATGTGAAGCCAAAACTAGTAAATAATAATTCCCTTAATGTTCTTTGTTTCAACATCAGAAGCATCGGCATAAGTGGCTCAAGTTTAAAGATTTAATTTCAATTAATGGTGTCTGCCCTTTCGATGTAATAGGATTAACAGAGACATGGCTTTCCGATAATGATGACACTAGTGATTTTTTACTCCCTGGTTACCAAATAATCCATATGCCCAGGAGATTGACTAAGTGTTCTGGTGGTATCTCACTTTACATCCGTTCGAATGTAAATTTTACCAGGCTATCAGAGTGCGAATCTATTTTCTCTACACAACTAAATCTCAGATGTATTTATTCAATAATTGTAAACATAGTTATCGGCCAAAATTCCCATATACTCTCCTTATTTTATAAACCTTCTCCATTTCCGACCTCATGTTTTTGTAATCTGTTTGATGATTTTTCTAATTTTATTAACCTACCCCATAAAAGGCAATAGTTCTTGGGGACTTTAATTGCAACCTACTCAATGTTGGTAAAAATATTGAATCTGACACTTTTTTTGAATCGGTAACCGCGACTGGTCTTCTACCCACAATTTTTTTCCCCAGTAGAGTCGATCCTGTGAGATCAACTTCAACATTAATTGACAACATTTTTGTATCCACTTCCCTGGGAAATGACCTGTCCTCAAATATAGTATTTTCGGATCTGTCAGACCATTTTCCTATTTACTTGTCTCTACCTTCGCAACCACTACCTCTACGGTCTAGAATTAATATCCCAACACCTACTCGAAACTACAGTTCTGCAAATATAAACCATTTCATCGATTGCCTAAGAACCACTGACTGGTCCGATGTCTTAAATTGTCACGAGGTAAATTCTGCCACAAATGGTTTTGCGCAAAGGCTAAGTGAGATTATCCATTCAACTTTTCCTATTCGTAAACCTAACCGGAAAAATATCCCTATTTGCCCCTGGATGTCACATAGCCTCATTGTCTCCTCATATCGTAAAAACAAATTATATAAGTTAGCCTGTAAGACCCGTAGTGATATTGACCTATCTAGTTATAAACATTATAAAAACTTATACACTAAACTCATCCGTGAAGCGAAGAAAAATTATTATTATACAAAAATTCTCAATTGCAATGGAAATCTGAAAAAGATATGGTCCACCATTAATGATATACTTTCAAAAAATAGAAAATCAAAGTCTATACCTATTCGCCTTAAAGACACAAATGGTAGATTAATTGACCCTTTACATGCACCTGATGCATTTAATAATTATTTTTTGAATGTTCCTCATACTGACTCCCGCTCCTCCTCACAGGCTGTATTCCCTTGCTTCAATTTTAGATCCATGTTTTTCTGCCCAACTGATAGCAATGAGGTACTTCAAATCATCGGTTCTCTCCCTAATAGTTTTACTCCTGACTGTCTTGGATTAAGTAATAAGCTCCTGAAGACCATATCTCTTTTGTCTACGAGCCCATCAAGCATATTAACAACCTATCTTTAACCCACGGAGTTTTCCCTGATTTACTAAAGTCAGCCATTGTTATTCCAGTTCTTAAAAAGGGCGATCCAACTGAGATAGGTAATTATCGTCCAATCTCAATTCTTCCTGTTATATCCAAAGTGCTCGAGAGAATCATCTTCAGACGTCTGTCTCCCTTTCTGTTTGACAGTCAGCATTCCGTATCCTTGATTTCTCCTCACCAATATGGCTTTAGGCCGAAATTCTCAACTTCTCATGCTCTAATTGACGCCAAACAGTTCATACGCTCACAACTCGACCTTAAAAAAAACTGTATTGGGCTTATTTTTGGATTTTTCTAAGGCCTTTGACATGGTCGATCATAGTATTTTAATAAGTAAATTAAATAGTTACGGTATTCGCGGTGTTCCCCTCTCTTGGTTTGATTCTTATCTATCTGGAAGGGTACAGAGTGTGAGCCTGGGTGGAGTATCCTCTCAGCCCTTACCTGTTCGGAGGGGTGTCCCGCAAGGCTCCGTTCTAGGCCCTATTTTATTTCTCCTGTATATCAATGATCTTGTTATAGACCTGGGCTCTTCAGTGTATCCTGTATTATTTGCTGATGACAGCAACTTCTTCATCACTGGCACCAATCTACCATTGGCAGTAACCTCTGCCCAAGTCCTTCTGAACAGAGTCCAGGCGTGGTGCCTTACGAATAACATGACCATTAATAGCAAAAAAGTCAAATAGTGTTATTCAGAACCCCCTACAACAAAGACGTTATTCAACCTGCTCTTGGTCTCAGGTACTCCTCCGACATCATCCCACAAGTGGAGGTTGCCAAGTTTCTTGGTGTATTTATTGACTCATGCTTGTCATTCTCTAATCATATTTCTTACATAACAGCGATAATTTTGAGACAAGTAGCTATGATTAACCGTGTGAATTATTTTCTTCCCTGACATCCTAGTTACCCTCTATTATTCCTTTATTTTTCCTTACCTTTCTTATTGCGGATCAGTTTGGGGAAATACAAAACGGTCCTTCATTAAAAAACTCAAATTTGCCCAAAACCGCGCCATTGAAGCAGTTTTTCGGCTTCCCCGTCTATATCCAACTCGTGATTTGTATTCAGATTTTGGCATAGCTCCACTTGATCAAATCATACAAAAACTAAATTTATCGCTTGCTTACTCTGCTTTCCACAATAATCTTCCACCTCAACTCCTAACCTATTATAACATTAATAATTCGGAAGCCCATTGTCTCCGTTCATCCAATAGAGCCTTTAAAATTCCTAAATGCGTTTCTAGTGCTGCCCGGCAATCTCCCATTTACAAATCTATTATTCAATGGAATAAAATTCCCTCCAGTGTTGAACTAGCCACAAGTTTCTGCAAGTTGTATAAAAATGTAACAAGACTTGATGGTATAATTTAATATTTCCAATTTTAACAAATTTTGCTCTAATTAGCCATGTTTTATTCTTCTATTTTTTTTTTCTCTTTCAGTGTTACTTTAAATTTTTTTTTTCTCTTGGTCCTTAACTAGGACTTTAGGATCTTTATTGTTATTAATGTTTGTGTTATGTTTTTATTCGAATAAATTGAATTGAATTGAAATTGAATTGAACTTATTTCATTTTCATTAAGAAAATTCAGAATCGAAGTTGAACTTTTCTTCTTTCGGGGAAATATTTGGAACATAACTTTAAATTTGACTCTTTGAGAAAGGTCGGAACTGAATTTAAGAAATTTAGAATTAAAGTGAAACTTTTTATCTTCATAGAAAATAATCACAATCATGGTATAACTTTTCCTATCTTCTATGAAAAATTTAGAACAATATATAAAATTTTGTCATCTCTTTGAGAAAAATCTGAATTGAAGTGGAAAATTTTATATTATTTTAGGAAAACAGAATTGATCAATAATTTATTTCATTTTCATTGTGAAAATTCAGAATCGAAGTTGAACTTTTCTTTTTCCGGGAAAATATTTGGAACAGAACTTCAAATTTTTTCATCTCTTTGAGAAAGGTCGGAATTGAATTTAAGAAATTTAGAATTAAAGTGAAACTTTTTATCTTCATGGAAAATAATCACAATCATAGTATAACTTTTCCTATCTTCTATGGAAAAATTTAGAATTGAACTTTAAATTTTTATATCTTGGTGAAGTTAAGTGATATGGAAACTTTTTATTTTCTCTGGAGAAATTAGAAATGAATTATGTTCTTTGGTAAAATTCAGAAGAGAACAAGAACTTTTCTATCTTCTATGAAAAATTTGGAACAGTATTTTAAATTTTTTCATCTGTTTGAGAAAAATCTGAACTGAAGTGGAAAATTTTTATATTATTTTGGGAAAATAGAAATGATCAATAACTTATTTCATTTTCATTGAGAAAATTCAGAATCGAAATTGAACTTTTCTTCACTTCTTTGAGAAAATTTAAAATTGAAGTGAAACTTTTAATCTTCATAGAAAATAATCACAATCATAGTATAACTTTTCCTATCTTCTACGGAAAAATTTAGAAGTGAACTTTAAATTTTTTATGTCTTGGTGAACTTAAAACTGAAGTGTAAGCTTTTTATTTTCTATGGAGAAATTAGAATTGAATTGTGTTCTTTGGTGAAATTCAGAAGAGAACTTGAATATCCACGATCAAAGTATAACTTTTCTAATATTCTATGAAAAATTTGGAACAGAGATTCCTTCTGTGTCTCAATGCACAAAAAAATATTAAAAAATGGGGGAGGGAAGGGGAGGGGAGAGGGGAGGAGGGGGAGGAGGGGAGGGGAAGGTGAGGATGGGGGGAGAGGGAGGGAGAGGGGGGGCACTTTGGGGGCCAAGGGGGGAGGGGGCCTTTGGGCCTGGGGGGTCCTTTGGGGGTCTGGGGGACCCTTGAGGACCGGGGGGCTTCCTTCGGGGTTGGGGTAGGGGGATCAGAACCCTTTGGGGTTGGGGTAGAGGACCTCACGACACTGTGCAAATGGAACTTGTGTATTATAACGACCACAGAGTTTCACCCTCAAATCCTCTTCTAAAATCTCTTCAAAAAATCATCTTTTAAAATGTCTCTAACTGTTTCGCCGAAATAATTCTCTAAAATAATAATTTGTTCTGAAAAGATATAATAAAGCCTTAAAAAAGTATTAAAATGGTGGCTCAGGAGCCTTTGGGGTGCCGGGGGCCCTTTAGGGGGGGGAGGGGGTCCTTCTGTGTCTCAATGCACAAAAAAAAAAATTAAAAAATGGGGGAGGGGAGGGGAGGGTGAGGAGGGGAGGGGAAGGTGAGGAGGGGGGAGAGTGAGGGAGAGGGAGGGGGGCCCTTGGGGGCCAAGGGGGGAGGGGGCTTTTGGGCCTGGGGGGTCCTTTGGGGGTCTGGGGGACCCTTGAGGGCCGGGTGGTCCTTTGGGAGCTTGGGGGACCTTTGAGGACCGGGGGGCTTCCTTCGGGGTTGGGGTAGTGGGATCGGAACCCTTTGGGGTCGGGGTAGAGGACCTCACGACACTGTGCAAATGAAACTTGTGTATTATGACGACCACAGAGTTTCACCCTCAAATCCTCTTTAAAATCATCTTTTAAATCATCTTTTAAAATGTCTCTAACTGTTTCGCCGAAATAATTCCCTAAAACGGTTTCGCCCAAATAATCCCTAAACGTAATTTCAGCGTGTTCCTTTTGTTTTTGGCATCTCTGCGCTGTCACATTTCAAATTACTAAGAAACCTGATTCCCGCGCTAAAACAATTCATCGCTAAGATGTTTCTTGGAGAATTGTTTCCATGGCGTTTGGTTATTAATATCTGTTGGAGTTCGACCAGTAGAACTGTTTCCGAGGCAAAGCCATTAATGACTTGGATCTATTCCTGGAGAATCGTTTCTAGGCGAAAATTTTTAAGGTCAGACAGATGATGTCATTGGTTGATTGATCTGTCGAGAAAGTGGAATTAATTTGTTGTTTCTAAGGGGAATTATTGATTCACGAAAGGGGAATTGAGGTCGACAGCACAGGTGTTCCAAATTCCTGGACGGCATAACATTCGCCTCGAGCAACAACAACAACATGATCTTGAAGGAAGTGTCATTGACCTGTCCCCATTTGACTCAATAATCCATCAAAGTGAGAAAGTTCCTGTTTTTTTCATTCTCACTGACAAAAACCATTAAACAGACATAAATCGATGTTGACATCTATGAAAAACATCAAATAAATTGACCAACACACATAACCGTCCATGAAACAACCATCAATGTGAGAAAATTCCTGTTTTTTCAAGTGAGAAAAATACTGTTTTTCCATTCTCACTGACAAAAACCATAAAACAGACATAAATTACTGTTGAAATCCATGAAAAACATCAAATAAATTGACCAACACACATAACCATCCATGAAACAACCATCAATGTGAGAAAATTCCTGTTTTTTTATTCTCACTGACAAAAACCATAAAACAGACATAAATTGATGTTGACATCCATGAAAAACGTCAAATAAATTGACCAACACACATAACCGTCCATGAAACAACCATCAATGTGACAAAATTCCTGTTTTTTCAAGTGAGAAAAATACTGTTTTTCCATTCTCACTGACAAAAACCATAAAACAGACATAAATTACTGTTGACATCCATGAAAAACATCAAATAAATTGACCAACACACATAACCGTCCATGAAACAACCATCAATGTGAGAAAATTCCTGTTTTTTTTTTCAAGTGAGAAAAATACTGTTTTTTCATTCTCAGTGAGAAAACAATCTCCCTAGGGACTCTATGCCCATATATGGTGCCCTGTTCGGAGCTCATGAGGCATCTCTACTGATTTATCTGTAAGTTTTAATTACATTTTAGTGACTCAGCTTTTGAAGGTATCAATTTTTTCTCTAATCAACAATTTATTACCTCCCTGGAAAAATGGCATCTCGAAAATATCCAGAAGGGGAAGAGCTTGTTCACACCCTTCTTACAATCTTAAGATTTGCTTATATTTCTCCCAAGTATTTTATTTAGGAAGTCTCTTTTTGTGTATCGGTTGAATTTGCCCCCGTCCACTAAAAAAAAATTGTTTACTTATTTTAAATAAATTTCTGATGTATTTTGTTTTCTAAGCAATATATTGCTTATTTCTGATTAGTCTAATGGTTCATACCCCAGCACCTTTTGGCCAAACTATTCTTTGCAAAGAATCCAATGTAAGAAAGGATCCAATGTTAGGTATTTTATTTGAATCCAGAAAAACTTTGTGATGCAAAAAATTACCTATTTTAGACATTCTTTCTTACCTAAATCTCTTACTAGGTTGCTAGCTACCGCTGCAACCCGGATAATGTCCTCAAGGAGCTAAGAACACTTACCGGGATTAATGTTTATTACTTTAACGCCAAAACGCTTCGTTTCGACACGAATCCCACGACAAATGGCAGCTGCTGCAGACTTTGAAGCGGCATAAACTGAAAGACCAGGCAAAACCCATGACCCACATGTACTTGAGACAGTAATTATTCTTCCTAAAACAAATGACAGGGTAAGAAAAACAAATTTCATTTTCGTAATTAGTAAGATTAATTTATTGCAAAAGCTAGTAATAACAATGGACGTTGTTATTTTCTTGCCACTATTTGGCATAATGATCCTACTCATTACTCGCTTGAAGTCCAGGGTCTCTTTTCTTCTTTAACCTTTCTTTGGTTATATGGAGATAAATCCCTATATCGAATTTTTTCACGGAATATTGGGCGTGGATTTACAAAAGCATTTTTTTCGGGGGCGTTTTACAAAAAAAACTTCAAAACGCATTAAAAATTGGTTCATATTCATTTGTATTGTGTTTTTTTACGAGTCGGCAAAACATCCTGATTTTTTAGCACTTCGCTCGCCTCTTCAAAACAGCCCTATTCCTCATTATCTTCAACTGCTTTAAATTTACTCCAAAGCATCACGCACGAAAAGTAAGAGAAAAGTCTCCACCCCCAAATTTTTCCCAATCGGAAAAAAAATATATTTGCGGAATTAAACAGGCAAATATTTTTAACTGAATAATTGTAATCAATAGAAGTCAGTGAGACTAACTCGTGAAGGTGATGTGTCACCGAAGTATTTATCGGACTCTCGATGTCAGTTGATAATTGCAATACTTCTACTAAGATTTCACGTTCATACCCAAAATTGACTTACCTACATCATGGTTGCAGCAGTAGCTGCAACCTAATAAAGAGCAAACCACAGCCCATAGTAACCAAAAGTTAAAAAACGCATTTTGAAAAAAAATGCCTAGTGAAAAATTGCCATCTAATAAATGGTAACTATTGTGTCGGTTTGTCTTAAAAGTAAAACTTTATCGCGAAAAGAAATTTATGGTGATGTCGAAAAAAAAGCCTGAACCCCTCATAAATGGCATTAGATGAAAATGAAAAGGTGACTCTTGGAGTCAGCATGGTCAAAGACCTTATACAGGAAATTACAGTCCCCCTCCTTGAACAACAAGAAAAATCATCGGTAGCACTGATCTGTCTCCCGTTTTTTTTTTTGTTTTTTTTCAGCAGTTCCAGCGGAATACCAGAACATCATAGAGAGATGCTTAATGGCTCATATAAAAGCTTTTTTTTGCATATCTACGTGCTTTTTATAAAATCTGCCAACTGCAAGTACCATATGGCACAAAAATGACACTTTTTTGTGCCATTTCTCAAGGGGTGGGACTAGCAGGCTACCAGAACATCGTAGACAGAATTTTATAGCTCATATAAAAGATATTGTTCATATCTACGTCCTTCCTATAAATTCAACCATCTGCAAGTTCCAAATGGCCCTAAAAACAGCACTTTTGGTGTCGTGTCTCAAGTGGAAAAGCTGGGGCTATTGGGCAAGCAAAACTTATAAGAGGATGTTTAATGGTTCATTTGAAAGGTATTGCTTATATATACGTGCTTTTTTTTATCAATTCTACCGTTCGTAAGTGCGATATAGCACTGAAAACAAAACTTTTGGTGCCACTTCTCAAGTGGAAAAGCTCTGAAGAACAAAAAACGTACTATTGTAATAGTTATATTCCAGAACCCTTAACTGGAGATTTACAAGAAACCCTCCTGTCCACTCCCCTTCCCGGACCCCTTAGTAAGCTTCATAAATTGTCTGCTCATCAGTAAGCTACTGAAACATTAGCAGGCTACCACACCATCGTAGATAGATGTTTAATGGCTCAATTAAAAGCTATTTATACTTACTAGGTTTTTTACGAGTTCCACGATCTATTAAATTTCACATATATCAATGTTATCTAGTTTCTGGGGAGATTTGCAATGAACTCTTTGTCATGGATGAAGCATTACCTGCAACCTAGTAAAGAGCGAACCACAGCCCATAGGAATTAAAAGTTAAAAAACGTTAAAACGGTCTTTTTTTTCTTCCATTTTCCAGGCCTAGCGGGTTACTAGATCACCATAGAGAGATGCTTAAGAGCTCATTCGAAAACTATTTCTCAAATGTACGTGGTTTATATAAATTCTGCCATCTGCAAGTGCCATATGGCACGAAAAAATGCACTTTTATGCCATTTCTCAAGGGGTGGGGCTAGCGGGCTACCAAAACATAGTAGATAGGTTTTTTGTTTCTCATAGAACAAATATCGCTCATATCTATGTTCTTCCTATAAATTTCACCATCTGCAAGTTTCAAATGGCACCAAAACAACACTTTTGGTGCCATATCTTAAGGGGAAAAGCGGGGGCTAGTAGGCTACCATAACTTTTTAGAGTGATTTTCAATGACTCATTTGAAAACTTTTTCTCATATCTACGTGCTTTTTATTAATTCTACCATTTATAAGATATAGCGCTGAAAACAACACTTTTGGTGCCACTTCTTAAGTGAAAAATCTTGGAAGTATAAAATGGTATATTGTAATTGTTATGATCCAAAACCCTTAACTGGAAGTTAGCAAGAACACCTCCTGCATGTTCCTCCTCCAGCCCCCTTAATAAGCTACGCAATTAAAGTCCGACAAAAAACAATATATTAAATTAGACTATTAGAGGTGCGGTTCTGTTAGTACGGCGCTGGACTTCCAATTAGATTATCATGCGTTCGATTCCAGCTTGGATTTTTTTTTTCAATCATGGCTTGTCCCTTCTTATGATTACTGTTCAGATAATCCACTATTTTGCAAACGTGATGCACTCATTTTTTAAAACATATCCCAGGAAGGCTCATTTTAAACCTATTACTCATATCTACGTGCTTTTTATCAATTTTACCATCCGAAAGTGCCATATAGCACTAAAAAACAGCCCTCTTGGTGCCACTTCTTAAGTGGAGGAGTTTGGAAGCATAAACGGTACCATTGCAATAATTATGGTCCAAAGCCCTTAACTAGAGGTTCATAAGATCCCCTAACATATACTCCCCCTCCAGACCCTCTTAGTAAGTTTCATAAATCACCTACTCATCTTAAAAGTAAACGATTTTTGCGAAAACAAATTAACAAAAACTAAAAACTTGTCAATTAAAAATCTACCAAAAATTAAGCTTGAATTATCAACAGTTTTGTACTGAACTTTCAAACTTCACTCTGCAATGAAACCTGTGTGCTAGTTCTAACGGCAGTAATGGAGGGGAAGGGACGTCCTTGCCCCCTTAGTTTTTTGCTCCTGCCTAGTTTTGGAAAACACCTTTTTTTTATCATTTCATTTGTAAAGGCTCTTTTTCATTAAAAAAAAAAATGGGGGAGACAAACCGAAGGTGTATTTTGTGGGAATTTGCTATCAAGTCAAATTTATAAAAAGCGATTAGGTATAAATATAAATTTCTAAACGGGCCCTTAAATAGCTCTCTTTTGTTATAGTAGCCTTCTAGTTTCTACTAGTCATTAGGTGATTTATAAGGCCATGTCTTCATTATGGCTCTTTCAGGCGATGTCGGCCGAGTAAAAACAGCTTTTTGCTCATCGAAAAAAAAACGTTCCTGAAAAACATGTATCGTTTTGTGAAGTACGGATAATGAACTTTATGTTATTGACTGAAAGTTTTTCGTAGCTGTCAAGGTTATTCGCAGTATTTTCTAGAGGTTTCATATATCCCCTACATCAGTGATATTTAAAAATTATATTAAAAATAATTTTTCAACTGAAACTAAGGAGTGCAATTAAAACTTAAAACAAACATATAATATTCCGTATAAATAAAAAAAAAAGATCATGGCAGTGTTGTTTCTACATTAAATTTTAATAAAAAACGAACGAAGATTAATTTTAGAAAAAACTAAGTTTTTCCGAGGGAAGTAAGAGCGAAGTTGAAACTTAAAATGGACAAAAAATTATTATTTCACAGCCTATCTAATATATATATATATATATATATATATATATATATATATATATATATATATATATATATATATATATATATATATATATATATATATATATATATATATATATATATATATATATATATATATATATATATATATATATATATATATATATACTGCATTGCCAACCCAATATATATACTGCATTGTTATACTGCATTGCCAACCCAATATATATACTGCATTGTATATATATACTGCATTTTTTACCCAATTTTTTTCCCGTGGACTTTGTCTAACATCTTCGAGCAACATTACGTTAGCTCGAGACCGTTAGTCCGCCCCTTGCGAACGAGGACGCGTCCACTAGACATACTGGGCAAGCCAGACCTTGCTCATTCAAATCAGAAACTGGGGTAAAACCAAGGAAGTCCTCATTCAGGTTCTCTTTGAAAGTATAGCGGACGCAAAGCTACTGCATTATAAAGACGAGCCAAATACTTACGGCTTGAATTGTGACGGCTAGTAACAACACCCGCATAGGCATTGCGCACTTTTTTAGAAATGTGTTCAATAAGCAAAGACTGGGTCTCTCGAAGATTACGACCAATCGGCAGGCCAAGGTACGTAATGTGACTAGACGGTGTTACGGTAATTCCACCAAGCCTGACTGTAGCATTATATTCAGGGCAATTAAAAAACAAAACAGCAGACTTTTCTACATTAAACTGCAAACCAATATCAGCATAACTTTTTTCAAGACGTGAGAAATTATTTTCTAATGAAGAAAGCAACCGAGACAGATTTAAAAGATCATCTGCAAAACCCAGAAGTGACAAGTCAATATGCTTGCAAATATAACTCGGAGAGATAACCTTTTGTGCATCATTAACACTGTTATTATACAAAGTAGGAGACGTTATTGCCCCTTGCTTAATTCCCTTATGTACAGATATCTCCCCACTAAGCTCACCATCTTGCAAACTAACACGAAGCTTGAGGTTCCTATACATATCACGTAGTGACCTTACAATAAAAGAACGCCCGCATTGCTTACACAGCTCAACCAAAATCTGGGCATGAATCCCAGAGTGAAAAGCTCTCCTGACATCATACTGACCTAAGATCAAAGTTTCTCGCGAGAGATGAGCATCAAGTAATATGTTAGCAAGAAGATAAAGTACATAGGTGCACCCGAGGCCTTTTCGAAAACCAAACTGATGTGGAGGCCTCTCACACTTATCATAAATCTCATCAAACAAAACAATCTCAAATAGTTTACAAAATACTGAAGATATCGTTACTGGCCAATACGAGGAAAGCTGTTCGGGTGGCTTCCCCTTCTTTAATATCGGGATAACCATACCCACACTAATGCAACTCGGGACTATCCCTTGTGGCAAAATCATCAGAAACAGAAGGACAATGTGATGATAAAGAACATAACCTCCTAAAGAAAGATGTAGAGCACAAATACTATCGCAGCCGTTTGAGTATACCTTTTTCAGCTTTTTAACGGCCTGGCAAATTAAGACCGGTGACACTGAGAAATCGTCGAAGGTATCGGTAAGCATAGAAACCAGCTCATTCTCGTAATTAGACTGCAGAACTGGATCAGGCGCTTTGAACTCGGACTCAAAGTAAGCACTCCACTGATTAGTAGAAATATTAGACCTAGGCTTAGCTTCTTCAGGCTTAGAACGAAGCGACCAAATAAGCTTCGGATTCTTACTGAGCTTTTGCATAAAATTTTCTTTGAGGGTTGCACAGTGGGCATCTAACGCTTTATTGAACTTTCGTTTAGTATGGACTCGAATCTCGTTCACTATTTCACTTCGTGGCTTCCCGCTATAATGCCAAACTTTCAGCCATAGCTTCGCCGACGCAAAAGCCGCCGCTAGCTCCGGATTTCTAGACCACCCTTTCACCTGCGATCTATCACGAACACGCTTCACAAGAACTGCTACACTCTCTGCGATGCTCAGAGCATGCGATATTTCTGCAAAGTACATGTTTATCTCCAGACGTATTTCACTTCACTGCAATACGAGTTTTCATTTCTCTGCAGCAGATGGAAGGGAACTTTTATTTTACTCAGGATATCACCAGAAGTAGCCGCAAAGAGATCATTCGACACTTGTTTCCAGTCACTGCATACTCTCCATTGGGAATTGCACGGACCCGACAACTTTGGACAGTCCAGTGTTATTGCCAATGACAAAGGCAAATGGTCAGAGTAATAACCATCAGCTGCAACTTTTACTTCGTCACTCACCGGGAATTTCGTTAACACATGGTCAAGATTTGAGACGGTGTTGGCAACACTGATAAATGCATAAGTTTTGTCCTTATCAACGACATTTAACTGATCAGGAAGGGACCCCATAACGATTTGAGTCCTTTCAGATTCAGTATTAAGTAGGTCACGGTTGAAGTCCCCTATTAATAGAACTTTTGTATTCCCAGGAATTTGAGCCTTCACGAAACGGCTTAGCTGAGTATATGCAGCCGTGAACTTGCTGTCCGAGAGGCCAGTTCTACAATTAGTAGGAAGATAGAGGTTTATTATCACAGTATCGCTAACTTTAACAGCGAGGAAGTGTTTACTTGATGCTAAAAGCTCAGCCTGAAGAGACTTTCTCACCAAAGTGGCTAAACCACCAGATGGCCGACATCTGGATTTAACACGTTCATCTGGTCAAATAAGACACTGGATTGAACTTGAGAACCTGAGCAGGTTAGTATTGTCCTCGGAAAGCATGTGCTCTTGTTTACAATTTACAATTTTTTAGGCTCATAGTATCAAGCAGAACTGTTTTCTCAAGTACTTTCCCATTTATATTCCAAGACAGAATACTACACATTATGGGAGCGTGATACATCTTTCAAGTTTTTTTTCTGTTATCAGGACAGGCATAGTAATAACATGTGTTCCTAGTCGAATTGCAATTCAGGCACCGAGTAGGATTTTGACAAGAGTTCTCGGGGGAGCTTGTGTGGCCAGTTTCTCCACAGTGGCTACAAGTTTCAGCTTCCTTACAGTCCACCGCTATGTGCCCTACATGATGGCACTGATAACAGCTTCGAGGCAAAAAGCAGAATTCTTCTAGACGGAATAGTTCGAAACCAATTTTAATCGGGTTCGTTAAGGCAGCGGACAATGCACTTTTAGAGGGGTAATACATTTTAAACGCTTGCGAATTGCCGCACTTGATTGCTTTTTCACAGTCTTTTGACAGACTTTTCAGAAGGTCCTCCGTCACGTTGCTGGGGAGACGTTTCACTATACCGATGAACTCGGAACTAACAAGTCGATTGTCAATTTTATGGGCACTTTTGAGGGCAGCCGAGACTTTTTTCTGCTGCCTGCTTCGAAGAAACTGACAGTTGCCATTCCTTATTTCTCCGCCTGAGCACTGCATCCGCTAATGTTGTATTACCCGGTGCCAAGCTTGTTATAAAGTCCTTACGCTTTCTTGGATCGTCTAACTCAGGAGGCATATTCTTCACGACAACCGAGAACAGCTTTTTTTTCATGTTTGGCGTTTTAGGTACTGACGAGGAGGCTGTAGGCTGATTCTTGGAATCAGCAATAACTTTCAAGCCATTGTTCAGAGTATCTAACTTGCGGGAAAACTGTTGCAGCTTACTGTCCATTTTTCTCGTCATTTCGTTCACTTTGGTAGTAATACAGACTGCAATTTCGTCACCACACGTGCGAACAGACTCTAGTTCGAGAATAACGAAAGTCGGAAGCTCTTTACCGTCCTTAGCACAGCGCCATATTGCTTTCGCAATATCCGTCAAGTTAACATAGTCGTTTTTGCATTCGCGTAATCGTTCGTCATATCCGAGTTCACCCTCATAGTAAGTCCACAGCAGTCTTTTGGCTTCCATAATACTGGCATGATCGAAAAACTCTATTCCTTTGTTAACGAATATATCCGTCTTAATACCCTTTGTCATGCATCGAGGGACAAAGTTTAAAACTGGATTCAGACTAGCACAGTTTTCCATTTCGTTAATCTGGATATATATATATATATATATATATATATATATATATATATATATATATATATATATATATATATATATATATATATATATATATATATATATATATATATATATATATATATATATATATATATATATATATATATATATATATATATATATAATATATATATATATATATGTATATAAATATATATATATATATATATATATATATATATATATATATATATAATATATATATTTTATATATATATATATATATATATATATATATATATATATATATATATATATATATATATATATATATATATATATATATATATATATATATATATATATATATATATATATATATATATGTATATATATATATGTATATATATATATATATATATATATATATATATATATATATATATATATATATATATATAATATATATATATATATATATATATATATATATATATATATATATATATATATATATATATATATATATATATATATATATATATATATATATATGTATATATTATATATATATATATATATATATATATATATATATATATATATATATATATATATATATATATATATATATATATATATTATGTTTAAGAGGTAATTACTTGGCGAAGAAAAAACAAAAAAAAAAAAAAAAAAAAAAAAAAAAAAAAAAAAAAAAAAAAAAAAAAAAAAAAAAACTGTCGTCCTAATCCAGCAATTGAGACAAATGTGCACTTGAACGAGGCTTTCACCTTACCCATCTATCCAACTACCTAGGACCAAACAGTATACCCGAACCATCAACCAAATAGAAATGTCCAAATCCATGCAAAGTCGTCATCAATAAATATAAGTCGTTGTAAATTTACATGCAAAAGCACCTTAAATCTAGCAAAATATTTCCAAGTAGAACCTTCCATTTAGGGCTCATCAGAAGAAATACCACCTGCCTTAACGGGTTTCGAGGCTTTACTTTCTTTACCCGGCACAGTGGAGCCTCTACCATAAGATCTATATGGTATCCCTATGTCAGGTAAAACTTGTGAAATACATGCCTACTAGTCAAGCTATTAAAAATTACATACAAAAAGTGTTTCAATGTTTCCTTAATAAAATCCCAGAGTTCACTGAGCAGAGACCATTCTGGAACAAATGAAGACTGTTCCAGATGTGTCTTTTATTGGTATCTGGAACCAATTACAAATTTAAAGATCCTCAAGCATGTTTGAGGTCCATCTACAAATTCAAAATTCCAAAAAAGAAAAGCGAAAGAGAAATTATATTAAAATATCATTCAGTATTTCTTTACAATTTTTTGTATATTTACTTAAAAGTTCATGATACATAAAACTAAATTTTTTGAATTGCCAACTAATTTTTTGGCAGAAAAACCTCTTGAGATCAGTTTTTCGCTCAGCTTTTTACATCTATTTTTAAAATCTGTGTAATTACTGCATATTTTTGCATACCTAAATAATTGGAATAATAAGCTGAATAAGTGATATTTGAATGTATATTACTTTCAAGGAATGGAAAATTAATTACTTCAAAATTAAAAACATCCGTTGTATTATATATTTTAAAAACTAATTTATTATTATTTGAAATATTAATATTTAAATCTAAGAAATGGTCGGAGTGTCCCATCCCATAGCTAGGCTCAAGAATTAACTCTTGTGGATAAATGTTTTTTGAAATCTCAATAAACTCTGCACAATTCATTACTAAGAGATCGTCCAGATATCTTTTATTATTTGAAAGGTTATATTTTACATTGCTTGGGCTATTTTTATTTATCATATATTCGTATTCTAATTGACTTAAAAACAGGTCCGCTATGAATGGACTCGCATTCCCACCCATAGGAATACCTACAGTTTGTTTATATAAATTCCCATTAAATCTTATAAATGTATTAAATAGAACAAATTCCAATAAATCACATACCATATCCAAGCTGTAATATCTTGAATTAATAGTACTTCTGAAGAAATTCGTCCATCGGGCTTTTTTTATTAAAAACATCAATTTTCAAAAATCCGATATTAGACAAAAGAAAAGATTTCTTTATCACCATTTTCAATTTTTCGAATACTAAATTAAGTGACAAATTTGTATACAGAGTAGTAAAATCAAATTAATCGACTCATTTAGCTGAAACATTCGCCAAAGAATCTATCACTTGTAACGAGTTATTAACACTCCAATATGGGTTAAAGTTAGAAATTTTTTTAATTCCGGAGCAATATGCTTTAAATTTATTTCTAATTTCTCCTAAAATTAAAGATAGGTCAGTAGCCGCAATTCTGGTTGGACACCTTACTGCCTCAGCAATAAAACGTGGTTTTGGTGGATATTTGTGAAATTTTATCGTTCAATATAAGAAAGAAAACTTTTATCATTATCATTTATTTTAATATTGAATTTTTTCAAAATTCTTTCTTCTATATTTTCAATTTAAACTATTCTCCTCCCATATGGGCCTTTTCGTATGTATTTGTTGTTTGTAACTCTTTTGATAAAATATCACAATAGAGTTTCTGACAAATTATGGCAAAATTATTGCTAGCTTTATCAACTGGTACAATTATAAATTCATTCTGTATATTAGCAATTGCTTGTTTCATATTGGCATTATAAAATATTGAATTTTTCACAGAATCTGTTGGATTAATTCTATACATGCTATTTCTTACACTAGTCAAAATCAAATTTATCCAATTCTGAAATCTGTCTTTAGTAATTTTCTCCTTCTTGCACCATTTATCAATAAATAAGTTTAAATCATTCTTTAATCCCCTAAGAATATCTGCTGGCCTTATGCGGTAAGAAAGACGGAACTTAGCACCCATTTTCATTATATTTTGAAGATCACAATGCTTTATAATGAGTAGAATGGCCCCTATTGATCGTGACAGGGCTCCTTATATGGGCATAGAATACTGACAGGGCTCCATATATGGGCATAGAGTCCCTAGGGGAGATGGATTTCTGAGAAATTGATTGCGTAATCAAAGTGTGTCAATGACCTCTTTCTCCAGGTGTGTTTTTGGCACGCTCTCAGCGAATGTTATGAGTTTCCAGGAATTTGGAACACCTGTGCTGTCGACCTCAATTCACCTATCGTGAATCAATAATTCCCCTTAGAAACAACAAATTAATTTCCCCTTTCTTGACAGATCAATCAACCAATGACATCATCTGTCAGACTTTAAAAATTTTCACCTAGAAACAATTCTCCAGGAATAGATCCAAGTCATTAATGTCTTTGCCTCGGAAACAACTCTTTTGGTCGAACTCCAAAGGATATTAATAACCAAAGGCCATGGAAACAATTCTCCAAGAAACATCTTAGCGATGAATTGTTTTAGCGCGGGAATCAGGTTTCTTATTAATTTGAAATGCATTAGCGCAGAGATGCCAAACAAAAGGAACACGCTGAATTACGTTTAGGGATTATTTGGGCGAAACCGTTTTAGACAGGTTATGGGATTATTTGGGCGAAACAGATAGAGACATTTTAAAAGATGAATTTTGAAGAGATTTTTAGAAGAGAATTTAATGGTGAAACTCTGTGGTCGTTATAATACACAAGTTTCATTTGAACAGTGTTGTGAGGTCCTCTAACCCAACCCCAAAGGGTTCCGATCCTCCTACCCCAACCCGAAGGAAGCACCGGTACTCAAAGGTCCCCCCAAGCTCCCAAAGAGCCCCAGCCCCCCAAACGCCCTCCTCAGACCCTCAAAGGCCCTCCCCTGGTCCTCAAGGGCCCACCAGACCCCCAAAGGTCCCCCGGACCCCAAACGCTCTCCTCAGACCCTCAAAGGCCCTCCCCTGGTCCTCAAAGGGCCCCCGGACCCCCAAAGGGCCCCCGCGGACCCCAAATGCCCTCCCCCAGTCCTCAAAGGCCATCCCCGGGCTCCCCAAAGGCCCATCGAGCTCCCAAAGGACCAACGGGGTCCCAAAGGCCCTCCACCGGTCCCCAAATGTCCCCCAGGCCCCCAACTGCCCTCCCGGACCCCCAAAGGCCCTCCCTGTGCCCCAAAGGCCCTCCCCCGGCCCCCAAAGGTCCCCCGGACCAGAGAAGCGCCGCCGGGATGCGCCGTGGGCCAGGAAAGCGCCACAGGATGTGCCGCATGGATGCGCCGCGGGTCAGGAAAGCGCCGCAGGGGATGCGCCGCAGGAATGCGCCGTATGGATGTGCCGCAGGATGCGCCGCAGGGATGCGCCGCAAAAAAAAGTAAACTAAAAAGTAAAAATTTCGAAATGTTATCCCCCAAACGCCCTCCTCAGACCCCCAAAGGCACTCCACTGGTCCTCAAAGGTCCCCCGGGCTCCCAAAGGGCCAACCGGCCCCCAAGGGCCCCCAAAGGTCCCCCCCCCCGGTCCCCAAAGGTCCACTGGGCTCCCAAAGGCCCTCCCCCGGCCCCCAAAGGTTCACCGGGCTCCCAAAAGACCACTCAATCCTCAAGGGCCCCCGGATCCCCAAACGTCCTCCCTGGGCCCCAAAGGTCCTCCCCCGGTCCCCATACATGCACACAAAAACTTACACACACACAAAAACTTACACACACACACAAAAACTTACACACACACGAAAACTTACACACACACACGAAAACTTACACACACACGCCAAAACTTACACACACACACACACACAAAAACTTACACACACACACACACACACACACACAAAAACTTACACATGCACACGAAAACTTACATGCAGACAAAAACTTACATGCACACAAAAACTTACACACACACATACACAAAACTTACACACACACACACACGAAAACTCACACACACACGCCAAAACTTACACACACACAAAAAATACACACACACACACACACAAAAACTTACACATGAACACAAAAACCTCACACACACACACACAAAAACTACACACACACACACACACACACAAAACTTACACACACACACACGAAAACTTACACACACACGCCAAAACTTACACACACAAAAACTTACACACACACACACACACACACACAAACTTATACACACACACACACAAAAAACTTACACACACAAAAACTTACACACACACACACACACAAACTTACACACACACAAAAAACTTACATCCATGCAAAAAAGCTTAGACACACAAAAACTTACACACACACACACACAAAAACTTAGACCCACACGCAAAAACTTACATGCATACAAAAACTTACATGCACACACAAAAACTTACACACACACAAAAACTTACACACACGCACAAAAACTTACATACACACACAAAAACTTACACACACACACACATGAAAACTTACACACACACGCCAAAACTTACACACACACGCCAAAACTTACACACACACACACACACAAAAACTTACACACACACACACACACAAAAACTTACACATGCACACGAAAACTTACATGCACACAAAAAACTTACACATACAAAAATTACACACACGCACACACACGCCAAAACTTACACACACACAAAAACTTACACACTCACACACACACACAAAAAAACTTACACATGAACACAAAAAAACTCACACACACACACACAAAACTTACACACACACAAACGAAAACTTACACACACACGCCAAAACTTACACACACAAAAAACTTACACACACACACACACACACACACACACACACACACACACACACAAACATACACACACACACACACACACAAAACTTACACACACACACAAACACATACAAACTTACAAACACACACACAAAAACTTACACTCACACACAAAAGCTTAGACACACAAAAACTTACACACACACACAAAAACTTACACTCACATGCAAAAACTTACATGCACACAAAAACTTACATACACACAAAAACTTACACACACGCACAAAAACTTACACACACACACAAAAACTTCCACACACACAAAAACTTACACACACACACACACACACACACACACACACACACACACACACACACTTACACATGCACATGAAAACTTACATGCACACAAAAACTTACACACACACACGCACACACGAAAACTTACACACACACACGTCAAAACTTACACACACAAAAGCTTAGACACACAAAAACTTACACACACACACACACAAAAACTTACACCCACACGCAAAAACTTACATGCACACAAAAACTTACATGCACACAAAAACTTACACACACAAAAACTTACACACAGGCACAAAAACTTACACACACACACAAAAACTTACAAACACACACACGAAAACTTACGCACACACACGAAAACTTACACACACACACGCCAAAACTTACACACACACAAAAACTTACACACTTACCATATCACAGTTACATTGTCTTAATTTTACAAATTTCATTTTGAATTTCTGTCGTGAAATGCAAGAGTTGGAATATTTCAGTAGTGACTTGTTGTGCTTTACCTTCTCACAGTTACATTCTCTTGATTTTTCGAAGTTCATTTTGAATTTCTGTCATGAAATGCAAGAGTTGGAAAATTGGGGTCTTAGTCCACCAGCCCGAATGGTGGAAATCCACTAGCTCAGTATTGGGGTCCCAATCCACCAGCCTGAACGGTGGAAATTCACTAGCTCAGAATTGGGGTCTTAGTCCACCAGCCTGAATGGTGGAAATCCACTAGCTCAATATTGGGGTCTCAGTCCACCAGTCTGAATGGTGGAAATTCACTGTTTAAGTTAGGTTAGGTTAACCTATCATGAGCGCTCATGATAAGTTAACCTAACCTTTTCCGGCGAGTATGGTTAGGTTAGGCTAGATTAAGTTAGGTTAGGTTAAGTTAGGTTAGGTTAGCCCAAGTACGCTTCACTTAGGTTAGCTTAGGTTAGGTGAGAGACAGGCAAAAAGTTAGGTGTATGATTAGGTTAGGTTAGGTTAGATTAGATTAAATTAGGTTAGGTTAAGTTAGGTTAGGCTAGGTTAGCCTACGTACGCGCGCGTACGTAGGCTAACCTAGCCTAACCTAACTTATCTAACCTAATTTAATCTAACCTAACCTAACCTAATAATACACCTAACTTTTTGCCTGTCTCTCACCTAACCTAAGCTAACCTAAGTGAAGCGTACTTGGGCTAACCTAACCTAACTTAACCTAACCTAAC
>CM051263.1:46299582-46302082 GCA_027921565.1 Artemia sinica | reverse complement strand
GTGTAAGTTTTCGTGTGTGTGTGTGTGTAAGTTTTGTGTGTGTGTGTGAGTTTTTTTGTGTTCATGTGTAAGTTTTTGTGTGTGTGTGTGTGTGTGTAAGTTTTTGTGTGTGTGTAAGTTTTGGCGTGTGTGTGTGAGTTTTCGTGTGTGTGTGTGTATGTGTAAGTTTGTGTGTGTGTGTGTGTGTGTGTAAGTTTTGTGTGTGTAAGTTTTTTGTGTGCATGTAAGTTTTCGTGTGCATGTGTAAGTTTTTGTGTGTGTGTGTGTGTGTAAGTTTTTGTGTGTGTGTGTGTGTGTAAGTTTTGGCGTGTGTGTGTAAGTTTTGGCGTGTGTGTGTAAGTTTTCATGTGTGTGTGTGTGTAAGTTTTTGTGTGTGTGTGTAAGTTTTTGTGCGTTTGTGTAAGTTTTTGTGTGTGTGTAAGTTTTGTGTGCATGTAAGTTTTTGTGTGCATGTAAGTTTTTGCGTGTGGGTCTAAGTTTGTGTGTGTGTGTGTGTGTAAGTTTTTGTGTGTTTATGCTTTTGTGTGTGGATGTAAGTTTTTTGTGTGTGTGTGTAAGTTTGTGTGTGTGTGTGTGTGTGTAAGTTTTTGTGTGTGTAAGTTTTTTGTGTGTGTGTGTATAAGTTTGTGTGTGTGTGTGTGTGTGTGTAAGTTTTTGTGTGTGTAAGTTTTGGCGTGTGTGTGTAAGTTTTCGTGTGTGTGTGTGTGTAAGTTTTGTGTGTGTGTGTGTGTGTGTGTGTAAGTTTTTGTGTGTGTGTGTGAGTTTTTTGTGTTCATGTATAAGTTTTTTGTGTGTGTGTGTGTGTGTAATTTTTTTTTTGTGTGTGTAAGTTTTGGCGTGTGTGTGTGTGAGTTTTCGTGTGTGTGTGTGTGTAAGTTTTTGTGTGTGTGTGTGTGTGTGTAAGTTTTTGTGTGCATGTAAGTTTTTTGTCTACATGTAAGTTTTCGTGTGCATGTGTAAGTTTTTGTGTGTGTATGTGTGTGTGTAAGTTTTTGTGTGTGTGTGTGTGTAAGTTTTGGCGTGTGTGTGTAAGTTTTCGTGTGTGTGTGTAAGTTTTCGTGTGTGTGTGTAAGTTTTTTGTGTGTGTGTGTAAGTTTTTGTGTGTGTGTAAGTTTTTGTGTGCATGTATGGGGACCGGGGGAGGACCTTTGGGGCCCAGGGAGGACGTTTGGGGATCCGGGGGCCCTTGAGGATTGAGTGGTCTTTTGGGAGCCCGGTGGACCTTTGGGGGCCGGGGGAGGGCCTTTGGGAGCCCAGTGGACCTTTGGGGACCGGGGGGGGGCCTTTGGGGGCCCGGGGAGCCCTTTGGGGCTGGTTGGCCCTTTGGGAGCCCGGGGGACCTTTGAGAACCAGTGGAGGGGCCTTTGGGGGTCTCAGGAGGGCGTTTGGGGGATAACATTTCGAAATTATTACTTTTTTTTTTTTTTTTGCGGCGCATCCCTGTGGCGCATCCTGCGGCACATCCCTACGGCGCATTCCTGCGGCGCATCCCCTGCGGCGCTTTCCTGACCCACGGCGCATCCATGCGGCATCTCCTGCGGCGCTTTCCTGGCCCACGGCGCATCCCGGCGGCGCTTCTCTGGTCCGGGGGACCTTTGGGGGCCGGGGGAGGGCCTTTGGGGCACAGGGAGGGCCTTTGGGGCACAGGGAGGGCCTTTGGGGGTCTGGGGGAGCAGTTGGGGGCCTGGGGGACATTTGGGGACCGGTGGAGGGCCTTTGGGACCCCGTTGGTCCTTTGGGAGCTCGATGGGCCTTTGGGGGGCCCGGGGATGGCCTTTGAGGACTGGGGGAGGGCATTTGGGGTCCGGGGGGAGGGCCCTTTGGGGGTCCGGGGGCCCTTTGAGGACCAGGGGAGGGCCTTTGAGGGTCTGAGGAGAGCGTTTGGGGTCCGGGGGACCTTTGGGGGTCTGGTGGGCCTTGAGGACCAGGGGAGGGCCTTTGAGGGTCTGAGGAGGGCGTTTGGGGGGCTGGGGCTCTTTGGGAGCTTGGGGGGACCTTTGAGTACCGGTGCTTCCTTCGGGGTTGGGGTAGGAGGATCGGAACCCTTTGGGGTTGGGTTAGAGGACCTCACAACACTGTTCAAATGAAACTTGTGTATTATAACGACCACAGAGTTTCACCATTAAATTCTCTTCTAAAATCTCTTCAAAAATCATCTTTTAAAATGTCTCTATCTGTTTCGCCCAAATAATCCCATAACCTGTCTAAAACGGTTTCGCCCAAATAATCCCTAAACGTAATTCAGCGTGTTTCCTTTTGTTTGGCATCTCTGCGCTAATGCATTTCAAATTAATAAGAATTCTGATTCCCGCGCTAAAACAATTCATCGCTAAGATGTTTCTTGGAGAATTGTTTTCCATGGCCTTTGGTTATGAATATCCTTTGGAGTTCGACCAAAAGAGTTGTTTCCGAGGCAAAGACATTAATGACTTGGATCTATTCCTGGAGAATCGTTTCTAGGTGAAAATTTTTAAAGTCTGACAGATGATGTCATTGGTTG
>CM051263.1:46107082-46297082 GCA_027921565.1 Artemia sinica | reverse complement strand
CTTGAAATTCACTGTTGTATAGAAAGAAATAATCGGATTTCCATGGTTCATATTATGTCTTATTTGATCTTCATTTCAAGTAACACTAAAGCATAGTTCTTACAACTTTAGACTGTATATTACTCACTATTTGTATTATAGCTGGCGAGACCAAAATGCTACCTGATAAATCAATCCAATAATCTCTATGCTGTTCAATTACTTCGCGGTTATTAAAAAAATATTTAATTTTACGCTTATGTTCTTAAGATAATTTTAATTGTGCACTGAAAGTTACTGATGTCACAACTGGTGTAAGACTATGAAAAGCTTTATAGATTCGTTTATTGTTTTCAGGCTACATACTCACTTTTGGCTCCTAAATCAATATCCCTTCTTTTTATACTTGACATTTGTGTTTTCAGTAAAAAGCGCTAGTTTTCTATAATCCTAAAAGCATAGGAAAAAATGATTAGTTGGTTTATTTGTACTAGTTTTATTGGTATATATTAGATAGGCTGTGAAGTAATAATTTGTGTCTGTTTTAAGTTTCAACTTTGCTATATATGAGAGGTTTGCCCCTAGTCAATACCTCGCTCCTTACGCTAAAGTTCAAATTTGGTTCCAATTCTTTAAGTGTGACCCTCGAATCGCAAATGCCGTTTAATTAGAATAGATAGCTCTTTTGAAAGTACTAAGAAAAACTTTAACGTAAAGAGCGGTGTATTGACTAGGGGGCAAACCCCCTCATATACGTAATAATTTCTGTTCTTTTAAGTTTTAATGTTGCTCCTTACTTTCAGTTGAAAGTAAATAGTTTTTTTATTTAATTTCTGATCGTTTTTTTAGATAATGCTTGGAAATCCAGAGCCCTGTTCATAGAAATGTCCCTTCTCACATGAAAACATCCTCCATGAAACGATCCTTTCACGTAATTCCCTCCCTCCCCCCACCCCCTCCCCACCCACTAGAATAAATCCCTCCGGAAAACGTCTGTATACTTCCCAATAACCAATACTATATGTAAACAATGGGCAAAGTTCATAACTTGCAGCCCTGTCCTCGGGGGCTATGGGGGATTAAGTCATCTTCAAAGTCGTAGCTATTAGAGTTTGGACTATGCAGAACAAAAAAGTTATCTCAAAATTTTTAGCGGGTGACTTTGATAAAAACATGAGCGTGTGAGGGGGCCTAGTTGCCCTCCAATTTTTTTTGTCACTTAAAAAGGGAGCTAGAACTTTTAATTTCAGTTTAAATGAGCTCTAACACAATATTCTAGGACCACTGGATCGATACGATCACCCCTGAAAAAAGAATAAATAAAAAACGTAAAAATAAACACGCGTCCGTGATCTTTCTTCTGGTGAAAAATACAAAATTCCATATTTTTGCAGATAGGAGCTTGAAACCTATACAGTAGGGTTTTCTGATACGCTGAATCTGATGGGGTAGTTTCCATTAAGATTCTATCACTTTTAGGGGTGTTTACCCCTTTTTTTGAAAATAAGGCAAATATTTTTAGGCTCGTAAGTTTTGATGGGTAAGACTAAACTTGATGAAACTTATACATTTGAAATCAGCATAAAAATTCAATTCATTTGATGTATCTATTGGTATCAAAATTCCGTTTTTTAGAGTTTCGTTTAGAGTACTTACCCATCAGAGTACAGAGTACTATATAGAGTACTATTTAGAGTACTATTGAGCCGGGTCGCTCCTTACTTAGAGTTCGTTACCACGAGCCGTTTGAAAGAGATGCATGGATATTCTCAAAACTGTACAACAATTTTGAGACTTCAAGTGTGTGTATGTGTGTGTTAGGCTCCTTATCTTCAATTGAGTCTCTTTTTAAAGGAATCTGGGAAATACTTCTTATTTGTTAGCATTTTCCTTCTTTTTTTTACTGAGAATCTTACTTGTAGGTGGGTAAGAAGTCTTTGACTTTTTTCAGTTGCCAAAAACAGCCAGGAATACTTGTAAACTAGAATGCTGGGAAGACATTGTGCAGTTGAATGGATAGCCATTTCTTCTCTCCTTATCTTTCCTGCACAGCTTCAATTTTCTTAATGGAAGCCTTAATGAAATCAAAAATATTCCGAATCTCTCTCGTATAATTTAAAGCTACAAATTCTGTGTTATCGAGAGGCTAAGAAACGGGACAAAGAAACAAAAATGTTAGAGAATCCCTTTCGCCAATGTTAATATACAAAAAATTCAAACATAACAGTCGTTTTTGACGAGTTGTATTTTCCTTAACTATCTGTAATTTATTATCACTCGAAGGAAGAGGTTTTATTCAATAGTTAAATTTTTTTTAAGAAAATGTGTGTTTCACTATAGGCATTTAACGGTGAACTCATTGTTGATATACGACCACCAAAATAAAATTGTTGATGGACTGTTGTTGCGGATCAACAATAATTTCTGCCAGAACACTGCTATTATCGAAAATCGCTCACTTTCGGCCACTCAGTGTACATTTCGGAGGGTTTCTTGCGGGTTTTTTTTTTACCCGGTTTGAACCCCCCCCCCCCCCCCCCCGAAATTTTTCATCGAGTCGAAAATAAGTCGAAAATTAGTAAAACCTAGGTAAAAATCAGTATAATTAGTCGAAAACTGAGTCAAAAATTAGTAAAATCCCCCCCCCCCGGAAAAGTCAAAAATTAGTAATCCCCCCCCCCGAAAAAAAATCCTGGATCCGCTAATGCTTGTGGGTACTCTTCTATTAACCGGACTCTTTTATATAGTGCTAGTTATGTTAATGCTAATGAAAATAAAATAAAATAGGATGAATATATAATAGTTTAGAAACAAATTTGGGCTATATATTTGCACATTAGGGGGGTGGGGGCCATATATTAAATACGTAACCTAACCTAGGTACCTTTGCCCCCCCTAAACCCCAAAACAACAATTTAAATACAGTTCTTGCCTTTGTTTATATCCCAGAAGGCATTGTAAACCTGTTTTCATCACGCGTCTCGATCTATTTCGTGACTGGTATGCATTGCCGTATTCAAGAGAGTCCGGTTAATGGAAGAGTACCCACTTGGGTTTATTCAAATAATCTTTACTGTTTATTCACTGTATATTTCACTACTAGATTAAATTCCAAAAGTTTCAGTTTCGTAAAACCAAAGTGGTCCAATTTCATCAAAGGTGAGTACTTTTTGGAGGAAAAAGAGAAGGATAATCTAACAAAAAGTACCTCTCCCTGTCTTATTTTAGGTAGAATATTAGGCTCGTAATAAATTTTACAACCTTCCTTGCAAATATAGCTGCTTTCATTTCTTCTAAAATTGTAAAAAAAAAAAAACATATTTCAAGTCTAGTAGCGTGAGGCGAGTTTCGGTCTATTTTTTGTTGCTTTGTCCATGGTTAAAACTGTATAAAAGTAAAACTAGAGTTGGAAAGAAGAAATCCTTACCTTTATAGTAAATAATTTCTGGCATAAATTTCTTTAAAACCCTGATATGACCCAAGGTATTGACTTCTACTTGATGCTCAAGTTGCTCCTCTGTCTGCCATTGAAACTCACCAAAAACCAACACACCAGAATTACTCACAACCGCATATAATGCTGAAAATTAAAGGAGAAACACAGTTTTAAAACCACGGGTGTAATTTTGCTAAAATAATTCATAACACCTAATTTGCATAAAATGCTATAACGATACAGTGTTTCACTTGATTTTTTTCAGTTAAATAAAAAAAAGTTTTTTTTCAGCTGGAAGTAAGGAGCAACATTAAAACTGAAAACGAACAAAAATTATTCCGTATATGAAGGGGTTTCCCCTCACCTAAACACCTTGCTCTTCACGCTAAAGTTCTTAGCACATTTTAAAAAGCTTCCTATTTTGATTAAACAGCCCAGGAGTGCTTCAGGAGTCGACAGTCGTTTTCAATAAACTGGGACAAACAGTCAAACTTTAGCGTAAAGACCAGGGTATTGAGGAGAGGCAACCCCTTCATATACGGAATCATTTCTGTTTGTTTTGAGCTTTAATGTTGCTCTTTAATTTCAGTGGAAAAATCTTGTTTTTTTAATGCATTTTCTGGTCGTTTTTAAAATAACACTGGTAAATCTGGCTCACCCTCTATGAAAAATTCCCTCCCCTCACAGTAAACTCTTCCGTGGAAAGTTCCTTCCACGTAAAATGCACACAACCCTGTAAAATCCTTTCCGGACAGTTCTATCCTCGCTGAAAATTCCTTTCCCCCCCCCCTTAAAATTGCTTCCAGAAGTTTCAGTCTGAAAAATTCTCCCTAGCATACTTTTATTTGAAAAAGACTAAGTTCTAAGTGTGTTTTCTGATCACTCCGGAAAACCCCCCTTGCATGGAAAATATTTAGCGGAAAACAAACCACGCTGAAAATTTCCCCCGGACAATTCCCCGGAACATCTCCGCATGCGAAACTGAGCAGCCAAAGATAAAGTAAGGCAAATAAATAGAATTTCCTAAAGGAATTCTGTCAGATCACCCAGTGTAAGTTTTCCCCTGCAAAGCTCATCCCCAGAAATTTCCCTCCACATGACAAATTATCCCCATAGAAACCCAGCTCAAGCAAAATATTAAATCCTCCCCCTTTTCGAAAAATGTATCTAGCCTATACTTCCCAATAATAAATATTATACGTAAACAATGGGCAAATCTCATAACTTAAAAACCTATCCCCAGGGGCTGGGTGGAGTCATGTTACCTCCAAAGGCATAGTTTTGGGACTTTTCAACAATGCTGAAAAAATGACTATCTCAAAATTTTGACTGGACGATTTTGGGGAAAAAGAGGGGCGCCTGTAGGAAGCTAGTTGCCTTCCAATCTTTATGCTCACTTAAAAAAAGGCACTAGAACTTTTAGTTTCCATTCAAATGAGCCCCCTCTCGATGTTCTAGGATCAATGGTTTGATACGATCACCCCTGAAAAAAAAAAAAAAAACAAGCAAAAAATCTTTCGTCTGACAAAAGATGCAGATTCCAGTTTTTTGCAGATAGGAGCTTGAAACATCTACAATAGGGTTAGCTGATGGTGTGATTTTCATTAGAATTCTTCGACTTTTAGGGGGTCTTTCCCCCCTTTTTCAAAAATCAAGCAAATTTTCTCCGGCTCGTAACCTTTGAACTTTCTTTTCCCCCGGGGTGATAGTATCGAATCAGTGGTCCTAGAATGTTGCGAGAGGGTTCATTCGAACGGAAATTAAAAGTTATATTGCACTTACTAAGCAGCCAAAAAAATTGGAGGGCAACCTGTATCACTTTTCATAGGGAGCGCGCTAGGGCTGCCTAAGTAAAGAACAATATGTGCACAATATGTTCTTTTTTTTTCTTCAGCCGTGCACTTCGTATCGAAGGAGTTGTCGTAGAAACTTCTAAAAGGGCTCATTCGATTGGAAATTGGAATGACTAGTGCCCTTTTAATAGTCGAAAGTGACTGTAGGACAACTAGCCCCCCCACGCCCATCATTCCCCCAAACACATCCAATCAAAATTTTTAGATAGCCATTTTGTTCAGCGTAGTTGATTTCCAGATAGAAAATATATTTTTGAGGAGGACACTCCCCCATAACACTCTGGACAAGGGTTTTAAGTTATGCCCTAAGGGTATATAAGAACGATGTTGGCACAATGTACTGTGTATTATTTTTTTCCTTTAGAGCAGGGCACTTCATATGGAAGGGGTCATTGTAAAAACTTCAAAAGGGGCTCATTCGATTGGAAATTGAGAGTTTCTAGTGCCCTTTTTAATAGTAGAAAGTGATTGGAGTGCAACTAGCCCCCTCCCCCCTACGCCCATCATTCCCCCAAACACATCCAATCAAAATTTTAAGATAGCCATTTTGTTCAGCGTAGTTTATTTCCAGATAGAAAATATATTTTTTGCGGAGGACACTCCCTCACAACCCTCAGGACAAGGGTTTTAAGTTATGCCCTGGGGGCATATAAGGTTTTTATAGAAGACGTTGTCGTAGAAACTTCAAAAAAGGCTCATTCGATGGGAAATTCAAAGGGTTAGTGTCCTTTTTGATAGTCGAAACTGATTGGAGGGAAACTAGCCCCCCCCCCACGCCAATCAAATCCCCAAACACATCCAATGAAAATTTTGAGATAGCCATTTTGTTCAGCGTAGCTGATTTCCAGATAGAAAATATGTTTTTGAGGAGGAAACTCCCCCAGAGCCCTCAGGGCAAGGGTTTTGAAGTTATGCCCTGGGGGCATATAAGGTTTTTATAGAAGGCATTGTCGTGAAAACTTTAAAACAGGCTCATTAAATTGGAAATTCAAAGGTCTCGTGCCGTTTTTTTAATAGTTGAAAGTGATTGGAAGGCAACTAGCCCCCCCCCCACTCCCATCATTCCCCCAAACACATCCAATAAAAAAATTTGAGATAGCCATTTTGTTCAGCATAGTTGATTTCCAGATGGAAAATATATTTTTAACGGTGACAACCCCCACAACCCTCAGGCCAAGGGTTCTAAGTTATGCTCTGGGGGCATATAAGGTTTTCATAGAAGGTGTTGTCGTAGATACTTCATAAGGGGTTCATTCGATTGGAAATTCAAAGGGCTAGTGCCCTTTTTAATAGTCGAAAGTGATTGGAGGGCAACCAGCTCCCCCCCACGCCCCTTATTCCCCCAAACACGTCCAATCACAGTTTTTAGATAGCCTTTTTATTCAACGTAGTTGAAAGTTTTGGAAATTAGGTCTTTAAGGATGACAACCCCTCCCCCCACAGCCCTCTGGGCTGCGGGGGAGGGCTGTAAGTTATGCCCTGGGGGCATATAAAGTTTTATTAAAAGTGTTGTCGTAGAAACTTCAAAAGGGCTCATTCAATTGGAAATTGAAAAGGCTAGTACCTTTTTTTAATAGTTGAAAGTGATTGGATAGCGACTAACGTCCCTCTCATGCCCACCATTTTCCCAAACACATCGAATGAAAATTTTGAGATATCCATTTTATTCAGCGTAGTTGAAAGTTCTGGAAATTTTCTTTTTTAGGATGATAACCCCCTCAGAGCCCTCAGTGCAAGGGTTGTAAATTATGCCCTTAGGGCATATAAGGTTTATATAGAAAGTTGTTGCATTAATCATAGGCAGCGTGATCGCGCTGCCTAAGTAAAGAACGGGGGACACTCGAGAACGAGACAAGAAACAGGGACTAAGTAAAGAGGAGGACACTCCCTCACAGCCCTCAGGGCAAGTGTTTTTTAAGTTATGCCCTGGGGGCATATAAGAACGATGTTGGCACAATGCACTATGTATTATTTTTTTCCTTTAGAGCAGGGCACTTCATATGGAAGGGGTCATCCTAAAAACTTCAAAAGGAGCTCATTCGATTGGAAATTTGAGTTGCATGTGCCCTTTTTAATATTCGAAAGTGATTGGAAGGTAACTAACACCCCTTCCCCGCCCACCATTTCTCGAAACACATCCAATCAAAAATTTTGAGATAGCCATTTTTTTCAGCGTAGTTGATTTCCAGATAAAAATTATTGAGTCTAAAAATCTGGAGGACAGTCCCCCACAGCCCTTAGGGCAAGGGTTGTAAGTTATGCCCTGGGGGCATAGAAGGTTTTTTATAGAAGGCGCTGTCGTAAAAACTTTAAAAAAGGCTCATTCGATTGGAAATTCAAAGGGCTAGTGCCCTTTTTAATCTTCGAAAGTGATTAGAGGGCAACTAACCCGCCTCTCACGCCCCACCTTTTCCCTAAACACATCTAGTTAAAACTTTGAGATAGCCAATATATTCAATGTAGTTTTAAGTTCTGGAAATCAGGTCTTTTAGGATGACAACCCCCCCCCCCCACAGCCCTCAGTCAAGGGTTGTAAATTATGCCCTTAGGGCATATAAGATTTTATATAGAAAGTTGTTGCATTAATCATAGGCAGCGTGATCGCGCTGCCTAAGTAAAGAACGGGGACACTCGAGAACGAGACAAGAAACAGGGACTAAGTAAAGAGGAGGACACTCCCTCACAGCCCTCAGGGCAAGTGTTTTAAGTTATGCCCTGGGGGCATATAAGAACGATGTTGGCACAATGCACTATGTATTATTTTTTTCCTTTAGAGCAGGGCACTTCATATGGAAGGGGTCATCCTAAAAAACTTCAAAAGGAGCTCATTCGATTGGAAATTTGAGTTGCATGTGCCCTTTTTAATATTCGAAAGTGATTGGAAGGTAACTAACACCCCTTCCCCGCCCACCATTTCTCGAAACACATCCAATCAAAATTTTGAGATAGCCATTTTTTCAGCGTAGTTGATTTCCAGATAAAAATTATTGAGTCTAAAAATCTGGAGGACAGTCCCCCACAGCCCTTAGGGCAAGGGTTGTAAGTTATGCCCTGGGGGCATAGAAGGTTTTTTATAGAAGGCGCTGTCGTAAAAACTTTAAAAAAGGCTCATTCGATTGGAAATTCAAAGGGCTAGTGCCCTTTTTAATCTTCGAAAGTGATTAGAGGGCAACTAACCCGCCTCTCACGCCCACCTTTTCCCAAAACACATCTAGTTAAAACTTTGAGATAGCCAATATATTCAATGTAGTTTTAAGTTCTGGAAATCAGGTCTTTTAGGATGACAACCCCCCCCCCACAGCCCTCAGTCAAGGGTCGTAAATTATGCCCTGGGGACGTATAAGGTTTTTATCGAAAGAGTAGGAACTTCAAAAGGGCTCATTCAATTTGAAATTGAAAGGGCTAGTGCCTTTTTTAATAGTTGAAAGTGATTGGAGAGTCACTAACAGCCCTCTCACGTCCACCATTTTCCCAAACACATCCAATAAAGATTTTGAGATAGCCATTTGTTCCACGCAGTTCAAAGTTCAGGAAATTATACCGTTGAGCAGGACACTCCCCCCACAGTCTTCAGGGCAAGGGTTATAAGTTATGCCCTGGGGGCATATAAGGTTTTTATTGAAATCTTTGTCGTAGAAACTTGAAAAAGGGCTCATTCGATTGGAAATTCAAAGGACAAGTGCCCTTTTAATAGTAAAAAGTGACTTGAAGGCAACTAACCCCCCTCTCACGCCCATCTTTCCATCTTTTCTCACGCCCATATTTTAGATAACCATTTCATTCAACGTAGTTGAAAGTTTTGGAAATTAGGTCTTTAAGGATAACAACCCCTCTCCCTTCCCCCACAGCCCTCAGGGCAAGGGTTGTAAGTTATGCCTGGGGGCGTATAAGATTTTTGTCGAAACCGCAGAAACTTCAAAAGGGCTCATTCAATTGGAAATTGGAAGGGCTAGTGCCTTTTTTAATAGTTGAAAGTGATTGGAGAGCGACTAACGCCCCTCTCATGCCCACCATTTTCCCAAACACATCGAATCAAAATTTTGAGATATCTATTTTGTTCAACGTAGTTGAAAGTTCTTGAAATAAGGTCTTTTAGGATGATAACCCCCTCAGAGCCCTCAGTGCAGGGGTTGTAATTCATGGCCTTGGGGCATTTAAAGTCTATATAGAAAGTTGTTATAGAAATTTCAAAAGGGGCTCATTTGATTGGAAATTGAAACTGCCGTGTTTAATAGTCGAAAGTGAGTAGAGTAATTAACCCCCCTCTTACGCCCACCATTTCCCCAAAAAACATTCAATCAAAGTTTATAGATAGCCATTTTGTTCAACGTAGTTAAAAGTTCTGGATGTTATGTATTTAAGGATGACAAACTCCCAGAGCCCCAAGGGCAAAGGTTGTAAGTTCTGCCCTGGGAGCATATAAGGTTTTTATAGATAGAGTTGTCGTAAAACTTCAAAAGGGGCTCAATCAATTCGAAATTGAGAGGGCTAGTGCCCTTTGTAATATTTGAAAGGGATTGGAGGGTAACTAACCCTCCTCTCACGCCCGCCTTTCCTCCAAACACATCCAATCGAAATTTTCAGATAGCCATTTTTTTCAACGTAGTAGAAAGTTCTGGAAATTAGGTCTTTGAGAATGACACCCCCCCCCTCCAGCACTCAGGGCAACGGTTGTAAGTTATTCCCTGGGGGCATATAAAATTTGTATTGAAAGTTTTGTCGCAGAATTTTCAAAAGGGCTCATTTGATTGGAAATTGAAAGGGCTAGGGCCATTTTTAATAGTTAAAAGTGATTTGAGAGCGACTACCCCCCCCCCTCTCACGCCCACCATTTCCCCAAACACATCCAATAAAAATTTTGAGATAGCCATGCTTTTTGACGTAGTTGAAAGTTCTGGAAATTCGGTTTTAGAGGATGACAACCATCCTAACAGACCTTAGGGTAAGGGTTGTAATTTATGCCCTGGGGGCATATAAGGTGTTTATAGAAAGCATTTTCGTTTCAAAAGGGCTCATTCGATTGGAAATCGAAAGGCCTAGTGCCCTTTTTAATAGTCGAAAGTGATTGGAAGGCTTGACATTTCATAGTAAGCAGTAAGCAGATTTGTTTACGAATGGGATCAAGTTTTCTATTTCAGGTCAACTAGAGGAGGTATGAAAGGAAATTAAACACTACTATTTGTGTTCAGATTTTTAAAAGGGTGTATGTTGTTAAAAATGGCTAAAAAATTATCTCCAGCATGCAAATAGCAGACCAAACTATAAAGTCTTAAAAAAACAAAAAGATTTAAAGCATTATTTTCTTCTTCCCTGAAAAGACTAGGTCAATATAAAACGAAGACTAGGTCAATATTTTAATTAATTAAAAAAAAACTTTTTCCACAAAATAAGTTTTTAAAAAAAAAGTAAAGAACTCCATTAAACAAAAAATTATAAAAAATAAAATAATCTACGAAGCATGAAACTACCGCAAATCAGCATCAATAAATAAATGAACCCAAAACGAACAGAAATTACAATAAATAACCGAGTCAAACTCAAAACGACCAGAAATTAACGTTAGTTGTGCTCAAAACTCCTATGTCTTCCAAGGCCAGAACATAATTTTCACTTTACTGAAAAAAATACAAATGAATGTGCATTGTCAGTTTAATATAAATATAATGATATTTTAATAATCTGAATGTTAATACTATTTGATTTATTAAAGTTATAAAAGTAAAAACATTTATATTTTTTTTCAGTAAAGTGCAGATTATGTTCTGGCCTTGGGAAGGCATAGGGGTTTTGAGCACAAATTACGTTAATTTGCTCGTTTTGAGTTTGACTCGGTTATTTATTGTAATTTCTGTTCGTTTCGGGTTTCATTTATTTATCGATGCTGTTTTGCGGTAGTTACCGCTTCGTAGATTATTTGATTTTATTTTTGCTCATTTTTTTGTTTAATGGAGTACTTTACTTTTCTTTGAAAAAACTTATTTTGTGGAAAAAGTTTTTTTAATTAATTAAAAAAAAACAACTGCATTTTCCTGTACAAGCTATACTCACCATTCTACCATCGGAGACTCTTGGCCATTCTACAGTGGCCACAGTAAAAAGTGCAACTTCATTTCTCGAGGGTGCAACGAATAATGAACAAGTACAACTTCATAATTGTATTTTGATTTTCCTTTTGTATTTGGTTTTGCATTTATGGTACTATAAATCTTTTTTTTATTTATCACTGACATTTTCACTTGATCTGGGAGAGTCTGGTCCACTTTTGCCCCCCCCCCAGGGTTTTGAAGAAGTTACGCCCCTGTTTTTAGTGCTATATCAAACGTATATAGATGGCAGATTTGATAATAATCACGTAGATATGAGCAATAGATTTCAGATGAGCCATTAAACGTCACTTTAAAAAATTCTGGTAGCCCAGTAGCCCCAGCTTTTCCACTTGAGACAAGGCACCCAAAATGCCGTTTTTTAGTTCCATTTGGAACTTACTGATGGTGGAATTTATAGGTAAAGGACATATATATGAGCAATATCTTTTATATAAGCTACTAAAAATTTGTCTAAGATACAGGCGATGCCAAAACGCCCAATAACAATACGTCCGTACCGATATGCGTGGTATCGATACGCCCTATACCAATACAGCGTACAGCCCTTTCCCCGGGGACTATGGAGGGTCATATCATCCCCAAACCATAGATATTGGACCTTTGAACTATTTTGAACAGAATGGTAATCTCAAAATTTTGATCGGATGACTTTGGGGGGGAAGGGTCCTGTAGGGAGGGGGATATTTGCCCTCCAATCTTTTTGGTCACTTAAAAAAGCACTTACAAATTTAATTCACTTTCAAATGAGCTATTACACATCTCTCTATGATGCTCTAATCCCCCCCCCTAACCCTGCTAGAAAAAAAGAAAGAATAAAAAAAAGGGAGACATATCAGTGCTAACGATGCAAAAAAACGATTTTTTTTTTTTTTTGTTCAAAGAGGGGGGCTGTAATTTCCCTGTACAATGTTTTGACCATGCTGATTCCAATGGTACAGTTTTGATTTTGATCTGACGCCATTTTTGAGGGGTTTCAGGTTTTTTCAGGAAATCAACCATATTTTTCTCTTTGCAATAAACTGTTACTTTTAAGACAAACCGAAATAATAGTCATCATTCCTGGATCAGTGTTAGATGGCAATTTTTTTGACTAGGTAGCTTTTTTCGAAGCGCGGTTTTTAACTTTTTGTTACTATGGGCTGTGGTTCGCTCTTTACTAGGTTGCAGCTACTATTGCAACCATGAAAGTGGATTCTCGTCAAACTGATAATCGAGGTTCACCCGTGCACACTGACCTTTGACAATTTTTCAACATCCTCGAAGCTTTATTACTTACAATAGTCGAGATTTTCCAACAGATTAGACACATTTACGTGTAGATTTTGAACATCTTGTATTTGAGTAATATCACACTTCACTACTATTATCCTTTCGTTTTTCAAATTATGGAGGGCTTGACCCCCTTCACTGTCCAGGCTCAAGCAGCCAGCAACAATAGTAAAGCCTTTCTTGAAGCTTCATTTGCAACAGCATAACCTACTCCAGAATCACATCCGGTAATAACAACTATCTTCTCTTTGGTCGGCTTTAATATTTTGGGTTTGTTTCTGATATAGAAATACAAAATCAAAAGTAAGCCTAATGCAATAATAAAATAGAGCATAGCAGCTTATTAAACAGAACTCGTTTAGTTAACTAACGGAAACGGACATGGATAGTTTATATACTGGTTAGGTTCTTCATACCCTCAGGAACCTTGATTTGAATTATGCCCGCATACATAATTATGATTAAAATTTTGTACCGGTTCTCAAAGCTAAAGCTCTTACTTATTTTTCTGCTCTGCCAGATATTATTATTCTTATTTCACTGATCTTGTATTGCTCTACTGGGATTTTTTTTTTGCACAATCAAAATGATAATTATAGGGTCAGCTTTTTGATGCAGGGGGGGGGGAGCATTTGATCCCCCTCCTCATTTTCGAAAATGAATTATTTGGTGTTTTCCTTGAAAAACTGGAAAAAAGTTACAAATTTGCCCCTCCAGATATTTAAAAATAAACCCTCCAAAAAAAAATCACGAATTGACACCACTGAGTGACGATATCCTAGAGCTCGTTGATTTCAATCATAAAGAGGCTACATAAATTAAAAAAAAAAAAAAAAAAAAAAGTAAATTGATTATATCGTCATTAAAGTCGTTAGACCACCGGTCTGGTCAGAGCAGAATGAACTTTGGTTTTCTGAAGAAATAGCCGGAAGCGGAAGATCATATTCTTCTAACCTTCTTTTCTATTTTTGTCGAAGTGGCCAAATAGAAACTTTTCGCAATCAGTCTCTTTACTCACTGAATATAAAAACTAATTCAAAGAGCTATGAGTCCTTTGGTTCGACCCGAAAAGAAAAATCTCCAAAACAACGAAAAAAATGTCCGAAACAAAGAGAAAGTCATCTGGACTAAGATAAGGTAAATAGTGCTATTTTTTCTCGATTCTAGAATGACAAGACAATTTAGAGAAACGAGCGAAAAACTTCCCGTTAAACTTCCCTACCTAAACAGTTTTTGCAGTTTAACTTTTGAAAGGATCAATCAACCAAATTGGGAAGTTTTCCTTAAGACATGATAGTTAGATGGCACTCTTACTAGTTTATGTAGGATTTTCACCGATTGATGTCGATTCCACTTTCCCAGTGAAGTTTAAATTCGTTCTAGACACTTGAAAGCTGCAGCAAGAACGCTAGCTAACTTCTTATCAAGGTGGGCTGAGATTCAAAAAATATTTTGGTAGATCTCCTGGCGAGAAGCATTTAGGGACCCTGCCTTGAAAGGATTTGGATCGAATCTCGGCCCTGAAAAAGCACAAGACATAAAGTACCCATCATATTCTCTAAAATTTTCATGAAATCTGATAAATCTCCTACAGTAGATTTCCTAGTTATAGAAATTAGCCTTCCCATTTTCCCCTTGAGGTAGGATTAATCCCAAGCCCCAGAACCTGATAAGCAGGATGCTCGTCCTAACTTACCGACAAACTTGACAAAGACCCAATGCTATATTGGTAGATGTTGTGACAACAGGAGTAAGGGTTAGATTGTTTGCGAGCACCAAAAGACGCAACTAAGAAACTTATGATTACTTTCCATCATGTTTACGGATCTGATCACCGCTCTAATCGATGTACTGACATATATCATAGATCTAAGTTCTCGAAGAGATCATTTAAGGTCTTCGCAAGTCTGACCTTTCATGATCGTCAAAAAGCTTATTTTTAGACCTTGGACAGATTGGTGTTATTTAAAGGGGGGATGGGGCGGGTGATCGGGTTTCTATGTATTATTCTGCAATTAGCACGAAGAAAACAAAAAATTTTACCTTCAGAAAAAAAATTACTCGAAATAGTACACTTTATTGATTTTGACTTTTTACGGTATTGGTTTGTACAGAATTGATTGGTGGAGAACAGACAAGAGTGGAAATCTAAGTTGGTGTTCAATTAATAGAATGGTGAAAATGGTCCACGAATATCACTGTCATTTTAGAACTGGCCGCTATTTACCCGTGCCCCGGCCATTTAAACATTTACCTCTCAATTACTTGGACTATCTGTCTTGTCTTTTCTCTGTCTACAATTAGTCGTATCTTGATGCAACCTATGCAACCTACTGCAAAATACTTGATAACTTCATTTCAAAAACAACGGACTCGGTCGAGGCCTTCAGCCTCGACCTCGTTTTGAAAAAAAAAACTCTCCCTGTGTGCGCGAACCGCACACAGTGAAACACGCATGGACTCTAAAACCAAAGACTTCACTTAATACGATTTGCCTGATTTACTAAGAACTCACAACATCACCAGGCCACCTGAGGCAAACACAGCTACGCACGCTCCTTCTCCATCCTAATCTGTTCAAAGACTTAAGAAGTTCCGATTTCCCGTAAATATATCCATTTGACATCCTCCCACCCCATTCAGGGACGACATGCTTTTCGTTTAATGGTTGGCTGGTAGGTTAGAGACGACCTGCTTTTCGTTAGATGGTTGGTCGACAAGAACGGTCTTTGGAAGTATTCCATCTTTCATCCGCAGAACTTGTCCTAGCCATCTTTTCCATTATAGCCCTAGAAAACGAGATTGAACCATATTTTTGTACAGCTTACTGTTTGAAATATGGTCAGTCAGACGGCATGTCATCACTTTCAACTAACAAGAGGCCTTTTCTACTGGCGTAAAGTGGCATTATATGACTTTAGTCCAAGGGTCACTGGCAGCCAATAAAAACTACTTTTGTTGAGCAAAATGAAAAATTTAAAATTTGTCTGGCTCAAATTTAGCACTTCTAACACAGTTTCTGATACCCATCATATATGCGCATGAGGATTGAGAGTGCGCAAGCACACTGGTCCAAAATTAAGATGCGTGAGTATTCCGAAAATGAGATTAGTAGGGCCACGTTCGTCACCCCGAGTAAAAAGAATTAGTGCTATCCAATGTTTTTAGGGAAAATCATATCTATAATATGTTTTTAGTTATCGTTGCTACTAAACTGGGCAACGCCAACTTAAGAAAACTTATTTATGTCAATAGTAATAGTTGGTTTTCTTTTTGGCGAAGAAGTGGTCATAAATGGTGAATTTCTTTTTTATGATGAAACATTCACCATAAATGGTGAATGTTTGCATAGCTTCTGTTTCTTTTACGAGTCTTTTGTTTCTTGATAAATTTTCAAGAAAGTAAGTAAAAACTGTCCAAATGTCTATAATAATCCCAAAAAACAGCCTTATTGGCTTTCTTCCACCTACCGCCCGAGTAAATTCTAGGGTAGACTCCTGTTCATAGATGCACTACTAGTCAAACTAGTAAATTTTTAAAGCCGTTTATAATTGAATATACTAGCTATCCATGATACGAAAACATAAAAGTAAATGAGAAATTTTTCGAAGACAAACATACGTTTATTTTATATTCAATTCAGTAACAGACGTTAGTGCTTTTTAAGCATCATTTCAGTTTCTGCAGGAGAATAAACTATCCTTTGCTCCAGGAGGGAAATTATCCTTTTTTCGTGACCGACAGTAGCATATTGCAAGAATAATGGCGAGGACCCAAATAAGAATTACAATAACAGCTATAGTTACTATGGTAGCAACCCAATTATCCTGAATAACTTCTTGAGTCTCAGTATGTTCAAGATGTGTGACACTGTAGGGCTGGTTCACCGATTCCTGTTTCGGAGGCAAAGACGGCGGATTCATCAGCTGTGGTTTCACCGGCTTATGTGCAAGCTCACTGGTTGTACTGCAAAGTTGTTTGCTCCAATTTTCCCCACTCGGTGCACATTTAACTGTATTCATACCAATAAATTGTATTCCTGTGGTTTCAAGTTCAGTTATGGAACTGCAGAGAGTATTCAGGCTTGCACCAGTAGAACAATCAATCGTGCTGTCAGAAATGTCACATTCTGTAAGCATTGGGAAAATCCCGGTATGGACTTGCTGGTCAATCCAGTCAATGCTATTTAGGTGGCATCCGCGTATAATTAGTTGTTTTAAATTACTCATTTTTTGAACAATTAGAATATTTGTTGCAAGAAGCTCTACAAGGGCACTACTTCCTGTTAAGTCGAGACGCTGCAGATTTGGAGCACAACTTTTCAGAGAGAGTCGATGTCCTTTACACCTTTGACATTAAGTAAAGACAATGAGGTCAAAGTAGGTGGAAGGATTAATCGAGCAGTAAAAGCGTTTGTGATGGTGAGCTTGTGAATTAATTTTCCTTGAATATAATTCAGGACATTAGCAGGGAACTCTCCTTCATTTTCTTGGAGAAACGAAATGCTTTCCAATTTATCCAGACTTGACGATTGCAATTCTATATTATCCCATTTGAAATTTTCTACACCAAGACACAGAAAACGGAGGTTTGGGCATCTTAGAATACTGATTTTCTCTAGTTTGTTAGAGCAAAGGTCAAGACTGGTAACTCTTGGAAGTGATACTGGTGTAGTTATCTGTTGAATGTTATTTGAAGGCATTTTTAACTCTGTGAGGGATGATGGCAGATGTGCTGGGAATTCAGTCAGGTGATTTTGTGACAGATCTAGGACTTGAAGACTCGCAAGTGACCCAAAACTTCCAGGTTCAATCAGAGCTATTTCGTTGTGAGCCAAGTTCAAAAATTCTAATTTTTCAAGCCCGTACAAGGTGCTAACCCGAATGACAGCAAGTCTGTTCCCACTTAAGTCTAACATTTCCAGATTAGGTGTTGTCATAAACAATGTTTCTTGAATGTCAGTGATTCCGCATCCGCTAATGGTTAAACTACTCAATAAAGGACTGTCTATATATTTATCATGCGTTATTATTCCGAGAGTTGCGTTGAAAATTCCGAGATTGTAAATATTTTCAAGCTGAAAATTTGAGGGGAAGTCCATCAAACAACTTAAAAAGGTAAGACCCGTTGCACTTTGTTTCTCTAACTGGCAATATGGATTATCAGGTCGAGTATTGACTGCTAAGATTCCTCTTTGATCTAGAGCATCAGGGTTAATTTGCTGTGTTTTAGTCACCGTAGAAATACTGATGGATGATCCTTTCTGAGCATCAGCTACGACACACATCCACAAAAATACCGAGATTATAGTATACCTGAAAGAAGAAAAATACAGTTTTTCAAAATCTGATGCATACGGTCTAAAAATTGAGTAGAAAGGTTAAGGTCAGAAACGATCAAATATCCTATACATGAAGGATTTATTCCTTGTAAAATCTACATTTCCTGTATATGAGATATTTTATCCGTTTTCTGGATAGATGGCATCCAAATTTCAGGTACTATAAGACAGGTGCAATATCTACAAGTTATATTTTAAATGATGGTGTAAAGTGTGGAAAAATTAATCATGTCAAAAAATGTCATTTTTGAAAACAACTAACAATTATTTACCTAATAAATAAGTTGTATGTAAATGCAGATGGTATATCAAGTGTTCACCAACTTCATAACAGTTCCAATAATTTTTGGCAGATTCTCCCATCCTAAAAATGTTACTTTTTAGCTTCGCTGACCACATTCAGATTCAGATCTTTTAATATTGCCAGTAATCATTAAATTTTCAGTTAAATTTTCTTTATTTCCATCACTTCATTTCGATGGGGTGAAGCTACATTCTGGCAAGAAAAAAGCAGATGCTTTTGCAAAAGCTTTTGCGAAGGTCTTTCAGCTGAATGACGCTTGACATTCCCTCTCTCTCTTTTCGCCATAAACAGATTTAAAAATCATTAATGTACATATAAACTACTAGCAATGTATTTATAATGTTCTCTTTTCTGGAAGACACCAAGGACTCAGATTCTGACACGATCCCCAATGTCGTCATCAAAAGGTGGGTCTAAACTTTTTTCGCAGCAGCATTGTTCCCGAAACCATGGTTAGTTGTTCATGTTGTCCCTGTCCCAATCCTTTAAAGCTTTAAGGGCAACACGTCAAAACAGAGTCCGAGAGGACTACTTTGAGCAGGTTACACTACATCCGAAATACCTAAAAATGAGTTTCGCCCGACGACCTGTTGCTATCTTGAATTGTCTCCGGAAGAGGTAACATATATTAAAATTGAAAATTGAATAAAATGAGGAAATCACCAAGACTAGTGGCATATCATTATTCTTGCTGGAGCTGCGAAGATTGCAAAAAAAAAAGGTCTTGGAATTCGACATTTGGTAAATATTTCCAGATAAAGAAAAATTCCTTGTATGAAATTGTTAACAAGACTAATCAATCAATCCCAAACAGCTTTTGTCCCCCCCCATAAACCGTATGATCACTACAAGTCATGATAGTTACAAGGGTGATGGATCTGTTCATACACCTGCTACACTCTAATCACCTACTAAGAATTTTATCTTTTATTACCTATAAATTTATTTTTACAATGTCTGAACATATCACGAAACCCAAGTCATCTATAGACGCTTCATTAAATTATAATAAAATGAAAAAAAAAGTTTTTTTGCTTGAAGGTAAAGAGCGGCATTAAAACTTAAAACGAACAGAAATTATTCCGTATATGAAAGGGGCTGTCCCCTCCTCAACGCCCCGCTCTTTACGCTAAGGTTTGACTATTTCTCACAACTCTACTTTATAAAACAATAAAAAAACTTTAGCGTAAAGAGCAGGAAGTTGAGGAGGGGACAGCTCCTTTCATATACGGAGTTCGTTTTAAGTTTTAATGTCGCTTCTTACTTTCAGTTGAAAAAACTTGTTTTTTTAATGATTTCCGAACGTTGTGTAATTCATGCAAGTTTTGAATTTGGCTCAGCGTACGTGAATAATTAAAACCAAATTTGTATATTAATTTTACTTTTTTATACTAAAAAAAGCAAACCTTATAATAACCTAAGTTTGATTTTTGTTCCAGTTGTTTAAGAATGACTCCTGAATCACAAAGACTGTTTAATTAGAATAATAACCTTTTTCAAAAGTTAAAAACGAAACTTTAGCGTAAGAGCGAGCTATTGAAAAGAGGCAACCCCTCTCATATACAAAATAATTTCTGTTCGTTTTAAGTGTTAATGTTGTTTCTTGCTTTCAGTTGAAAAACTTGTATTCTATTTGATTGCTGATCGTTTTTTAAATAATATCGGAAAATCCAGTTCCCCCACTAAGGAAAATTCCCTTCCCCCACGAAAACTTTCTCCATGGAAAGATTCTCCCACGTAACAAATTAGTGATATTTGTGGAACTAGTTTTGTGTGGCGTAGTAACAAAACGGCGAAAGAGCTCGAAACTATTTTTATGAAAATGAAAGTCACAAGTTGAGCAATCTTCAAATGACTGAATTCAATGAAAGAAAAGATTTTTAAGATATATACGTAACAATTTATGTTCGTTTTAAGTTATAGTGTTATTCCTTACTTTCAGTCGGAAAAAACTTCTTTTTTTTTATTTAATAACAACCACAAGCCAGAGACATATAATATCTTTGGCTTATTATTACATAAAAATCATATTTATGAAGCTGCTTAAAGTAAAATTAAATGCTAAGATTGACCGGAAAATAACACAAACAGATTATTGCTTATATCGGCCATCATTTATTAAAATTCGAACTTTAGTGTAAAGAGAGAGGTATTCACGAGGGAGTGAACTTCCTCATATAATTAATATGAGGGGGTTCACCCCCACGTCAATACCTTGCTCTTTACGCTAAAGTTTGAATTTTGCCCCCATTCTTTAAGAATGACCCCTGAATCACAAAGGCCGTTTAATTAGAATAAATAATTCTTTTGAAATTACTAAAAATTAGAGCGAGGTATTAACGAAGGAACGAACCCCCTCATATACGTAATAATTTCTGTTCGTTTTAAGTTTCAATGTTACTCCTTACTTTCAGCTGAAAAAAAATTGTTTTTTTTAATTAATTTCTTAATGTTTTTTAAACAATGCTGGGAAATACAGCGCCCCCTTCACGGAAATTCTCTTCCCCATGAAAAATGTCTCCATAGAAAGATCCTTTGACGTAACCCAGTCCCCCTGACTCCCACCAGAAAAAAAATCCCCCTGAAAATGTCTGTATACATACGAATAACCAATACTATATGTAAACAATGGGCAAAGTTCATAAATTGCAGCCCTTCGACCAGGGACTCTGGGGAATTAAGTCGTCCTCAAAGACATAGATTTTAGATATTTTGACTATGTTGAACAAAATGCCTATCTCAAAATTTTGATCCAGTGACTTTGGGAGAAAAAATTAGCGCGGGAGGGGGCCTAGTTGCCCTCCAATGCTTTGGTCACTTAAAAAGGGCACTAATACTTTTAATTTCCGTTTGAATGAGCCCTCTCGCAAAATTCTAGGACCACTGGGTCGATACAATCACCCCTGGGAAAAAAAACAAATAAACACGCATCCGTGATCTTTCTTCTGGCAAAAATACAAAATTACACATTTGTGCATATAGGAGCTTGAAACATCTACAGCAGGGTTCTATTATACGCTGAATCTGATGGTGTGATCTTCATTAAGATCAGGTAAAAGTAAACTTGATGAAACTTATATATTTAAAATCAGCCTAAAAATCCTATTCTTTTGATGTATCTATTCGTATTAAAATTCCGGTTTTTTAGAGTTTTGGTTACTATTGAGCCGGGTCGCTCCTTACTTACAGTTTGTTACCCACAAACTGTTTGATAGATAGATATGTCTCAGATCACTGTTAAATGTACAAATGGCTTAGTTGATCAAAAATCTTTTACTTGTTCCATTAAGTGTAAAAAATTATGAAGAGCACATAGGAGAAACAATAGAAAGATTATATTTAATTTAAACGCATGTCTTTTTTAATTACACCACTTATTTAATTTTAATGGCATTGCTTGCATAATAAAATATTTTAATAATTTAACATGGAAAAATTAATAAAGCTATTCCGCTCTTTGAAAATAATGTAACGTGTAAATTTAATACAAAAATAATTTACGATACTATTTTGTGTATTTAGCTCAAGCGAAATTTATTTTAAAACAAATCAAGTCTGACAAGATTGTTAATAAGAATAATATTGTTAAGAAGAACAATAAATTGTTTATAGATACTTATTTATAAAATATACTGGCAAACAGATCGAAGATACTAATTTACTTGAAATTTCAAACCAGCTGGAGGTGAAGTAGAAATTTCTTTGTAGTTTGAAATATAAAGAAAAAATCCCAATTTAACTTATAGATTCTCAAAAACTACAGGGCATGTGTTTTTATCTGTAATCCCATACTCAACAAAATTGACAAACATATAGATTTGAAACCTATTTATATTTGCAAACAGTTGTCTCCTTTTGTAATTCTGACCTACCTGAAAGTAATTTACAAATAATAAAGTAAGAGGACCTTTAAAATCGAACTGAAAAGGAGTTAAATCCCGTCTTTCACATTATTTAAAACCATCACATGTCTTAGGTAGTTAGAGAAACTAATTTGAATAATTTTATTAAATCAGAGCAAGAAAGAGAGAAACAAAATAAAGATAGTTTTTAAATTGAAAGAAACTGGTATGATCTGTCTGTAGTCTAAGGGGAAATCAGGTTTAAATCTAAAGCCTAGTGTTCCAGAATTTAAAAAAAAATCTAATTTTAATCCATATTGGAGTGTCACTAATTCGATTAAGATCATTTACTCTTTCGTAACAGTTCGAACTAATAAAGGGATTTTTTGACTCTACCGCATTCTATACAAATTTAGCACTTGATTTAATCTTCAAATATTCATAAACTGTTATTAAAATATCCTTTCTCTTATCTAATACTTGTTTTATATTAATGGATTCTTATAATGAAAATCTAAATGGCGAAACTTCTTTAATAGTAGTATTAGTTCAATACATTATAGCTCGAACAGGGTTTTACTGTGATTTGATCTATTAGGTATATTTATAAGATTTAATAGTAGTTTGTATAAGCAAACTTACAGTAATTTCTATGGGTGGTAACACCGGTCCCTTTATAGCGGACCTGTTTTTAAGCTAATTAGAACATAGTTACATGGTAATTAGGAACAACCATAATAATATTAGATATCTTCCATCAAGTTACAAAAGGTATTTGCTTGATCTGTTTACTTTAAACTGTGACGAGTTTATAAAAGTTTCAAAAATTAGTTACCCAATCGAGTCGATTCTGGAAACTAGTCATGGTTAGGATCATGAAGATAAATTTTTGGATTTAAATATTTATTATCTCTGATAATAATAAATTAGTTTTTAATATATATATAATGAATTGGTGATTTTGATTTTTGAGTAATTAATTTCCCTCGTCACCTACTTACCCTTTAACTCCCAAACATTTAGGTATGCGAGAATACACAGTAGTTAACTGGATTTTAAAAATAGATTCAAAATTTAAAGCCACAAACTGATTTTGAGAGGTTTTTCCGCGAATAAAATAACTTGGCAATTCAATAAATTTAGTTTTCCGTAAAATGAACGTTTAAATAAATATGATAAAATTATTAAATAATATTAAAGGATGTTTTTTTTATAGTTTTTTTGTTTCTCTGATTTTGGTTCTCTTATCCATATACCATATTTTACTCTACAGCGGTTTCCCAACTACCAATAAACCAATTTATTTTCTTGGCTATTCTTGGGCTCTTAAACAGAGGTCTGTTCGGAACGTTTTTGTCCATTGACTAGTTTGCTCCTAATAGGGATATGTCTATTGTACTTTAGTAAATATTTTTCGGAAATTCTTGATGATTTATTGATACTTATGTATTTTCATAAGGTCATATGTATTTAGTAGCTTCATAGCTTGTCAAAGGGATACCGTATTCACCAATTTATTGTAGGAGTGCCAATATGCCTGGGTTAGGTATTTTAAATGGCAAAACCTATAAAGGCTAGCGTGTATTTTTTGAGTGTCTAGTATGATAAGCTCTAATTGATGGGGATCACTTGCGAATACCTTATTCTATTTGAGTTGCTTTTACTCTTGAGTGGTACCTTATATTTAATAACTACAACTTCCATGTCCAAGAACCCTTCTTTTTGGTCGACTGTGTTCAGCTATAGTGTTTTACTAGGTGTCTGGATAAGTGGGTAAAGTCGAGGTATCGTTGAAGTTTTTATCTGTTCAAATTACTAAAATAGGAAAACAGTTTTCCTTTTCACTCAATAATCACGCTTAATACATTATTCTTCCTAGACCCCTAAGCCAAGACCCCCTATATCTCTTCAACCACTTCTATGATTTATATCTTCTTTTGTCCATGGTATTATTTTTATAATGGCTAATATTTTATGAAAGCTGATACACTTATACTTATACGCCTTCTTCCATCGCGTTTATTAATTACAGTAAACTTATCTTCATTTTCAATTCTAATTTAAATAATGGTTATACTCCTCTCCCCAAGAGTCCTCAAAACACCTTATCCTCCAAATAAACTCTTTCATCAACGTCTATGATTATTTTTTGTTTAAACTCTAATTTTGTAGTAATAATAATACCACCTCCTTTCAACAGCCCCCCTCCCCCTCCAAGAGAACTCTTTAATTTTCTTCCATAAATGATATCTTTATTTTTACCTTAATTTCATTTTCATATAATCTAAAGACACTTTGAAAGATAAAATAGCTATACACGGTTCTTTAACTCTTTATTTATCTCCCAATAACCTTAGCTTTCTTTCAAATCTATTTTTAAATGCTAATAATACCTACTCCTCCCAAGAAGACCAACACATATTTACCCCCCCCCCATCTCTCTATTCACCTTCTATGATTTTTATCTTTTTTTTGTACTATTCAATTAGCCAGACAACACGCGAGAATTGGATCGCGAAAAACTAGTCAGGCAGCTTCTTTAAAGAGAGAATTCCTTTGACACGCTAGACAAACAGGGGTTTCTCACTCTGGGAACAATATTTAAAACTTTAGTTTTTTCGGGTTTAAGGGCAAAAAAAGGTACCTAGGTTAGATTAGGTTAAATATTTAATATATGTTATGCTTTACCCCCCCCCCCCAGTGGCGTCATTTAGGGGGGGGGGCTGGCTGGGGCTATAGCCCCACCCTGATTTTAGGAGGGGCCCAAATCAGTTGTCACAATTTCTGTCGATTTGATTTGAAGTGTAAAAAAAAAAAAATTGCGTAAAAAAGTGTTCTCAATCAAAACAAATCCGTTTCTAATATAGCTGTACTTCACAACAATAAATTGTGGGCTTCAAGTTCAAGTTCGTTTAATTTCTCATTCAATCACTACAAGACAAAATAACACTTGTAAATGAGAATCAATGGAAAAGAAAATATTTACAGAGGGTGCCTAAACAGTGAGTTATACTCGAAAACAGGCACCCTAAAAAAAAAAAAAATAATAATAACAAATGATGAAAAGAAATAATAACACATTAGATATAGGGTACTCGGAAGAAAAATGAGACACCACACTGAACCCAAAGCCCACACCTCAAATCAATATATTACCACATAATTAAATTTTTATCAACAGTAGCACCGGCCTACATGACTTCAAATAAATAAATAATTTCCTATAATTACTTATTAGATATAGTTTGAATTTAGCTTTAGAAACTGGAATAGAAAAACGCGAATCTATATTACTTTCATAAATATTCCAGAACTTTATTAGTGAATTTTTCGGAGAAAATCTAGATCTTTCATTTCGAATTCTAGGGCAAGGTAATTTGGCTGAACTTCTTCTTAAACAATAATTATTCTGGACAAAAAAAAAGAAACTAAAGAGAAGTTACTTTCCCAAACACATTTATTTATAATTCCTTTTTCATATTTCGCGATACATTTTTATTGCCACGGTGATCAACTTTCATTGCAATAAAGTAATTGAGAGAGAGAGAAAAAGATTTTATTAAAAAAAAAATATAACACATTAACAACAAAACCCGAAGTTTATTCAACTTGTATGGGCAGACATCACCCTTTACAAAACCCTACATACACAATTACTACGAGCCATCCTTAGACCCCCCCCCCCCAAAAAAAAGGGCAAAAAATAATAATAAGAAAATAAATAAATAAAAATAAACGAAATAAATTAATTTCTAAAAATTTCACGACCTAATTGGATACCAGGACCTAGCTGGGGACCCAGGACCCGCAATAAAATTATAAATTATAATTATAATGGAGCAGTGATCCCCAGCATATATACGTATTATGTACTCTATATTTCTATGGGACTGTTTGTGAATCTGTTCTGAGTCGTTTGTGACTCAGGTCTTCACTGTTTCTGGACTTGGTAAATAAAAGACGATTTTTTTCTACAACGACGGACTTTCTTCGTTCCTAGTAGCCATAGACGTATTATCAAAAAGTTCGTGGTAACGAACTGTAAGTAAGGAGAAACCCGGCTCAAAAGTCTAAAAAACGGAAAACACTAAACTCGGCGAAACTCTAAAAAACGGAATTTTGATACAAATAGATAGATGAACAGAAGAGGATTTTTATGCTGATGTTAAATATATAAGTTTCATCAAGTTTAGTCCAACCCATCAAAAGTTACGAGCCTGGGAAAATTTGCCCTATTTTCCAAAAAAGCGAAAAAACACCCCTTAAAAGTCATAGAATCCTAATGACAAATCACACCATCAGATTCAGCATATCAGAGAACCTACTGTAGATGTTTGAAGCTCCTATCTGCACAAATGTGGAATTTTGTATTTTTTGCCAGAAGAAAGATCACGGATGCGTGTTAATTCGTTTTTGTTTTGTTTTTTTTTTTGTTTCCAGGGGTCATCGTATCAACCCAGTGGTCTTGTAATTTCGTGAGAGAGCTCATTCGAAGGGAAATTAAAAAATCTAGTGCCCTTTTTAATTGACCAAAAAAATTGGAGGGCAACTAGGCCCCCTCCCCCGCTCATTTTTTTTAAAGTCCCCGGATCAAAATTTTGAGATAGCCATTTTGTTCAGCATAGTTGAAACATCTAATAAATATATCTTTGAAGACGACTTATTCCCGCACAGTCCCCAGGGGAAGGGCTGCAAGTTATGAACTCTGCCAATTGTTTATATATAGTGTTAGTTATTGGTAAAGTATACAGACGTTCTCAGGGAAGGATTTTTTCTTGGGGGGGGGGGGGGGGGGGGGGGGGGGGGGGGGGGGGGGAGGGGGGGGGGGGTGGGGGGGGGGGTGCGGGGGGGGGGGGGGGGGGGGGGGGGGGGGGGGGGGGGGGGGGGGGGGGGGGGGGGGGGGGGGGGGGGTTTGGGGAATTGGGTTACGTGGGAAGATATTTTCATGGAAGAATTTTTCACGCGGGAAGAGAATTTCCATGCAGGGACGCCGGGTTTCCCAGCATTATTTAAAAAACAATCAGAAATTAAATAAAAAACTAGGTTTTTCAACTGAAAGAAAGGAGTAACATTAAAACTTAAATCGAACAGAAATTATTACGTATATGAGGGAGTTTTTCCCCTCCTCAATACCTCACTCTTTACACTAAACTATTTTTTAATAATTTCAAGAGAGCTATTTATTCTAATTAAACGGCCATTGTGATTCAGCGGTAATTCTTAAAGAATTGGAACAAAATTTGAACTTTAACGTAAAGAGAGAGGTATTGAAGAGAGGGCAAACCCCGCTTATTACCTATATGAGGGATTTCGCCGCCTCGTCAATACCTTGCTCTTTACGCTAAAGTTTGAATTGTGTTAAATAATGACCGATGTTAGTAATAATTTGTTGTGTTATTTTCGGGCCAATTTTAGCATTTAATTTTACCTTAAGAAGCTTCATAACTATGATTTTTTTGTGATAATAGACCAAAGGTATTGTATATCTTCGGCTTGTGGTTGTTATTAATTAAAAAAAAAACAAGTTTTTTCCAACTGAAAGTAAGGAATAACATTAAAACTTAAACGAACATAAATTATGATGTATATCTTTTAAAAATTATTTTTTTCATTCATTTCAGTGATTTGAGAATTGCTCAACTTGTTACTTTCATTTTCATAAAATAGTTTTGACTTCTTTGGCCGTTTTGTTCCCATGCCTTACAAAATTAGTTCCGCAAATATCGCTAATTTAAGTTACATGGGAGAATCAGTAGTATGTTAACTTATACTTCTAAGGGTCCCCCGTACAAACAGTTTTTTCTGTTAATTTTGCAGGTCATTACACTCTTTGCCAGGGAATGACGCAATTTCAAAAGTTCAGTCTACCAGTCATCACACTTTGCCAAGAGGATTTGCGTAATTTCAAAGTTCAATGTCTTTTTTTAGTGGTAAACCAAAACCGATATCTCTTTTTACTCGCCAATTATTTTTGTATATATTCAGGTTTCATATTTGATTCTCCATCAGTTTTGAATAGTTTATATTCGAGATAGCATTACAGGCATTTTTTGTAAAAAGCATTTACATAGAAAAATGGATAATTCTAAGCAATTTTTGGTGAGTAAAAAATATTCTCATTATTATATTAAAAAGAAATTGTCTTGTCATTAAGTTAAGGAAGAAATTCTTTCCTTACACTAGAACTAAGGGTACTTATGTACTTAGAAGCCTGTTGTTTTTAGGAGCTGAAAAAACCTCTAATTCTCTTATAGGTTGAAATTTACGGTGTGATTTTTTATCGAGATCAATGGGTCTTTTAGATGTTTTTTGAAAAAAGTGCTTAGCTTTCGATCGGCAATTTGGGATTAGAATAAAATGTTGATTTTTTAATGTATTAATTGTTACAAAAGCTTCCTTTTTATCAAGATCAATGACCCTTTTTTTAGGGGGTGTTTTTGAAAATACTTCTAGGTCAGTCTGCAAAAAAAAAAAAAAAAAAAAAAAATTGTCTTGTCATTAAGTTAAGGAAGAAATTCTTTCCTTACACTGTGTGGTTACCTCTTTTAAAAATGTATTAATTGTTACAAAAGCTTCCTTTTTTATCAAGATCAGTGGCTTTTTTTTTTAGGAATGTTTTTGAAAATACTTCCAGGCCAGTCTGCATTTACGGTGTGATTTTTATCAAGATCAGTGACCTTTTTAGGGAATGTTTTTGAAAAAGTGCTTAGCTTTCGATCAGTAATTTGGGATTAGAATAAAATGATGATTCTTTTAATGTATTAATTGTTACAAAAGCTTCCTTTTTATTACAGTGTGATTTTTTTTTATCAAGATCAGTGTTTTTTTTTTTAGGGATGTTTTTTGAAAATATTTCCAGGCCAGTCTGCGTTGAAGAATCTCTTCCTGAAATTTAATGCGTTCAAAACCCTCACCCCCCCCCCATTTCCTCAAAAATAAAATTTGTTACCTTATAACCCTATTTAATAAATAACATTGTTAGCTTAGCTATCCTTTTTATTTAACGGACCTTATTATCTCATAGGGGGGGGGGATTGACTGAGCCATGCTAATTAACTTTTCCACTTCTTAAATTTCTATTTATGTCTACATTTGATTGAAATCTGATAGTTTTACTTGACTGTCACATGCAATTCTTCTCCATATTGTTTAATAAGGAACGCAAATACTGCTTTTTAAGTTTGAATTTACAAATACAGTCACGGAAGCATGGACGTAGGAGGGGGGGGGGAGGGCGGAGGGAGGGAGGAGCAGTTTATAAAAGGTCCTCCATCTCACTGTCAAAACCCCTGATTTTGAAATCAAGATGTTTTTTACACTACTTTAGATGTCTAACATAAACTGAATTATTTTCCAAAAACCCAAAATGCATTTTTGCTACATGCTAAATTTTTGTCTTTTTTTTTGGAAGAAGAGACGTGCAATAATCCCCCTTCTGAGAAGAAAGTGAGATGTGGCGAACCTTCATTAATACAGACCGCAAGGGCGTCTGTTATCAAATTCGCTGGAAAAATTACACGCGATCTGGACCATCCATCGAGCACCCAACTTATAGTGACAGAGCCCTCTGACCCCCGCGTTAGCTCCATGGCAACTGGAAGGAAGTTGAAAAGGGAATGGGCTACTTTATACAATGTCTCAGCTCAGCCTACTGAGCTCGACCCCCTTCAAGTTTTGCAAAGGAGTTCAGATATAGAAGTCCAGTCAGAATTTGTAAGTATATACATAATTTTTTCTATCCCTATTTTCAAAAATAAGACAAAATTTTCTCAGGCGCATAGCTTTTGATGAGTTAAAAAAACTTAAAATTTGTTTCTAAGCTATTTAATTTTCTTTCATTAACCAAATTAGCAATATATATATAAAGGAGTGCTTATACGCATTTCTATAAAAAAAAAACTTACCTTGTAACTTCTAACCAAGATACATTCTAATGCAATAATTCCTTTTAAACAAAAAAAAAAACGATTTGGTATTTCACGGTCGGCAAGCCACCCTTAAACTGATATTATTGCGCTACAACCATTTGCATTGTATCAGATCGTCCCATCGCTTTGAATTGTAAATGGGTTTCATGTGACAGGAAGAAGGTTTTTAGTAATCTCCAATTATGGGTTTCACATACGAAGAAAATATTATTATTTTGAACCAACTCAGGCAATTATTTTCGTTTTTGAAAGGTTCAAGAAAAGAATTTGAGACTGTTCTATTTGAACAGTGTTGTGAAGTCCGATACCCCCTCAACTCGGAAAGGGTATCGATCCTCCTACCTCGAAGGAAGCTCCTGGTTCCCAAGGGTTCTCCCCGGGAGGGTTTTGGGGGGGGGGGGGGGGGGGGGGGCGGGGGAGCTCTAAAAAGGACCATCCAACATTTTAATTGTTAATATGGACGGAGAAAAAAGTTCTTATAATTAGTGAATTGAGTCCTGAACAAACAGGGTCAGGACATGAAAACAGTACTACGTCCCCGGAATCGCCTGATTTTTATCTGTTAGAATCTGCTCTAGGTCATTTGCAAACATACAGGGTAGATTTTAGCCTTCCCGAGGAAAACGCTGGCATTATTTTAACTGACCCCGTGAAAAATCTCCATAGTTATATCGACAGAATTCGAGCACTTATTGATATTCAGATCCAGAAATGGGGAGGTCGAGGGGGAATTAAAGCATCAGTGAACCAAAAAGTTTATTTACAAAAGGGGACATCTGGGGACATTTTTTATTTTCATTTTTCGACAGGCAACCAGACTTTCTACCCAGGTCTAAACGAATTTGAAGACAATTTTTTCAACTGGGTAAATAAACTAATTTCAACTTTGGATACATTTAATGAGAGGGGGAGTGGTTCCACCATTTTATACATTGAACGCATGGATCTGAATCTCAGTAGATTTAAAAAAAACTTTATTTTAAGGGGAGGGAAGGGTAAAAGAATTAAATGCCACCCAGATTTGTCGGCTACCAAAGGAGTTCAGAGTTTGTATTTTGACACTGGACTTCAATGCTTTAAGTATGCATTTTTAGTGGCGGCCCATAAGACATTAAAAGATGAATCATCAATGAAAAATCTTGACAGACTTGCACGTAACGGTGGAAAAAATTTCCCTAAAGTAAATTTTGACTGTTTAGAGGGAAAATATCCGGTGTCCTTTAAAGAAATAAGCATATTCGAGAAAGCAAATGAAAATCTTGGGGTGGGGGTGGTTGTTCTCCAGTACGACACTGAATTTGTAGATGGGGGGAAAAAAACCAAATAAAAAAGGGGTTTTTGTACTCAGTGAGGACACCGATGGTGGAAAATATTAAAAATTGGGTATGGGTTATTTACCAGCCTCCCAAAGATGTAAATTCTTATGGTCATTTTTTCCCTTTACTGCAATAAGTCGACTCCTATGTCAAGGCGTGAAGAAAGGTGAACGTTTCTATTGCCCCATGTGCCTTTCCCCATTTAGATCCGAGCGAACGTTTTCAGATCACATGGGGCATTGCAAAATTCATGGAAATCAAAGAATAGAAATGCCGGCAGAAGGCAAAGACATTTTACAATTTAAAAATTTTCAAAATTCTCTTCTGCAATCTGATAAAATGTCTTTGGATTGTGAAACAAGACTGGTTGAGGTATCAGACCCATCAAGGCCAAATATAGTCAAGGAACACAAACTAGTTGCGTGTTCCTATGCTCACGCACGTCGCGATGCCAACAATAAAATGCAATTGGAAGAGTTTTTTTTGACTATGAACGAGGAGGGCAGTATGGAAAAGCTATTGGTTTCTTTAATAAAAACGGCAAACAGAGCAATTTCACGATTACGTCATACTAATTATCCGATGACATTGTCGGATAAAGAGCAACTGGCGTTGGAAAAGGGAACAATTTGCTGGGTGTGTAGGGGTGCCCTTGCCCCAAAAGACGCGGTGCAGGACCACAATCACCTTATTGACCCCAATTCAACGGGAAAAAGTAACTTTCGGGGGTGGGCTCACAATTCGTGTAATTTAAAAATTAAACAACAACTTTTTCTAACGGTTTTTATACATAACTCTAACTACGATCTAAAGTATGTGCTACCAGCATTGGCACATCTTCAAAGAAATGGAACAGTGGATGATGATGCATGGGTGATAGACAGCTTTACGTACAAAATCATACCTAAGTCATCGGAAAAGTTGCTTGTTTTGGAATTTATGTGGAAATTTGTTGAAGCCGGCGTTGAGTACACGAATAAAATTCGCTTTTTAGATTCCTACAGTTTTTTCCCCAAATCATTGAGCGAATTAATTCAAGTGCAGAAAAACGATGACGGCAGCAATGCTTTCCCCCTTCTCAAGCAACAATTTCCAAATGATTTATATGATTTGTTAACGGTCAAGGGCATCTATCCTTATGATTATTATTGTTCCATGTCGAGATTCGCCGAGGAGACTATTCCTTGTATTGAATCGTTTTACGACAGTCTTCACGATCGTAGTTGCACCCCCGAGGAATACAGTTTTGCTAAAAAAGTTTGGGCAGAGGGAGGGTGTAAAAATGGATTTGACTACTGCAAGCTGTATTTGCCGATTGACGTGTTAACTTTGTTAGACATTATGTGTAAAAATACGGATAAAATCTATGAGGAGTTTAATCTTGATTTGGGGTATTATTTTTCTTCGCCTCATCTAGTGATGGACCTCATCCTGAAAATTAGTGGGGAAAAAATTGGGCTAATCACTGACATTGATCAGCATCTGTTCATCGAGTGGTCAATGAGGGGGGGTTTTGTTTTTCACGGAGACCGTATCTTGAAACCGATCCAACGGGGGAGAAGACGGGGACAAAATCAAATGCAGTTTTCCTCGATATGAATTCTCTCTACCCCTCGGCCATGTCCCATTATGCACTACCTTGCGGCGACTATAAATGGCTCAATGACCCTCAAGCTCCCCATTTCCCGAACATTGACAGTGTTGAGGAGAATGGACTGGTTGGATGGTTTTTTGAAATTGATGGAGAGATACCAGTCGAGCTTCACGATTCAGTAAAGGATTTTTGTTTTCCCATGTATCAATAGACCTGTGACTAAGGACTCTTTGAGCCCTCGCAATAGACGTTTAGTCGAGGTGGACGGATTGCATTGGACACCTTCAAAACAAAAACTTATTGCTGACCTTCTGCCGAAAAAAAAACATAGTTGTACATCATGTAGCGTTAAAATGGATGTGTAACAATGGTTTCAACGTCACAAAGGTTCACCGAGCACTCGAGTTTAGCCAAAAACCTTATTTGAAAACGTTTGTTGACACTTTTGTCGGCAAACGTTCTGCAGCACAGACGAAAGCCGAAAAAGAAATTTATAAACTCATTTTAAATTCGGCTTTCGGCAAAATGTGTGAGAGTGTTCGCAATAGGAATCGTTGTGACGTTGTGACCGATCCAGAACAATGTGCTCGAATTATTGCCGATCCCAATTACACTTCCTTTACAATCATTGGCCCGGACATGGTACTTTTGAATAGGAAAAAAAGACGCATTGTCCTGAATAAAAATATTGCAGCAGGCAGTGCTATCTTGGAGATCTCAAAAAAGCTCATGTTGGAATTCTACTACAATGTGGCTAGGGTACAGTGGCCGGAAAAGGGGCAAGTTGAGGTCTGCTATGGTGACACGGATTCTCTACTGCTCAAAGTAAAAACATCAAATCTAATTGATGATTTGGCGCACGGTGAAATTATCAGTTCACGGATGGACTACACCAATTGGAGTGGTGATCTTTACCCTGAGCTAGTAAAACGTCGGGCGCCCAATCAACTTTTATTTTTTAAATCTGAAACGGGTAGCGACTTGATTTCCCGTGGTATGTTTGTCGGTCCGAAGGTGTACTTTATACAGACATACGACGAGGAAATCAAGAAACGTTGCAAAGGAGTACCCACGCGCTATGTGGACAAGAATTTCGACATGAACATTTATAGGAATTGTATTGTTGAAAATGCAATTCCACGAGCCAAATTGTTGGCAATTCGTTCATTGAACTACAGGAACTATACTGTAAATGTAGAGAAAATAGCCATGAGTACCATTTCCGACAAGGTCTATGTTTGTCAAGATGGTGTGACCATCCTCCCCCTTGGACACTATTTAACTTCAGACCGGACCGAATGTATTGCCCACCGTGAAAGTCTCGGTTTAAATAAAGTCCTGTAGCTAATTTCCTAAAAACCTTTGGGGGGGGGGGGGGGGGGGGGGGGGGGGGGGGGGGGGCCTCGCGGCCTTTGGGGGGGGGGAGCCTCGCGGCCCGGGGGGAGGGGGGGGCGGCCGCCGCCAGCGCGGGGGGCGCACCGTCACCAAAGTTATCTTTTTTTTTTTTTTTTTGGACGGGGGGGGGGGGGGGGGGGGGGGTTAGAGCAGATTTTTTTTTTTTTCAAGTGCCATCTCTAATTTAATGTTTTTTTTTCTCTATAAACAAAAAAAAAAATGTGTTTTTTCTCTCTCTCTGTACCTATGTAAATGTTGCTGTTGTATTTTTTTTATTATAAATAAATTTAAAAAAAAAAGTGTATTTTTTCAAGTGCTCTCTCTAATTTAATGTTTTTTTTTCTCTCTATAAATAAACAAAAAAAAGTGTTTTTTTTTCTCTGTGTGTATACCTATGTAAATGTCGTTGTTGTTGTTGTTGTTGTATTTTTTATTATGAATAAATTTAAAAAAAAGTGTATTTTTTTTTTTCAATGTATTGTTACTTTTTTATGTGCATATAATAAAAGAAAAAAATATGATTCTTTATTCGTCTTTGTCTTTGTCTTTTTCTTCTTCTTGAAGAACAGAGTAGTAGTAGGGAAAAAAAAAAATTATTTAGTCATTAGACAATTAGAGTCTACAGTTAGTTGTCCAGGTGAACTGTTGAAAGGAACATGTATCAATTTAAAACACCATTCAGATCGTTTCTGTGTGGGCCCTCAATGTCGGGCAAAACAACACTCTTAACTAAAATAATTAAAAATTGTGATAAAATGTTTGCGGAAAATCCGAAAAAAATCTACTATTGCTATAGTATTTGGCAGGAGTCATACAATAAAAATAAAAACAATTGCTGCCACCATCACCATGGGATCGATGCAGATACAGTTCATACAGGGACTTGATGTTTTCAACATTATTGAACCAAACTCTTGGCTGATCATTGACGATCTGGCTGAATCTATTGAACAATGGTCTCAGCAAATGCTGCAATTGTTCACTGTTCGCTCTCATCATGAACAGATTTCCGTTACTCTGGTTCTACACAATCTCTTTCATCAGAGCAAATGTATGCGAACACTTGCTTTGAACTGTACCTACTATATCATCTATAGAGTTGTTCGTGATTCTAGCTCGCTAATAACCCTCAATAAACAAATCTATCCAGGTGCCCCTAAATTTCTGCTCTCGGCATACAATCAGGCAACTAATAAACCCCACGGTTATATCCTGCTGGATCTTAATCAAAATACTCCCGAGGATCTACGTGTAGTCACAGATATTTTCGACAATGAAATTACAGTATATCTCCCGGTGAACACTAAAAAGACCTATTAGTCGCTATCATGACACTGAAGAAACTACATGAAAATAGACATTTGTTTTCAGTTCTAAGCACTTCAAAACCTCAGCTTAGAAAAGCAATACTCAAACACGGTATTGACAATGATTTCATTAATCTAATATCTGAACTTTGTTTAAATTTGACCGAGGGTAATGTTCAACTACCAGAAGTAGTTAAGCAACAGGCAAAGCAACATCGTTCCATTGTACGTACATTGGCCTCTAAAAAGAAAGGAAAGAATTTTAAAAGGAAACGACTTCTTCAGGCGGGCGGTAGCTTTTTCACACTTTTACTGCCAATAATTGCAGGACTTGTAAACAGTTTTCTCTAGTGAGAATGGCAAAACCCTATAAATTGACTCCAATAGAACTCGCTCTCTCACCCGTCGAACACTTTGAGGACAATCTGAGTAAATTCCTCGACAATGAAACTATTGATGATGATAAAAAACTGATTTTACTTCAAGATACACTTCGCCGAGTGGACAAACACTATCGATCAAAGCCCACTGCTGCTGCTGATCCCAAAAAAGAATCATCTTCTCAAGAGTCTCCTGCTGCTGCTGCTGCTGGAACACAATTAAAGAAGGAGGAATTGGATTCAATTGTATTGAAAATTGGAAATCTAATGCCCCACTCATATCGTGAACAAAGTAAACGACTCCTAATCTATCTCTTGGAAAGTGATCAAATTCAAGTTGAGAGCAATGGGGAAAGGATTATAATTCAGGGCAAGAGCTATAATCTACTTGATTTAATGTATGACATGGTTACAAATCGTAAAGGACTATTATCATTTGACACTCGTCTATACAACTTTCTAAATACATTAAACTTCCCCAAAAGTCTTATTGGCAATAGACAAATTCAAAAAAATCTAAATGAACGTGCATCATCATCATCAACATTAAAAGATGAACTTGAAGAAGAAGAAGATTTTAAATCAATTTTGGAAAATACTAGCACACCACTGATAGCTAGACAAAAGCGAAGACGTATCAAGTCAACGTCCCCACCACCACCATCAGCAGCAGCCAGTATACAAAAGGGTAGCGGACGTTACACAACGTGTTTACGTTCAAAATGGCTGAAGTTCTGAAAGGTGTTTATGAAAATATTGGCGAGGCGGGGAGTTTAAGTTCCCCCACAACTCTTTCCAAAGTCACAGGTGTTCGCACTAAAAGTGTACAAGACTATCTACAAAATGAACCAAGTTACACTCTGCATAGAAATCATAGACTTCGTGCCAATCAATATCGAAAAACTAAACCCTTTTACCCATTGGATATAATGCAAGCAGATCTCCTGACTCTAGATGAGCTTCAAAGACGTCACAATACACCGTACAAGTACATTCTACTTGCAATCAGTGTTTTTTAGTCGCTATGCATATGCAATTCCATTGCGATCAAAGAGAGGTGTTGAAGTTGCTCAGGCCATTGAAAGTATTCTCGAAAAGGATTCATATAAAAAAATTCAAACGGATCGCGGTAGTGAATTTGTTAATCCTCATGTTGCAAAAGTACTAGAGAAATATAGTACACTGCTCTATCATACGCACAGTCCTATAAAGGCTGCATTGGCCGAACGATTGATAAGAACTATTCGACTTTTAATTTCAAGATATTGTACATTGAAAAATACGCCGGCTTTTATTCATGATCTAGATAAAATCATGTTGATTTATAATCAACGACCTCATCGATCATTGTCCAACTCTACACCAACGGAAGTTCATCATTCGGATCAAAATACAATTGACACCTTTCTTAAACAATATTCCAATGAATCAAAAGTCAAGAAGAAGAAAAATAAATTCAATGTTGGTGATACCGTTCGAATTAATAGAACAACTAATGTTTTTGAAAAGGGGAATTACTTGTGGTCCACTGAACTTTTTAAAGTGGCAAAAATCCTAGACACTAAACCCATAACTTATCGCCTGCGTGATACCAAAGATGAAGAGATTCTCGGCGGCTTTTATGACTATGAATTGCAAAAAGTTAAAAATGCTAGTGAAATCTATCAAATTGAAAAGATATTAAAGACACGTACTCGCGGGGGTAAGAAACAGTTACTTGTTCGCTGGCTAGGATACAACTCTGATTTTGATTCTTGGATTGGTGTTGAAGATATTGACAATGCCCAATGATTTCTATGTAACTTTCATGTCCAACGTTTCCGATCCTCTCTACAATGACTTGAATAGGACAAGTGATTTTTGGACAAAACTCTCCCCCGCCATCAAATTTGACGGTGCATATGAAGTGGCTCTTGTCGACTGTATTCTCAAAAATACCTATGACATCCTGAGAAAGGATCGTAAATATGAAATAAAAATACGACCGTTTGAATTCGGTGATGAAGGTGCAATGGCAACTTTTGACTCTAATCAGTACCCTATTGCTAACATCCCCTACAGGGAATACAATAACATGCATGAACTGTGTCGAGTTATCAACAAAAAAATTGCAAGTCGAAAAAAAGGCGGTTTCACTTTCAATTACTCAACGGAACAAAGGAGAATTTATATTACCAATCCATTTGAGAATGAAAGAATTTTCCTCAATGAGAATTTACGTGAGGTTCTTGGTTTTAAAAAACGTATTATTAAGACAGAAAATTTCAGTGGTAGTGACCATGTTATCTATGCAGACTATGCACCCAGCTTATCCACGGACACTTGTATATTTCTCTACGCTTCATTTGTGGAAACATCTCGGGTTGGTAATTCAAATGTTCCCCTCCTACGAGTTTTTGAACGAAAAACCAATCAAGAACATGTTCACCACTACAATATAAAGCATCTTCAGTATATTCCCGTAAACACTTCCTATTTGGAACTCTGTCAGTTAACACTAAGAACTGAATTAGGTGATCCAATAGCAATTTCAAAAGGCTTAGCAGTGATTACATGTCATTTTCGACCCATTGTCAACGACAACGACGGTACAATAACCTAAAAAATGAACAATAGAAGAATTCCATTTGTCTGTCCCGATATTGACTGTTATGTTGGTGCTTTGAGTCCACGTCAAATAGGCAATGGATTGGACTACTACAAGGGGCGTACTACAATGTCTGGCTATGGTCTTGGTAGCTGGTTTGCTAGGCTATTTCGTTCTGCACTACCCCTTGCCAGAAAATATCTTGTACCTGCTGCATCAAATTTTGCTGCCTCCACACTACAGGACTGGGGGTCGGGCAAGAATTTCAAGGAGAGTGTTAAGGAAAATATTAGATCTTCAGCAAGAGCCGTTGGTGAACAATTAAAATCTAGACAAAATGGGGAGGGATTGAAAAGGATGCGTTCGCGTCATTCACTCATCAGTCTCCACCCAGGCAGGAAGCAAAGGACATCAACAAGGACTTTGAGAAATAAAAACAACGAAGGCCAATAAGCAGCAGCAGCAGCAGCACAAGAAGAAAAAGAAAAAGATTGTTAGATCAAAGAAGGATTTCTTCTCTTAAGATGACTTATCTCCCCCACAAGGAATCATATCCATCAATCAGTTCCTCATTGAATCTATTCAATGCTGAAAATGTTGATGTCAGTGTCAAGTATGGCTACTATGAACAATTTCACCCTCAACAACCCCTCTCGGAAAATATACACTTTCAAATATTTTCCAATGAAGACTATTTCATTGATTTGTCATCAACATTTATTGATTTAAATGTTGTGGTGAAGAAAAAGTCAGATAATACAACTCCAAATGCCGGCGATGGTCTCTCCTATGAAAACTGTATTCTACACAACCTATTCAAACAAATTAATGTATTTATGAATGGGACATTGGTGAGCACTAGCAATAATTTATCCAACTATGCAAGCTACATACAATTTATGATGATGACGCCAAAGGCGTACAAGGAGATGAGAGGACAATCATTGGGCTATGAATATCGAACAGGTGTTGATACTGACGGTGAGTTGACTACAGCAGTGACCCAGGAGTATCATCTAGTTGGAAAATTAAATCATGAGATATTCAATATATCCCAATGGCTACCCCCCAATGTCAAGATCGACGTAAAGTTGCAGATGGCCCCATCGAATTTCATTTTGAGAAAAACACTTCCTGCAGCACCCGATGCAAATGTTATTATCACATCGGCAATTCTCCACGTTCGAAAACAACAAGTTATGAGCTCTGTTGCATTGGCAGTGGAAAAGCTAAGAGCCAATGGTAACAACATTAAACTTCTTGTCCCCCATACAATCACCAATCAACGTCACATTGCCACCGGTTCTCGTAGCTATAGCGATTCATCATTTATCAATGGAGAAATCCCATCAAAATTGGCTTTGGCCTTTGTGAAGAGTGGCAGTGCCGTTGGATCCTGGACTGAATCTCCCCATGATTTTAATTTTTTCGGTCTATCTAGTCTTGTGTGCAAAGTGAATGGTATTCCACTGTACACTCTATCATTTGACAAAAAATCCTATAGAACTCTGTACGAGTTGACCATGCAATCCCTAGATCATGACTCTCAACTATTTGAAAATGGAATAACCGATTCAATGTTTTCAAAAAATCATGGGGTTATTGTTTTGGACTTGTCAGGCACACAGGATATGAGCATAGTACGAACTGGGAATGTACGTTTAGAGTGTACATTTGCTGATGCTCTGACTGAGAGTATCACGCTAATATCACTGAGTCAATTTGAAACCTATTGGGAAATCACACCCGACGGCAGTGTTCTACTAGACCTTGCACCATGAACACAAATCAAATAATCAATGTATTTAGTATGGATCCATACATGTCCCAGTACAAGTCCTATTGCATACCCTCGGACTTCATTGAAAAAATTCCAAGTGTTAACAATACCCTAATCATTGTTAATAGCAGTCCGTCGACTTTGAAGACCGGCCATTGGCTATGCATCTTTCAAACAGCGAGGAATATTGAATTTTTTGATCCTCTTGGCCTATCGTATAAATTCTACGCTCCATACATCAGCAACTTTATTGAAAGCAGTGGGAAAACCATTATTCAAAATCAACGAAGAGTACAGGATTTAACAACTAAGACATGTGGCTTTCATGCACTACTCTTTTTCATGTTCAGATGTCGTGGCTACACCTACAAGCAGTTTCTCAACATCTACGTTGACTTACCTCAATTGAACGACTTTCTAGTGGAGAATATACTTACAAGTGTCTTTAATATTGATTTTAGTGCCCTAAGAATAAAATGTTCTAAAGATGTATGTGAAATTGTTTATTAATAAAAAAAAAATTATATACATGATAAAACGACTTTTCTACTCTTTAGATTTCATCCACTACTAGGTATTTGTCGATAACAACTAGTGCAGGTAGATTATCTGAATTCACCGTGTACTGATCCTGATGTAGTGCAATGTCAGGGTCACATTTTCTACAGTAGAGTGTGACTTCACTCTTGTCATATCTCTTTGTATAGTCAATGATACTATTCGCATTCATTCTATAGAATTCACATGTTTCAATTTGCGTATTTGAAGCAATTTCACAAACAGTGTCCTCAAGTGTCGAATCACATTCCGTCACAGCCAAATAAAAATCAGTGGGCTTATAATCATAACACCCAGTGTCTTCACAACAATGACGTAGAAACCATATTCTCTTGTTGTTCCAACAGTTGAATCGTTGACCCGGTTCCTCCTCCCAGAACAATCTAAAACCACGACGATACCAATCTCGTAGCAATAAACTAAAATCACGGTTAGGATTCTTTCCAATCATACCGGGATATGTACTCTCCCACTGCTTACATTTATCATAATGACAATTGGAGCATAGGTGGCCTCTAGGATGAGAGTCATACACCTCTTCAAGACAGGAATTACAACCTTTAATTTGTACAGCATATCCTCTATGCAATTTACACGGGTTGCATAATCTACACTTTTCATCATACTCCTCAATCATTGTGCAATTCTCACATGATGACCAGCTGCCCTGTGTGTACATACATAACGGACATGTATGGAACATTTTGTCATGTGTTAACGCTCTCACTGCCACAATGAAACTGAGCTAGCAACATCAAAAAATTGTATGAGATAGAGAGAGAGAGAGGAGTAAATCATCCTTGAGCACCATCTTTCTTATGAAAAAAAAGTCCTAAATTTCTAAAAACTAATGTTTAAAAGCATATCCACAATATCATTTTGTCGTGTCGTGATCAATATATCAATAAATTGTGTAAATGCATTTGGACCACGATGTAGAAGCTTCATACAATAGTCTAATGATGGAGAATCAGTTTTCATTATATCGATAAGCATTCCCCGAGAAAATATCTTCCTTTGAATAGACAACTCTAGAAAATCATCATCTAGAATCAAACGTTTTTCCATAAGAACTAGATTCCTCATGATTCGATCTTTCTCGAATCTATCCATTTTTTAGAGTCCTAACTCTCTCACAACCAACCTCAGACTAAACAGAATCTCATTTTTTGTACTCTAGAAAATATACACATGTCTACTATAGAAAAAGAAAAAAATACCATTGATTTAGAAACAGTTTTATTGAACATAATTACAATAATAATAATATTCACTGATGCATTTTGTTCTCATCAATATATTTCGATAGGACATCTAATGCTGACCGAAGTTATTTATATGGAGAATATTTACTTTTCCAGCAAAACACAGCTGCTCCTCCTGCTTAAATTTGCTTAATGATATCACGTATCTCGCATACATAATGTCCCATTCAAGACATAGTCTACAGCCAGCAGTTATTTCCACAGCCACATTGGGTACTCGTATATCGTTGCTGCTGCTGCTGTCGGTTCCATCATTAATCTCCAATAATGTAAATGCACCACTCATTTTTTTTTCTCCACTAATATCCTCTCAAATAAAAAAAACTATTCTCTTTGAATTCAATTCTTTTACTAATATGAATTGTAAGAAAACTATTCCTTTTATTCAAATCCTAATCACCAATCAAGTTATACTCGTTCCTCTTGGCAAAGAGTGTAATGACATGTTTACCTACGGGAAAAACCTGTTTGGTACGGGGGACCCTTAGAAGTATAAGTTAACATACTACTAGAATCTTTCCATGGAGATAATTTCTTGTGCGGGAACAGAATTTTCCTTGGAGAGGGGATCTGTATTTCCATAAGTTATTTAAAAGACGACCAATTTTTAAATAGAAAAAGTTTTTTCAACTGAAAGTGAGAAGCAACATTAAAACTTAACAGTAACAGAAAATATTACGTATATGAGATGGGTAGCCTCTCCTCAATAGCTAGCTCTTACGCTAAAGTTTCTTTTTTAATTTTTAAAAGAGGCTATTATTCTAATAGAACAGCCTTTGTGATTCAGGAGTGATTCTTACACAACTGGAACAAAATCAAACCTAGGCTATTGTAAGGTTATTATTAGCGAAAAAAGTTAAATTAATATGCCAAATTTTGTTTTAATTGTTCATATACTGTCAGCCAAATTTAAAACCTACATTGATTCAAACAAGTTCAGAAATTAAATTAAAAAAAAGTTTTTTTTTAACTGAAAGTAAGGAGCGACATTAAAACTTAAAACGAACAGAAATTGTTCCGTATATGAAAGGGGCTGCTCCCTGCTCAACGCCCTGCTCTTTCCGTTAAAGTTTTTTTTTATTGTTTTATAAAGCAGATTTGTGAGAAAGAGTCAAACTTTAGCGTAAAGAGCGGGGCGTTGAGCAGGGAACAGCCCCTTTCAAATACGGAATAATTTCTGTTCGTTTTAAGTTTTAATGTCGGTCCTTACTTTCAGTTAAAAAGAACTTTTTTTAAATTAATTATTAATAGAAGCCAGACCGTATGGGATTTTAAAAGTTCCTTGTGCTTGTTCTTCGTTGCCTTCAGTCAACATGTTAAATTTGATATTTGATTTCATTCAAGATGATTATTTCAAGAATTTTATTTCTCAAATTGTCCTGAAATTTATCTTCTTGAATTTGGAAAATATCAAAGTGGGAATTTCCGACCAGTAAATTTTTTAGATTTCAGGAAAAATAAGAAAGACAAGAAAAATATATTACATAAAAGTACAATTAAAAGAATCGATAAATATCTTGAAGAACGATACTTAATCTCACACACCAAACATCATAACAAAACGAGAATATGAAAAAAGAAAAGACTTCTTAATAAGACATTTAAAAAGAAATTGTACCAGCAATCAAAGCCCAAATATTTTGACTTCACAAACGAAAGGCTTTATCAGCTCTAGTAGCTACTGGTTTTATTGTAGGTACGCGAGATAAAATTATAGACACGAGAACTGACGATGGTTTTGATTGAAACCTTTCATAAAGCAAAATAATTTTCTTTTCAGTGCAGTCTCACTGAAGACCTTTTGCAAAATTCTCAAATTTTCTGATTCTTCGTGTAAAACACCAAAGCGTGCATAGCAAGTAACTTCCTGCTTATATGATTTTGTAACCATGGCGACTTTGGAAAAAGCAATCTTGCTGAAGTGAAAGAATCAACTAAAAATACTTTCAGAAGGGATCATTTTCTTGTGAGGGAGAGATTGTGCTCCAAATTTGAAAGCCGCTCCATGAATGATCTTCCACCGTTAGAGTCAATCTCTGTGTTAGATGTCGATTCGCCGCACTTCATCAATACTAGCCGACTAGCTAGTGTAGCAGCGCATTACAAAGAAGCTTACATTGACACAACTCTGTTGGCCTCGCAAACGGATCTTGTGAGAGATGTACACTCATTAGCTAATACGCAAAAGATTTCTTTGAACTTCGCAATGTCTGAAAGCAATGTCAATAGCGTATTCCAAAATTTTGAAAATTATGCAAATCTTCATTACTCTGTCTATCACAACAACTAGTAATGAGATATTCTTTTCTACGCTAAGCTTGATTAAAACCTATTTGAGATCAACACTAGGCGACGAAAGGCTCAGTGATCTGAGCCTCAGTGATATTTTAGTGAAAGGTTCTTATGAAATTGTTGGATTTCAATGCTATGGTTAGAAAATAAAAAAAAATATATAAAATTATTGCGTAAAATCAAAGTATATAAAATATTTGGTCAGAAAAAATATTTTTAGAAAAATGAGACCTTGTCGGTTCTCAGTGTTACAACAAAACTGTGAATTACTTCAAACTTAAGTTCTCTCTGTATTCATTAAACACTTTTAAATTGCTTCTTACTAGGATTAGTCGATTCTGGGAGAGGCCCTGTGCTAACCACTATGAAAAATTTCGCTCTTCAACAACTGTGAGCTGACCAATATAGGGGGGCCCATAGAGGTTTTTAGACCCTCTTAGTTCAGAATGAAATGACGCCACTGTTACCCTCCCCCCTTAATGTGCAATATATAGCCCAAATTTGTTTCTAAACTTTTATATTTCTCATCATCTTTTGTTTTATTTCATTAGCATTAACGAAACTTCACTTCAACCGTGTTTTCTGGACAACAGTAAAGTGTTGTCTGGCAAACATAACAGTACCCTCTTTTACTCTGATTTTGAACAGTAACAATGCCTTATCCTCCCAAAAAAAAACAAAAAATCTTTAATCTCTCTAAGAAATCGTATCTTTGTTTACTTAAAACCTAATTTTTTATATATCTAAACATGCCTCGCAACTTAACTCTGTTATTCACGCTTCTTTAACTCTTTATTTACCTCCAATAACTTTAGCTTTCTTCGAGAGGATATTTGCATGCAGCATCCTCTCGTCTTAGATTACTTCTAAACTCAACGTAAAGGTGCACGGACAAAATTTTTTTAATCAATTCAGTTGGATTTTGAAGAAGCTACCCAGAAATTATCCATTTTGGTCATAGAATGAAGATCACAAATGCCGTAGACAATGATCATTTTCCGATAGTATTTTTAAATCAACTGTGGAAAATTAGCTAGGAATGCACTTTTAGAACTTAAGGGAAAGAAGTGTTTTTAATTTTGCTCCAAAGTGTAACTATATTTTTTTAAATAGCAAAAATTAAATAAACTTGGTTAATAACTATTAATACCTTTTAATAATACTAAATATTTGAAATTGGTAACATTTTAGAGAAATCTTTAGTAGCAGCCTCTGGGACATAATTGAAAGTCCGGTGGCAAGGCCAAAATGAATAGAAACGATTTTTTTTTGACAAACATATGGAGGACCCTTTATTTCTGCAGAATTATTTAATTTTGCAGCAATACTGAGAAAAGTAAAAACTTACATTTTACTTGTATTCCAAGCTAAGACTGGGTGGACTATCATCTCTAAGCAAAAGCCGCAAGATTTTGTTGGTATTACGGTGTCATTATCAAAAGTAGGAAATGCGGTTATTCCTTTTCACTTGAATCTCAAATATTTACGTTAATTACAAAATCTGGACGAAAGTACCAAGAAAAAGAGAGATTTTCAGAAATCTTATTCACACAATTGTCATTTTGAGAAATAATATATATGACACAAATGTCATATATAATTCAACCATTAACCCATTAACAATTCCTTCTTTAGCTTAAATATTGTTTTTTCATAAGAATGGAAAATAACTAATATTGTATTTCAGCTCTTGCCTTTGACCCTCACGCCCGGCTCATGCTTCGGTAAGGAATTTCATTACCGTCTGGCAGTGGCGTAATTTCGTCAAAATTCTGGGGAGAGGGTTGCAAAGTTGGAACCAGTTTTCCCAAATCAAGTGAAAATGACAGTAAAAACTGAAAAAAATTAGCCATATAGTACCATAAAGGCAACAATATACTAAAAAAAATCGACATGTTTTTGTGGACGATTGAGTTATGCAGGTTTATTTTAGTTTTGAAAAGATTTTTGAAGAAACTAAATTCCAGCTGGGGGAGTGGTGGGGGCAAACAATAATATAAATATAAATTAATTTATTGACATTTATATTTTATTTAAAAACACAAAAGAAAAAGTAAAAGAACTTAATCAAAGCAATAGTAAAAAAAAATAAATTATAAAACGTCTTTTGTCCCCTTCGGGTGTGAAAGCGCCAATGACGCAGTAGGTTTTAGATCACTTTTACAGTGAGAGGAGGAGGCAATGCCCAAACTCGTATTGGTAGTGATTTTTGTTCGTTTCAAACTTGATTTGCATATTCAATTTAAGTTTCAATCTTTTAAGATTTTTTATTCATTTACATTAGTATCTATTGTATAATTGTTTGCATCGATTGTTTATTTAATTTCTGTTCGTTTGGGTTTCAGTTAAACTTCGATAGCAAAATTGTTTTTTTCGTTTTAAGCTTGATTTGCATATTAAATTTAAGAATTACTCACTTTAAGATTTATTTATTCATTTATATTATTACTTGCTGTATTTTTTTTGCTATGATTGTTTATTTAATTTCTGTTCGTTTTGGGTTTCATTTATTCTTTACTAGTAATTCTGGTTGTTTTGAACTTGAATTTTCACAGGTATTTGTATTTGCTGATCTTAAGTTTAAAATGGCCTTTACTTTTCTTTGAAAAACTTCTTTTCAGAAAGTTTTTTTTAATTAATTTTTGTTCATTTTTGATTGCAAAAAGTTTCAAGTTTTTAAAAATTCTTTATTTAAAATTCAAACTTTTTTTCAAAATCAAATGTTCATCAAAGTATCAAAACTAGTATCAAAGTAACAATATCAAAGTAAAAAAATAGGTTTGTGTCAACCTCGAGTTTTTTATTATCTGATGTTTCGAACTATTTTTAACAAAATTTTCAACAAAATTTGGCTATCTCAAAATTTTTATTGGATGAGTTTTGGGGAAAAAGGCGTGGTGGGGGGGGGTTAATTGCCCTTCGATCTCTTCTGACTCTTTAAAAGTGAACTAGAACTTTTTATTTTCAATCAAATGAGCCCTCTCTAAAGTTTATACGAGCATCCCTTCCATAAGAACCATATATGCCCCCAGGGCATAACTTACAACGCCTTTCCCCAGGCCCTGGGGGGTTGTGTCGACCCCGGAGTTTTAATGTCTGATCTTTGAACTATTTTTAAGAAAATGGTCAACTCAAAATTTTTATCAGAGGGTTTGGGGAAGAACAAGGCGTGAATGGGAAGGGGCAGGTTACCCTCCGATCTCTTTTGACTCTGAGAAAGTGAACTAGAACTTTTTAATTTCCACAATCAAATGAGCCTCTCAGAAGTTTATACGAGCATCCCTTTCATAAGAACCATATACGACCCCAGGACATAACTTAAAACGCCAGTCTCCTGGGCCCTGGGGGGTTGTGTCGACAACCGACATTATTGTTATCTGATCTTCGAACTATCTTAAATAAATGGGTATCTAAAAATTTGTATCGGATGGGTTTTGAGAAAAAAGGGCGTGGGGGTCTAGTGGCCCTCCAGTTTCTCTTGACTCTTTAAAAATTATACTAGAATTTTCAGCTTCCATTCAAATGAGCCCTCTCTGAAGTTTATACGAGCATCCCTTGCATAAGAACCATATATGCCTCCAGGGCATAAATTGCAACCCCTACCCCGGGCCCTGGGGAGGGGAGTTCTGTCGATACCAGAGTTTTTTTTATCTAGCCTTTCAACTGTTTTTAACAAAAACTGCTATCGCCCCGGAGAGTTGTGTTGACACCTGAGTTTTTCTTATTCGACCTTTGAACTATTTTTAACAGAATAGATATTTCAACATTTTCATCGAATGGGGTTGGAAAAAAAAGTTTTGGGGGGGGGTTGCCTTTGGATTTTTTTTTGCTTCTTAAAAAATTAACTCGGACTTTCAATTTCCAATCAAATGAGCCTTTCTCTGAAGTTATACGAGTATCCCTTTCATAATCAATCAATCAATCAATTTTTCAATCAATCAATTTATTTAAAAGAAACACAGAAAAAATTACTGAACTTTAGACCCCCCCACAAAGGCTCTTTGGCCTCTGAGAGTGGGAGACTAAACAGAGCATTAAATAATAGCACCAAAATCAAACAGAAGGACAAGAAAAAAAAGAAAAAAACAAAACAACACCAAAAACTACCATGCCAATCAAAAATAAATGAAACAAACAAATTGAAAAGATAGAGGTTATGATAGATAGATCAAATTGAAAGATGGATTGAAAGATAGAGGGGGGAAAAGGGAGGAGAGAACTAACTGTCTAGGCATAATAGGTGGTTGGTTAGCTGTTTTTTAAATTGTCCATAGGAATGACAAAGCCGAATTATAACTAGTAAGGAATTCCAGATAAAGGCACAACATAAAACTGGATTGAAATCTGATCTTACGGTTTTGGTTTTATTAATGAAAATATCCATATCATTTCAAAGAGAAAAGAAACACAAGGTTCAATGTGTAATTCAGAATTTGAAAGATATAATTGTTTGAAGAAACAAGGGAGGAGTCCATGAAAATACTTAAAAATGAAACAAGAGGAAAGAAAGACATAAGTGGATTGATCATCCAATCGATTCATGCTGAGCTGGTCTGTCACCTCAAACACTAATTTAGTTGCTTTGTTACATATTTTTGAAAACGACAAAGGTAAAAGAAGAGAATGTTGATAGCCATACTGTTGGAAAGTAGTATAAGTAAAATTGAATGAGAGAGTGAAAGAGGATCTTTATTATTGAACTAGGGAAGCGATGACGAAGCTTCCGAAGAACTCCTAGTTTCACGAGAACACAGTGATGTTTGAAAGAGAGATTTTCGTCCAATAAAATATCCAGGAATCGAACTTGTATATCAGGGGGACGAGTTATATCACCATGAGTGGTAGAAATAGTTTGAACCAAAGGACAAGAAGTAACTGATCTGTAAAAAATAAGTGGACTAGATTTAGCGAGATTTAGGGCAAGACTTTTTACATCAAACCAAGCAAAGGTTGTTTCTAGAACAGAATATACTTTTTTGATAAGGGAAGAATCTTTAATTTTTGAACACCCATGAGTAAAATCATCTGCAAATACAAATAGCACAGGATCTAGAGATGCGTCACTAAGTGGAACAAAATTGTGATCACAAATAATACAGCAACTTCGCTTAGTTTGTTCATATACAGCCATAAAAAGATCATTGATGAATATAAGGAATAAAACAGGTCCTAGAATAGACGCTTGAGGGACACCAAAATCAACACGGAATTGATCTTGAAGCTTGGGGTCAATACTGATAGACCTTCCAGATAAATAAGTTTCAAAACCAATGATAAATGATTCCCCGTATCCCTATGTGCTCCATTTTGGATAGTAGGATAGTTTCCTATATGCTGTCAAACGCTTTTCTGACATCAAGGAAAATTGCAGCTGGAATTCTATCCTCATCAAGTGCCTTGTGAATAAACTTCAGCAAGGCCATACAAGCATGTTCTGTTGAGTGTTTAGGGCGAAAACCAAACTGATTTTAATGATATGGAAAAATTGTTTTTTTTTTATCAAGAAACGATAAAAGCCTAGAGTACATACATTTTTCACAAATTTTACTAAAGGCTGATAAAAAAGAAATTGGTCGATAATTAGAAGGATCATCTCTAGAACCACCCTTATAGAGAACAGGTAATCTGGCATATTTTAGGGTACTAGGAATAGTTCCATTCAAAAATGATAAGTTAACAAGAATGGTGAGTGGAGATAGAATAGAGGGTAGAATAAACTTTAAAGCCTTGGCAGGAATTTGGTCAGGTTGACAAGAGGAGGATCTTATTAGCTTAGAGACGACTGGACTTCCAACTCGGAAACCGGATCCAAAGCCATCGATTTTTGACAAGAAGGACCGAGGTACTTTCTTTTCAATCCGATCCGATCTCTGATCCGATCCAATCCGATCTCTTTTGACTCTTTAAAAGTCAACTAGAACTTTCAATTTCCAATCAAATGAGCCATCTCTGAAGTTTATCCGAGAATCCCTTCCATAAGAACATTATACGTCCCATGGGCATAACTTGCAAGGCCTGGCCCGGGACCCTGGGGGTAGTGTCTACATCGATGTTTTGCATATGACCTTTGAAACTATTTTTAACAAAATCGCTATCTCAAAATTTTTATCGGATGCATTTGGGGAAAAAGGTGCGTGGGGGGATATTTGCCCTCTGATCTATTTCGACTTTTAAAAACTGAACTAGAACTTTCAATTTCCAATCAAATGCTCCCTTTCTGAGGTTTATACAAGCATACCTTCCATAAAAGCTATATATACCCCTCAGGCAAGTAGGAGGGGCCAGAAGGTACAGGGGAAGTCCATATATGGGCGTTTGATCCACTAACAAGAGTGACGCAACATGCTAATTGACCTACTAACGGGACAAGATCATTGACCTACTAACGGTACGAACAACTGGGATAACAATGTGAAATCAGAGCAGACTTCTGGATAATTCATTAGCATGGATTTACGTAATTCTCTTGCATCACAATTCCGCCTTGAGACTTTGTTTATAATGATCACGGTTTGAGGCTACAGTAACAGTCCGTTTCAAAACATTATGGAGCGAACATCAAATACATGGATTTAGAAGCCTAAGCTACGCAAATTTATAATGTGAGTTCTGTTTAGTAAATTCTCTTTGTTTTTTTCCAAATAAAATCATTTTTTTGTTGGAAATGAATTTAGCCCCCCCCACCCCTCCAATATATTCAAATTCAGGGTATATATTTGCACATTAGAGGGGGTGGGGATGCATGAAGTCTATGTTAAGTGTAAGCCAACTAGCATTATATTTAGACATTAGGGGGATGGGGTTGCATGAAGAAAATATTCAGTGTAAGTCAGCTAGCATTTTTACCTCTGATCGCAAATTTTAGGCCTACATGATGTGTGTATGTTAACGATCTTTTTTCTATATAATTTTAAGCCTATATGCTGGAACTGTATTATCAAGTCTATATATCTAAATACTCCCTGTTTCATGAGCCTATAACATTTCAGAAGTTATGCTAGAGTCTGTAGCCTACGTAACTATCTAAATTTGACGATTTAACCCCCTCCCCCACCCCATAATTCCCGGTTTTTTCATTAGCCCTGGTTTTTAGAAGCATAATTTCTAAGATATTTACTAGATTTTATGCTGTTTTATGAGTTTTTATGCCTTTCTGTTCTATAGGAATTTCCGGAGGAAACAAGATGCTTGTTTCCTTTATATGACACAACGATATTGTGCATTATATGACACAGGAAAGAATTCAAGTTTGGTTAATATGAAATAGGATGAAAATATGATAGTTAAGAAACAAATTTGGTCTATATATTTCCACATTAGGGGTTATATGAATTAGTAACTTTTAGCTAATTTCAATGATAAAATTCCGCCAAAAGTTGTAAAAATGTTTTTTTTAAGGATAATTTTGAAGAATGCGTCCCTCCTGTTGACAAAAAGGCCAGGATTGAAGCTGAAAAAATCAATTACGTCCTACTGTAATTCACTGCATTGGACCTGTGAGGGCATATGCGCAAGGAGAGAGAACGCAAGGACCCTTATGCAAGAAGACGAAATGGCTACGGATGTGACGATGTTGCAAAAAGTGAATGTAAGTTTAAAATTTTATCGATATTTTCACTAAAGATTTTTTTCTCCCGAAACGAAAATACATTTTATTATTCTAATATCCTGTTGAGGTAAAGTCATATGACCGTTTAAATCGGAGAATGTAATATTTTGATGAAAGGCTTCGAAATAATTTAAGAATAATAGAGGTTCTAATTTGCGTAATATTCGTTGTCAAAAGTCATTTACAGCTTGCATGGATATTGGAACATCCAATAAGAGTGGCACCATTTGACAACTGGATAACATCAAATATGAAAGAAAGATATATGCTTGTCACATGAGGGTGATCGTATCGACCTAGTGGTCTTAGATTATTGTGGGAGGACTCATTGGAATGGAAATTTATAATTTAGTAAGAAGAGAGAAGGAGTGGGATATTGCTACTAAACGAATTTTTTTTTTAAAGCATATGTTTTAAACGATTAGAAAATATAGTCGGTATTAATCCAATTTTCGACCTTCTTTAAAAAATAGGGTGATTTATACACGATGAAATTAAGTGGACGTTTTCTTTATAGGTTACACCGGTTTCATCACTACCCTCCCCCCCCACCTGAAGAAACAAGTCAAATTGATGTGTGTTTTTTTTATTTTAATGCATATGTTTTAAACGATTAGAAAATATAGTCACTATTAATCCAATTTTCGACCTTCTTTAAAAAAAATAGGGTGATTTATACACGTTGAAATTAAGTGGATGTTTTCTTTATATGTTACACCGGTTTCATCACCACCCTCCCCCCCCCCCCCCCCCCCACCAGAAGAAACAAGTTACAATGATGAAATGATCCAAATTGCTGTACCTGAACAATTTCGTGACATTGTTGACACGCAATCACATAACGGTGAAGAATATGGTAATTTTTTTAAGGGGTGTTATGAAAATAGTGATAATTTAGATGGTACACATGCTAACATTATTATTAACGACACGGAATGGACAGATAATTTATTGGGACAATATTTCTTTGTTAATAGTAATTCTTTAGATGTAGCCAATACTACAGTTGAACAAGGCAATGCTGTTAGTTCAGAGGGTGATTTACCATGGTTGAGCCCGAATATCATGCAAATTTTAGACAATTTAACTCGTGAGTTAAATGAGAATCCTTCCCCCTCAGATTTAATGAATATAGCCCCAGTTCAACCTAATTTAATTGAACATGAAAATGAATTCGATTGGCTGGATTTACATAGTCCTAACGTACTAGAGGCTATGTTAAGCGAACTGGGAGATTTTAGTACAAACACCAGCCCAATTAATGAACAAAGTGGGGGAGGGGTTTAGATAATGATATAAAAGGGGGAGGGAGTTTAGGTAGTAATGATATACAAGGGGGAGGGGGTTTAGGTCGTGATGCTATACAAGGGGGGAGGGGGTAATGATACACAATACTCACCACTACTGGAATTTCAGCAAACAACTTCAATTCTGAATATAATAGACGTTTTTTCACTGCAAAATTTGGCGATCCCTTTAATACAAATATGGCAGGAAATATAATAAGTGCTCCCATTGATATTATTCATGAATATGCAGAGAAAAGTCGTGCACTTTTAGAAAACCGGATTCAAACGTGGGGGGGCCTGAACTCCATTAAGTCCTTAATTGTTTTAAAAATATTATAATTCAATGAGACTCATGGTGAGGTCTATGATCACTATGTGCACACCGAAATGTTGGCGGTGTATCCTCATTTAGAAAATTAAGAGAGTGTATTTATGCGATGGGTTGACAATACTGTCTCTCATCTCGACAATTATAATGAGAATTGTAGTGGTTTCGTAGTTTTATTTGTTGAAAGTTTAAGTGTACATATATGTAAATTTAAAAAAGATTTTATTTTAAGAGGGGGTGGGCCAGAGTCTATAGTTTTAAAGTATAATCCCGATTTAGAAGGATGCAAGGGCGTTCAACGAATCTGTTTTGAAACAGGCTAAAAATGTTTCATGTATGCATTTCTCATATCAGCTTCCCAACCACTCAAAGATGAAGCTTCAAAAAAAAATTTGGACAACTGGGCTGTGCATGGAAAAGAAGGGTCTCATTTTCCCCCAGTAGATTTCTCATGTTTAGCAGAAAAATTTCCTGTAACACTCAGGACGATAAATATTATTGAACGGGCCAACGCACATTTAAATATCGGTGTTACAGTGCTACAATATGAAACGGAATTTCAAGAGGGTGTGCGTTCTCATAAAAATGGGGTATAGTTCCCAGTAAGAATCTGTGAAAAACTGGGTTTGGTTGTTGTACACACCACCTAGTGAACCTAATTCAATTGGCCATTTCAATCCCATTACTAATATTAGTAGAGTTCTGGGGGAGGGTAAAAAAGGGGCGGGGTGTATGTTACTACTGCCCAATGTGTTTGTCCCAATTTCGTAGTGAATTAAAATTACAAAATCACATGAAACATTGCAAAAGACACGGATATCAAACGGTTAAGACAGTCGGAGGTGACCGAGCAGTTTTTACGATTTAAAAATTTTCAGAATACGCTTACGCAAAGCGATAAAATAAGTTTGGATTGTGTAGGCCAAGCTCACAAATGTGAAAGATCCACAATTTCCAAATCGTATCAAAGAACATCAAGCCATCGTAGTTTCCTATGCCCATGCACAGAGAGACAGCTCTAACACTATGCAATTGTGAGAAATAGTCGAGACGTTGGATGAGAATGATTTCATGATGAAAGCATTGACTAAATTCATTGTCACTGCAAATGGGGCCCGTTTGAGAAATACAAACAACCCAATGATACTGTCAGCAGAGGATCGCCTGGTCGTTAAAAATAAGAAAATATGCTGGGTGTGTAAGGGGGAATTTGAAGAGGGGGCTAAGGGGAAAGGGACTGGGAGAAAAAAGACCAAGAGGGTGGAAGGAAGGGGAAAGTCAGGGATCATGATCACTTGTGGCAGAAAATATCTTCAGGGGGTAGTAATTTTCGTGGCGTAGCACACCAATCGTGCAATGTTATTATAAGTCAACAGTTTCTTATACCGGTTTTCATTCACAATTCAAATTATAATTTGAAATTTATTTTACCGGCTTTGGCACGTATGCACAGGGAGGGAGGGGGGCAGATAGTCCATGGATAAATAACTCATTTACCTACGATATTATACCCAAATCTGCAGAGAAGCTGTTGCTTTTAGAATTCAAACGGCAGGCAGTGGATAATGGCTATACGTGCTGGAATAAAATCCGTTTTTTAGATTCATATAGTTTTTTCCCCAATGTTCTGAGTCAACTAATTCAGGTTTTTTAAATGACTGGGGATTTATAAATGATTTGGAAAATGGAGTACACATCAGCTCGCGGATGGACTACACAAACTGGAATGAGTCCCTTTACCCATAGTTGGTGAAACGTCAGGCCCCCAATCAACTATTAATGTTAAAATCAGAGATGGGGAGTGATTTAATATCCAAAGGGGTGTTCCCCGGTCCTAAAGTTTACTGTGTGGAAACACAAGACAAGGATATAAACCAGGCGTGCAAAGAGGTGCCTACACACTTTGTAAAAAATAATTTCGACATGAGTGTCTACAGAAATTGTGTAAACAGTTGTCTAGTGCCAAGAGAAAAATGCTAGCAATTCGTTCTCTACAGTATAGAAACTATACTCTCAGAGTGGAAAATTTGCCATGTCATGTATATCTGACAAGGTCTATGTGCTCGAGAATGGTATAAAAGTATTCCCCCACGGCCACTATTGAATTTTAGATCGAGTTGAATGTTTAGACTGTCGAAACCAACTCGGTCTGGCTAAGTTAACTTAAATTCAAATTATAGTACTTGGTGGGTGGGGGGACACATCATTTTGCAGCAAGGGCTATTGTGTACAGTTTTTTTTTTCGCGCGACCCTGGGGGGGCACTTGGGGGGGATTCTCATTTATTAAACTCTTAGTCTAGAAATTTTTTCAACTGTGCTACTATTGTTCTTGCTGTGTTTTAAGTTGTTTTTTGTCAATAAGGGAAAAATAATGTGTGCTATTGTTGCTGTATTTTACGTTGTTCTTTTGTAATGAATGAAAAATATTGCTATTTGTGCTGTATTTTAAGTTGTTTTTGTCAATAAGGGAAAAAAATATGTTTCTGTTGTTCTTGTTAACGTAGTAGATAGATCTATAGGAAAATTATTATTTATTCATTAGACAAGTATGGTTTACAGCTAGTTGTAGTCCGACTGTTGTCAACAGCAGTATATATCAATTTAAAACACCATTCAGGTTGTTTCTGTGTGGCCCGTCAATATCAGGCAAAACGACACTTTTAGCTAAAATAATTAAAAATTGTAATAAAATGTTTTTTTGGAAAAACCAAAGAAAATTTACTATTGCTATAGTATTTGGAAAAAATCCTACGACCAAATAAAAGCTATTGCCACTGCCACGTCCATGCCAATACAATTCATGCGGGGACTTTATGTTTTCAATAGTATTGAACCAAACTCATGGCTGATTATTGATGATTTAGCTGAATCGATTGAACAGTTCTCATAGGAAATGCTACAACTGTTTACCTTTCGCTCTCATCATGAACACATTTCAATAACCCTAGTTCTACAAAATCTGTTTCATCAGAGCAAATGTATGAGAACCCTTGCTTTGAATTGCACCATCTATATAATCTACCCAGTTGCTCGTGATTAAAAAGGTAAGGTAAAGGTAAAGGATGCGGCACTAGACCCTTAAGGTCCAAACCGGCGGTGCTGATCTCCGTTTCGTGGCCCTTCAGCCAGGAAGTGCAATGGGGGGCTGGGGGCCTGCCAACCTATGCTTTCGCAAACCCTTCCTGTTTACCTTCCCCAGATTTCTCCAGGTACCCATTTAGAGCTGGGTTGACTCTGGCTAAGCTTACAGGTCACACCACTGACCCGCGTCCCAAACTAAGAAACTTACCACACCAGGGATCGAACCCGAATTCACGGATTCTCAGCCAAGCGCGCGTCCACTTAGCCAGAACGGCTTCAAAAAAGTTGCGATGCCTAACCAGGGATCGAACCTGGGGGGTTCGAACCTGGGACCTACAAAGCTCGCTAATAACTCTCAATAAGCAAATATATCCCGGTGCTCCAAAATTTCTACTTTCAGCGTACAGTCAGGAGACAAATAAGCCCTATGGGTATATTTTGCTAGATCTTAATTAGAATACGGCCGAGGATCTACGTGTAGTCACAGATATTTTCGACAAAGAAATTACTGTATATCTTCCGGTGAACAGTAGAAAAGACTATTAGTTGCCATCATGACACTGAAGAAACTACACGAAAATAGACATTTATTTTCCGTTCTAGGAAATTCAAAACCTCCACTCAGGCAAGCCATGCTCAAACATGGCGTTGACAATGATTTCATTAATCTAATATCTGAGCTTCGTTTAAATTTAACTGAGGGCATTGTACGCTTGTCAGAAGGTGCTAGACAACAGACAAAGCAACATCGTTCCACTGTACGTGCCTTGGCTTGCAAAACAAAGGAAAAATTTTTAAAAGAAAACGTCTCCTTCAAGCGGGCGGTGCCTTTTATACACTTTTACTGCCAATAATTGCAGGACATGTAAACAGTTTTCTATAGATGGCTAAACATTATAAATTGACTCCAATAGAACTTGTCCTCTCACCGGTTGAGAACTTTGAAGGCAATCTAAGCAAATTCATTAATGATGAAAATATCGCCGATGAAAAAAAGCAAGTTTTACTTCAAGATGCACAGCGTCGTGTGGACAAACATAGACGTTATAGTGAGAGATCCACCGTCAAAGATCCCCATCCCCCCCAAAAAACAGGAAACATCTCCTCAAGATTTTGCAGCAGCAACAGCACAATCAAAGGAGAAGGAATTGAATTCAATAGTGACATCAATTGGAAACCTATTGTCATTGACCTATCGAGAACATAGTAAAAGAGTATTAACATATCTCATGTTCGAAAGTGGTGGTGATGATTATCAAGTTCAAGTCGATAGCACTGGGAAACGAATTATAACTCAGGGAAAAAGTTATAATCTACTTGATTTAATTTGTGATATGGTTACAAATCGTAAAGGACTTTTATCATTTGACAATAATCTATACACCTTTCTAAATACATCAAACTTCCCCAAAAGTCTTATTGGCAATAAGCAAATTCTAAGGAAATTAAGAGAATATAGTAGAGGTGCCAGTCCTCTAACAACGCCAACACCATTTAAAAAAGAACAAGAAGAAGAGGATTTTAAATCAATTTTGGAAAATACTAGCACTCCTAGTATCAGCAATGAATGATAAAAACAATGATGACAGATAGACAAAAGCGAAGACGTATTGATTTCAACTCAGCGTCACAAGTACCACCCTCCAGTGTACAAAAGGGGAGTGGACATTACACTACGTGTTTGCGTTCAAAATGGATGAATTTTTTAAAACGTGTCTATAAAAATATTGGTGAAGTGGGAAGTCTAAGTTCCCCCACAACACATTCTAAAATTGCTTCTGACATAGGTGGCAGCACTTTAGAAATGCAAAAGAGTATCTAGAAAATTAACCGAGTTACACTCTGCATCGGAATCGTAGGCTTCGTGGTAAACAATATCGACAAATTAAAGCCTTTTTCCCTCTGCATATAATGCAAACTGATCTTTTAACTTTAGGTGTGATTCAAAGACGTCACAATACACCCAAAAAATATATTCTAGTGGCAATCAGTGTCTTTAGTCGCTATGCATGTGCCATTCCATTGCGATTAAAGAGGTGTTAAAGTTGCTCAGGCTTTAGAAAGTATTCTTGAACACGATTGCTATGGAAAAACTCAAAGTGACCGCGGTAGCGAATTTGTTAATCCTCATGTGCAAAAAAGTTCTATTGAAATATATTACAAAGCTATATCATAGTCACAGTCCGATAAAGGCTGCATTGGCTAAACGATTGATAAGAACGATTCGTCTATTAATGTCGAGATATTTCACGCTGAAAAATACTGCTGCTTTTATTCATGATTTAGATAAAATCATGCAAATATATAAACCAACGACCACTTCGATCCCTGTCCGGTGTTAGCCCTCAGGAAGTTCATTGTAGTGAAAATACATTTGACGCTTTTCTAAAGTAATATTCCAGTGAAAAAAAAAACAACAAAAAAAACTGTGAAGAAAAAATTCAATGTTGGTGATACCGTTCGAATTAATAGAACCACCAATATTTTTGAAAAAGGGAATTATTTATGGAGCACTGAACTTTTTAAAGTTTCCAAAATCCTAGACACTGAACCCAGGACATATCGGCTGCGAGACACCAAAGATGATGAGATCCTCGGCGGTTTTTATGAATATGAACTACAAAAAATTAGAAACAGTAGTACTACTACTACTACTAACAACTCACCGCAGCACCAAGCCTTCTGAGGCCAACACAGCTACGCACGCTCCTCCTCCACCCCAATCTATTCAAAGCCTCCCTTTTTACACCCGCCCACGAAGTTCCCATTTCCTTTAAATCTTTCTTTATGACGTCCTCTCACCCCAGACGGAGACGACCTGCTTTCCGTTTAGCCCTAGATGGTCGGCCGAAAAGGACAATCTTCGACAATCTGTCCTCCTTCATCCGCACAACGTGTCCTAGACACCTCAACCTTTCTTTCATTATAGCCCTAGAGAGTGGTATTAAACCACATTCTTCGTATATCCTATTGTTTGAAATACGGTCAGTCAGCCGGATACCCAGAACAATCCTTAAGCAATTTCTCTGGAAAACATCTAACAGTAGTGAAATTTATCAAATTGAAAAAATATTAAAGATCCGTACTGGCAGGGGCAATAGACTGTGGCTTGTTTGTTGGCTAGGATACAACTCTGATTTTGATTCTTTGGTTGCAGTTGAAGACATTAACAATGCCCAATGATTTCTATGTGACATTCATGTCCAATGTCTCCGATCCTCTCTACAATAATTTGAATAGAACAAGAGGTTTTTAGACGATACTCTCTCCCACTATCAAATTCGACGGTGTGGATGAAGTGGCTCTTGTTGACTGTATTCTCAAAAATACATGATATCCTGAGAAAAGATCGCAAATATGATATGAAAATTAGACCCTATAATTGGCCACCACCACCCGATAGCAAACAGCATAAAATTCAAATGATCAATTGGATGGATGATCCATATATTGAATTACCATACGAAGAACTCACCTGTACGAATGATTTATGTCGTTCTATCAATAAAAGAGTTTCTGCTCGTAAAAAAACAGCCTTTCATTTCAACTATTTAAAGGAAGAGGGCAAGATCTACATTAGTTCACCCATTGCCGATGAAAAGGTTATTCTCAATGATAATCTAGAAGATTTTCTTGGCTTTAAGCTCAATGTAATCAATGGTAAAAGTGGTAAAAACACCAATGTTATTTTTGCTGACTACCCGCCAGCCTTCTCCACGGACACTTGTATATTTCTCTATGCTTCATTTGTTGAAACATCCAGAGTTGGCAATAGCAATGTCCCCCTCTCTTACGAGTTCTTGAACGAAAAACAAATCAAGAACATATTTATCATTACAATATAAAGCATCTTCAGTATATCCCCGTAAACACTTTTTTTTAGAACTCTGCCAGTTAACATTAAGAAGTTAATTAGGTGATCCCCTAGCAATGTCAAAAGGTTTGGCTTTGATTACATGCTATTTTCAACCCATCGTTGTCGGTGTTCATAAACAAGATGCCTAATAAAAAAGTGGTATTCATTTGTCCTGATATTGACTGCTATGTTAATACTCTTGGCCCAAGACAACTGGGCAATGGAATGTACTATTACAAAGGTCGTTCATCAATGTCTGGCTATGGTCTTGGCAGTTGGTTTGTTAAGCTGTTTTGCTCTGCACTACCTCTGGCTAGAAAATATATTGTACCGGCTACGACGGATTTTTCATGCTCTACACTATACGATTGGAGCTCTAGCAAGGATTTTAAAAAAAAGTGCTTCAGAAAATCTTAGGTCCAGTGCGCGAACCCTTGGCGAGCAATTGAAATCTCAACAAAATGGAAAAGGTTTAAAAAGGTCAAGAAACAGTGCATCACTCATCAGTCTCTACTCAGGTCAGAAACGAAAGACATCACCCCAGTCGAAGAAAAGAAGGAAAAAGACGACACGTACAGTAAACAGAAGAAGAAGCCCAAGGAAGAGAATTGTTAGATCGAAACTGGATTTGTTTTTATAGACTGAACAATGGCATATCTACCGCGTAAGGGTTCCCAACCTTCAATCACTTCATCTTTAAATCTATTTAATGCTGAAATGTTGATGTGAGTGTAAAACATGGATACTTTGAATAATTTTATCCACAACAACCCTTCTACGATAATATCCACTTTCAAATTTATTCCAATGAAGACTACTTTATGGACATGTCTTCGACATTTATAGATTTACATATGATAGTCCGGAAATCCAACAATGGAATGCCAGTTGGTGCTGATGGAATATCCTACGAAAAATGTATATTACATAATTTATTTTGTTAAATCAGTGTCTACATAAATGGCACTTTGGTGAGTACAAGCAACAATCTCTCGAATTATACAAGCTATATGCAGTTCATGTTGATGAAACCCAAGTTATATAAGAAATTGAGAGATTCCTATAATGGTTATGAATATATTACAGATACTGATAGTACAGATGCACTTAAAAATGCTACAACTAGTGAATTGCATCTAGTTGGAAAAATATATCATGAAACATCTAATATACCCCAATGGCTACCACCGAATATTAAAGTGGATATAAAATTGACGCTTGCTCAATCCAATTTCATTTTACGAAAGGAGCCTCCTGCCAATCCTGATGTAACTCTCTCTCTCTCACCTCGGCAATACTACATGTACGAAAGCAGCAGGTTATGAGTTCTGTTTCTTTGGCAGTGGAAAAACTGAGAGCCAGTGGAAATAATATTAAACTACTTGTTCCTCATACAATCACCAATCAACGTCATATTGCCACAGGATCACGCACCTTCACCGACTCATGCTTTATCAATGGCAAAATTCCTGCAAAATTGGCATTGGCATTTGTAAAAAGCGCTAGTACAATAGGATCGTAGACTGGCTGCCCACATAAATTTGAGATGTTTGGGCTTTTATCTCTTGTCTGCAAAGTAAATAGAATCCCACTCTACAATCTATCTATTGATAAATCCTATAGGACATTGTATGAGTTGGCAATGCAAAACCTAGATCATGATTCACAACAATTTTTTAAAATGGTATAACCGAGGAAATGTTCGCTAAAACACATGGTATCATTGTACTTGACCTGTCTGGCACCCAGGATATGAGTATAGTACGAACAGGTAGTGTGCGTTTAGAGTGTACATTTGCCGACCCATTACCTGAGAGTATTGCACTAATCTCATTAAATCAATTTGAAACCTATTGGGAAATCACTCCCGAAGGCAGTGTTCTACTAGAGCTTGCACCATGAACACCAGTCAAATAATCAATGTATTTAGTATGGACCCCTACATGTCTAAATACAGATCCTATTGTCTACCCTCGGACTTCCTTGGAAAAATTCAAAGTGCAAACAATACCCTAATCATTGTTAATAGCAGCCCGTCGACTGTGAATACTGGCCATTGGTTTTGCATCTTTCAAATAATGAAGACGATTGAATTTTTTGATCCTCTCGGCCTGCCCTATACATTCTACACTCCACACATCAACAACTATATTGGAAGCAGTGGGAAAACTTTTATTCAAAATCGGGAGACAGTGCAGGATCTGACGACTAAAAGTTGCGGTTTCCATGCGCTACTATATTTCGTGTTCAGATGTCTCGGCTATACTTACAAGCAGTTTCTCCACGTTAAAGTAGACAATCCACTTCTGAATGACTTTATGGTGAAAAATATCCTCTAAGACCTGTATAATATTGATTTTTGTGCCCTACGAGTAAAGTGCTTAAAAAATGTATGTGAATTTGTTTATTAATAAAAAAAATGTATATATACAAGATGTCTTTATTCTACACTTTAGATTTCTTCTTCGCTGTATGGGCAACTGTCGAGAACCACTAATGCTGGTAGATCATTTGAATTCACTGTATATTGATCTTGATTGGCTGCAAAGCCGGGGTCATATTTTCTACAGTACAACGTAACTTCACTCTTGTCGTATCTCTTTGTATAGTCAATGATACTATTTCATTCATATTGTGAAATTCACGTGTTTCAATTTGTCTATTTGAAGCAATATCGCATACAGTGTTTTCAAATGGTGAATCCCATTTGGTAACTGCCAAATGAAAATCACTAGGTTTATAGTCATAATAGGCAGTGTCGTCACAACAATGACGTAGAAACCAAATTGTCTTGTTACCCCAACAGTTGAATCGTAGACCTGATTCTTCCTCCCAAAATAATTTAAAACCAATCTCGACACCAATACCAACGATACCAATCTCGTATAAATAAACTAAAATCACGTCTAGGTTTATTTCCAATCATACCAGGATAAGTATTCTCCCACTGATCCCATTTGTCATAGTGGCAATTGGAGCATAGTTGCCCTCTATGGTGAGAGTCACAAATCTCTTCAAGACATGAAATTACAGCCTTTAATTTGTACTGCATATCCTCTATGTAATTTACATGGATTGCATAATTTGCACTTTTCATTATATTCATCAATATTTGTACAATTCTCACATGATGACCAACTGCCAAGAGTATATATACATAGTGGACATGTATAGAACATTTTTTGGTTTCCGATGTCAACTCTCTCACAGCTAAAAAGAAACTGATCCACGTTCGAGAAATTCAGAGGGGGATGGGACAGGAGTTACTCTGTCACGTTACATAACCTCTTTTGAAGGCGGATTCATATAAATAGAATCTATGGCAATGTTTTCAAAAGTATGTTGTTGACTTCAGTTGACTTTTATTTATGGTAAAGGTTATGTTCTGTCGTGGATTGCTTACGCAGATGATTTACTCCTTTTGAGTCGATCGCTTCAGTCACTTCAAGAAAATTTAGATTTTTTAGCAAAGGTTTTTAGTGAGCATGGACTTCGTTTTCGCCCTGAAAAGTGTCAGTTTTTAATTCTTGGTCCTAAGGCTAATGATCTCGTTAATTCAGAAATTTCTGTCCGTATTTATGATAGCATTTTAAAACCTTTGGAATCTTTTTTATATCTTGGTGTGCCTTATGGACCAACTTTAGCTCTATGCCGTGCTTCTATTTCTAAAGCAGTTAAAAGTAGAATAGCGTCTAGTTTCGGGGCAGTAATTTGTCTTCGCGATCTTCTTTCCCGGAAATCACTGGCTCGGGTATATAATACAGTCGCTTTGCCTCAAATTTTAATTTTTTCATCGCTTCTCCCGTTTTCTAGAATTAGTAATATTGCGCATGTAAAAAACACATTTTTTAATTTTGCTAAGTTCCTTTGCCGCTTTTCTAAATCTGAATCAAATACTTTTTAATGAATGCATATAAAATAAAAAAACCCTGTTGATGTTTTGGAGAAAAAGCAAAAGAATTTTTATCCAAATTAAATGTTTTTCTCATAATTTATATAGAGCTGCGCACGAAGCTTAATTTATTTTATTTGATTTAATTTTTGAATGAAGTGTTAATTTGTGAAGTGTTAATTTATTATCTATTGAATGAAGTATTAATTTGTGTGGTAATTTTGATTGAAGGGCTTTGCGTATTTGTTGTTATATAGTTTAAAATAATTAAAAAAAAAATTTTTAAACAAGAAAAACGGGTTTTAATTTTTCTATAAAGCAGTGAAATACAAAACAATTAATTATACACAAATACTCCGAATATTTCGGCCCCACGTCCGGGAGCCTTTCTCAACGGAAAAAAAATATAAAACGAAACAAAAAAAAAATTTTCTTTTTAAAAAAAACTTAACTTACATCAAAATAAAACATACTAAACACATAAGAGAAAGAGAAAGAAGAAAAAAAATATAAATAAATAAGAAACAAAACTCACATATTAAATAAACACTTCCATGCACTGAATGCCAATAATGATTCAACTCGCCTCCTCACAGTATAAATAAATTAAAATCTATCAAAAATGAAGAATATATTTATACTTAGACCAAAACAATAAAAGGTCAACTAACCCCCCGGCCCATAACCCTAATTAAATTTCACAAGTTCATCAACCAATTTATGAATTATAAATTGAACGGATTCGTTTGGTTGCAAGCTTAGCTGCAGTTCGTTTACTTTTCCTATCATTTAACCCATTCTGACCTTTGTTCGCAAGGTCATCTTTCGTTTCAGAACTATTATTAAAATCAGTACTGGTTGAATATCTTGCCTGCATTTTAATTAAACTGTTGTAAATTTAATTGATCCTAAATTCCCCTTCATCTTTATTGATACTAGTACCCCCATATATTATCTTTTTTTATTTCTATAATTTCCCTGAAGCTTTGTAAAAGTCCTACAGACGTATCTACTATTTTTGTTTGATCAAATAAAATACTGTGATGAGGAATATTATAAAGATGTTCTGCAACAGCTGACTCAAACGTTTCTGGTGTTTTGTTTTGTTTTAGAGCGCAATCTATTGCATTCTTGTGTTGTTGTAGCCTATTTTCTAAAGTTTGTTGCGTTCTTCCCACATAAAATTTACCACAAGAACATGGAATTTTGTAAACTCCCTTTTGCAAATTTCTCGGTACCTTGTCTTTCCCTTTATTTAACAACGAGCTTATATTATGTCCTGATTTAAATGCTGTATTTATATTATGTTTTTTTAATTCTCTTCTTGATTTTTGTGATATAATTGGGATAAAAGGCAAAGTTATGTAATTTGTTTCTTGATGCTACTGTATTAGCAATACAGTAGTAATCCTAGAAAAAGATGATTATGATAGTAAAATAGAAACAATTCTAAGTGATGCTTCAACATATAAAAAACTTAACTCGGACCCAACTGAATTGTATGCTAAAAGATTAAGAAAAGATTTAGAAGACCTTAAAACAAATGGAAGTATCACACCCCAGATGTATCACAAGTTCTTTCCAAGGGGATCAGTTAGCCCTAGAATATATGGTTTGCCAAAAATACATAAAACAGGCATCCCCTTAAGACCTATTGTTTCAACAACCAATTCACCAACGGTAAAAATCGAGAAATGGGCAGCAATGACACTTAAACCATTATTATATCTCCAAAATTCGTATGTAAAAAACTCGGAATTTTTAAAAGATAAACTTATAAGTGTAGAAATATCAGAAGAATCTAGATGTTCAGTTTTGATATACAATCCATGTATACGTATATTCCTTTTGATAAATCGTTTAGTATTTTATCCAAAAACTTGAGGAACGAAAAAATGAGATAGAAGAATTATCTTCGGGAATTGAACTGGAAACTATATTAAATTTAGTCAGAATAACTAGCAGATATACTAACTATTTCACGTTTAGAGATAATTTTTACCATCAAATTAGGGGTTTAGCAATGGGAGGGCCTTTAAGTCCGTTGTTAGCAAATATTTATGTAGAGTATGTTGAAAATTTAGCTATAGAAACATATTTTTTAAAACCTAAATTTTGGGGCAGATATATGGATGATATTTTAGTTATTTGGAATTACGGGGAATCAGAAATTGAAGGTTTTTTGGAACATTTAAATAATTTTGGGGGAGAATTAATTTTTACAATTGAAAAGGAAACAGAGAATAAGTTACCGTTTCTAGATATTTTGATCCATAGAAATAATAACGAACTACTAGCATTTTCAATTTACCGTAAACCGACTAATAACAACTGTTATTTGTCTTTCACATCAAATCATCCGATCCAGGTAAAAAGGGGTGTGGTTATTTCTTTAGTTGATAGGGTATTAAAATTAGCATCACCAGGATACATAAGAAATGAACTAATTTTTATTAAGGATATTCTAATAGGTAATGGCTATCCGGAAAATATGATTTCTCAAATAATTGAAAAAAGGAAAAAAAAGTTGACGGAACCAAAAATATTAGAAGAAGATGGGTCAAATCAAGAAACAAATTACATAACTTTGCCTTTTATCCCAGTTTTATCACAAAAATTAAGAAGAGAATTAAAAAAACATAATATAAATACAGCATTTAAATCAGGACATAATATAAGCTCGTTGTTAAATAAAGGGAAAGACAAGGTACCGAGAGATTTGCAAAAGGGAGTTTACAAAATTCCATGTTCTTGTGGTAAATTTTATGTGGGAAGAACGCAACAAACTTTAGAAAATAGGCTAAAACAACACAAGAATGCAATAGATTGCGCTCTAAAACAAACAAAACACCAGAAACGTTTGAGTCAGCTGTTGCAGAACATCTTTATAATTTTCCTCATCACAGTATTTTATTTGATCAAAACAAAAATAGTAGATACGTCTGTAGGACTTTTACAAAGCTTCAGGGAAATTATAGAAATAAAAAAGATAGTATATGGGGGTACTAGTATCAATAAAGATGAAGGGGAATTTAGGATCAATTCAATTTATAATAGTTTAATTAAAATGCAGGCAAGATATTCAACCAGTACTGATTTTAATAATGGTTCTGAAACGAAAGATGACCTTGCGAACAAAGGTCAGAATGGGTTAAATGATGGGAAAAGTAAACGAACTGCAGCTAAGCTTGCAACCAAACGAATCCGTTCAATTTATAATTCATAAATTGGTTGATGAACTTGTGAAATTTAATTAGGGTTATGGGCCGGGGGGTTAGTTGACCTTTTATTGTTTTGGTCTAAGTATAAATATATTCTTCATTTTTGATAGATTTCAATTTATATACTGTGAGGAGGCGAGTTGAATCATTATTGACATTCAGTGCATGGAAGTGTTTATTTAATATGTGAGTTTTGTTTCTTATTTATTTATATTTTTTTTTTCTTTTTTTTTCTTTTTTTTTCTTTCTCTTTATGTGTTTGGTATGTTTTATTTTGATGTAAGTTAAGTTTTCTTAAAAAAGAAAAATTTTTTTTGTTTCGTTTTATATTTTTTTTTCCGTTGAGAAAGGCTCCCGGACGTGGGGCCGAAATATTCGGAGTATTTGTGTATAATTAATTGTTTTGTATTTCACTGCTTTATAGAAAATTAAAACCCGTTTTTCTTGTTTAATTTTTTTTTTAAATGGAAAAGCAGTGTGGTCTAAGAAATTATTTAAAATAATTTTATGGCCTGTTGATTAGCGGTTATTATTTTTATTTATTTTATAATTTTTTTACTCTTCGTATTCGGAGGAAATAAAAAGTTTGAATTGAATTGAATTGAATTATTCTGTTTTGTTTCAGTTAATATATCAATAAATTGAGAAAAAGCATTTGAGTCACGTCGTAAAAGCTTCATACATTAGTCCGAAGGAGGAGAATCAGTTTTCATTGTATTGACAAGTGTTCCCTGAGAAAATATCTTCCGTTGAAGCGATAACTCGAGAAAATCGTCATTCAGAATCAAATGTTTTTCCGTAATCACAAAATTCGACCTAATTCTCTTTTTCTCAATTTTATTCATTTTTCAATCCTAACACTCTCACTGCTGACTCTAGACTAACCACGATTCGTTCTACTTCAAAAATATTCGATAACCAAAAAAATTCTAACAAAAAAAGGGAACATTTTCGATTTCGAAACAATTTTATTGTGTTTGATCATAATTATAACAATTATATATACTACACATACACAATTATCGATATAACTTATTGTCCTCAATATACTTCACTATTGCATTTAAAGCATTTTGAAGTCTATTCACATGTGCTATAGCACAAGGATTGTCAAGCCAATTGTGATTGCCACACGGCAAACAGTAGTGAGACATCGCCAACGGATAAAGGGAATTCATATCCAAAAAAACTGCACCTGACTTTTCATCGGTGTGCTCTCCGATCGGATCAGTTTTCATGATACGGTCCTTGTGAAAAAACATACCCACCCCTCATTGATCTCTGTACAAACAGATGCTGATCCGCGTCGGTGATGAGACCTATTTCTTCTTTGCTGATTTTAAGAATCAAGTCCATCACCAGATGAGGAGTGGAAAAATAATTCCCTAAATCCAACCCAAATTTCCCATAGATTTTATCCCTGTTTTTGCACACAATGTCCAGAAAAGTCAATACATCACTAGCCAAGTATAGTTTACAGTAATCCGACCCATTTTTACATCCTCCCTTTGTCCAAACCCTCTTGGCAAATTCAGAGTCGCCAGTGGTGCATAGACTGTCCGTAAGGGAATTGTAAAATGCTTCGATAGGTGGTAATGACACCTCATCTAGCCTTGAGGTAGATCTGTAGTAATCATATGGTATATGGCCTTACATGTTAATAAATGATACATTTCATCATCGGAGAAGTGCTGTTTAAGGAGGGGGAAATTATAAAAATTGTCGCTTTTCTGTACCTGAACCAATTGACTTAGAGACTTGGAGAAAAAACTGAAAGAGTCTAAAAAACGGATTTTATTTAGGCACCTGTTACCATTTTCAACTTTTTCCACAGGAATTTTAGCACCAGCAGCTTCTCCTTTGATTTGGGTATGCTATTATAAGAAAAGGAACCATCTATCCATACGTTATCTGCAACTCCCCCCTTGGCCATGCGCGCCAACACCGGTAGAATAGACTTTAAATCGTAATTGGAATTGTGTATAAAAACCGGTATGAAATATTGCTGACTAACGTTTATGTTGCACGATTGATGTCCAACCCCTCTAATATTACTCCCTCCCGATGAAATATCCTGCCAAAAATGATCATGGTCGATCTCCTTCCTCTTCCCCCATTCCCAGTACCATCATCAAATTCTCCCTTGCAAACCCAACATATTTTACGATATTTAATGGCCAATCTGTCATCTGGTGATAGAACCATAGGATAGTGTGTAAAGCGTAGGCAAGAAATTGCGCCATTCGCTGTTTTAATCAGACTTGTCAATGCCGTGCGCATGCAGTCTTCCCCACCCAACGACTCAGCTATATCCAGCGCTTGCATGGTATTACTAGAGTCTCTTTGAGCGTGAGCGTAAGAGATCCCTATTTCTTCATGTATTTTAACACGATTTGGATTTGACGAATCGTACACGTCTGTGAGTTTGGCCTTGCAGTCCAAAGCGATCTTGTTACTCTGCAGGAGCTAGTTTTGGAATTTCTTAAAACGCAAGATCACCCTACCTCCGCTAACCGTTTTCACACACTGGTATCCGTGACGTTTACAGTGTTCCATGTGATGCTTTACCTTTAAATCACTACAAAATCTTGATAGGCATGTTGGACATAGTAGCATACACCCCTCCCCGCTGTTTACCCTCACTTAAGACTCTACTAATATCGGTTATTGGATTAAAATGTCCTATTTAATCAGGCTCAGAAGGAGGCGTGTATAGAAGCCAGACCCAATGCTTCACTGATTCAATGATGACGGAGCCCTCACCAATAGACGCTTACCCTCTTCAAATTCTGTTTCGTTGTGTAACACCGTAACACCAATCTTCAAATGTTCATTAGCCCACCCAAAAATATCTATCCCTTTCAGTGGTACAGGAAATTGACCATTTAATCAATTTAAATCTACTTTAGGAAACTTTGACCCATCCCCATTAGCTGCTAATTCACCCAACTTTTTCTTACATGCATTTACACGCAGGAGTCTACAGGCCGCAATCAAAAATGTATACTTGAAACACTGTAGCCTCGCATCGAAATAGATTTGTTTTATTCCCTGACAACCCTCTAAATATGAATGAAATTTTAATTCAATAGCCCTCCATCCCCTATGCCCACCTCTTAAAATAATTTTTTTTTTAAATCTACAAATATTAACGCTTAAGTTCTCAATAAATAAAACAACCGACCCGCTACTCCCCTCATTATAATTGTCCATTTTAGTTATGATGCTGTTGACCCAATCCAAAAAAACCTCCACATAATTTGCCAAATGCGGGTGAATTGCTAACATTTCTGTATGTAAGTATTTTGAGTAAAGTTAGCTCTCATTTTCATTTAAAAAAATATATTTTTAGTGCTATTGCTGCTTTTAAACTGTCCCTCCCTCCCCATACCCGCATCTGTTGCTCAAGAAGAATTCGAATCTTGTTAACGTAGGAATGAGTAATATCCAGAGGGTCTGTAACTATACCCCCTTACATTTAAGAATTAAAGGGGTCACCGAAAACGGCCTTGTAAACATTAGTATGATGCAAGGCAGAGTTATACAATAAAAAATCTGGTAGTGTATTTACTGATGGTACTAATATTTCACTGTCACTACTCTGGTCAACCTCAATAGTGGGGGTGGCATAAAATCTTCAATAGCACCAGCACCAGTCTGTTCAATTGCAATAGTGGGGCTTGGGGTGAAATCTCTCAATTCGCTAAGGATACATTCCACGGTGTTTGGGGATAGTTGATCTAGCCAGCCACCATTGTCTTGTGAGACAATTTGATTATGTATTTTAGCATGCGAACCCGATTTAGATACACTTGTGGGTATATCACCCAAATATTCATTTATGAACATATTTGCCCATTCCGGGTCCTCGTTCATATCTATGTCACAAGTTAGGTCCTAAAGCTAGCTATATCCCCAAAACAATCATTTTAAAAGGCCCTTCGCCATTCTAGATTATCAAAAACTATAACACTATCCCTAGAATCCATTGGTGAAGGCTCATTGAAAATAACTGATTCCTGAGCTGATGTTGATGGAGGCAATAATTCACCGATGTTAAACTATAAAAACAGGATTTATTTTCCATGTGCAATATCTACTATTTTATATAGTCAAAAAATAAATTATTAATCAGCTCTTTGGTCATTTATGTAAAATAGAAAAAGGATTTTTTTTCCCCTCCACCTTCTCTTCTTCTTCTTCTTCAACAATTAGCCCATGAGTTAATACACACACAGAAACCTAGCTGATTTAAAATTATTCAGAGTAAAAATAAGAATAGGCGAATGTAATAACATAAAATGTGACAAGAAGTATCTAAGCCCCTTAGGTTCTCACTAATTTACCATCCATAGTATATTTTCATTGCGAAATTGTAAGTGCATTATAAACTTGAATAAAAAAAATATGGGGTTACTAAGGATTTTCATTTATGCAGAATGGGAAAAGGTTTTTTTTGCACCCTCACCACCTCTTTCCCCCCACCCACAATTAATCCATTACCTAATGTACATAACTATCTGTTAAGGGCACTTACGTAAGAAATTGCAGGTAACTTGTGAGAAATGTCCTGCCTATCAGACGGCAGTGCATAACTGATTACACTTCTCCTCGCCATGTTCAATGATCTAATTAGGTCCATATCAGTGGTGCCAGACCCGCCATCGAGCATTGGTCACACTTTTTCTCAGGAAGACTTTGACCATCATCCTTGAATAAAAATTAATTTTCAGTTTTTTTTTTTGTCAGTTAAGTCCCTCGGATAACTTATAGGCTTATATGCTTAAATTTCAATCTGCTTAAACTCATAAAAAAGAGCGCCAGTCCTAGATGGAGCCTAAGCTATCTATATTTTAAATACGATGCATAAAGAAATAACACGATTTTGACTATTAGGTCCGTTTTATAATTATTCAGAATATTAATGGGGGTGCCGTTCCCCCACTCCCAAAAACCAAAGCTCACGCAGGATAAAAGAAAAAAATTGTATGTCTTTTTAATTATGAACGTCACGATTTTAAAAACTTGTAGGCTTAAATTTCAATCTGCTGAAACTCATGAAAAAGAACGCCAGTCGTAGATGGAGCCTAAGCTATCTATATTTTAAATACGATGCATAAGAAAATAACACAATTGACTTTTAGGTCCGTTTGATGTTAATTTTAAATACGATATATAAAAAAATAACACAATTTTGACTATTAGGTCCGTTTGATATTTATTCAGAATATTAATGGGGCCGCCGTTCCCCCTGCTTCCCAAAACCAAAGCTCACGCTGGATAAAAGAAAACATGTTTGTCTTTTTCAATTATGAACGTCACGATTTTAAAACTTATAGGCTTAAATTACAATCTGCTTAAAATCATAAAAAAGAACGCCAGTCCTAGATGGAGCCTAAGCTATCTATATTTTAAATACGATTCATAAGAAAATAACACAATTTTGACTATTAGGTCCGTTTGATATTTATTCAGAATATTAATGGGGGCGCCACCCCCCCCCCCCCAAAAAAAAAAATCAAAGCTCATGCAGAATAAAAGAAAAAAAATTGTATGTCTTGATAAATTGTGAACGTAACGATTTTAAAATTTACAGGCTTAAATTTCAATCTGCTTAAACTCGTAAAAAAGAATTCCAGTCCTAGATGTAGCCTAAGCTATCTATATTTTAAATATGATGCATAAAAAATAATACAATTTTGACCATTAGGTCCGTTTGATATTTTTTCAGAATATTAATATTCCTCACCCCCTCCCCCAAAACCAAAGCCCACCCCAATACATTAAAGATATTGTACATATTTGAAGGAGATGCAATGCTCGTTAATAAATTTTTAGAAACCTATCTGGTAAGGCATGTACCGTCTGTAGTACTAGATACCTGCCCGTGGTAAGGCATGCACCGTTGAAACTGCACTGTATATTAAGTACCATCCGTATTCTTTCTCTCTGATTGGCCCAGAAAATGGGTTTTGACACAGAAACCAGTCTGGTAAGGCATATACCGTTGAAACTGCACACTTAATCATGCCCCTGGGCTTGTAGGTTCCGGACTGAGTATATGGATAATACTCATAACATCTATCAAAATCAGATTTATTTCATAATTGACTGGATTTAGCAGAGTATAGAAGACAATAGATATGTTTGGTTAATCTTTCTTTATATTACTCTTTTTCTTTTAAATGCCTCATACATCTTCTTTTCTGCTTATTCAGGACTCCAACCTTCATTCTTAGGTCTGATTCAAACAAGAAAACAGAAAAAGAAAACTGTCTGACAATGACGAAACCAATAAAATTCCAGATGAGGTTAGTGCTTGTTTTACAAGGAGCTGAGAACACTAACATTTGGGAGATGTAGAAATATCCTTATAAAACGCCTATGGTTAACCATAGGGACTATTGATCAAATTGAAAACTTTCTTAGCAATTATCCCAGTAAATTGACAAATGGAAACATTGAAAGCTATTTCTTCTTAATTTCCTCAATAATCTTTCAAGAGTCCATGTTATATAAGAAGCTTTAATAATTCCTGCTATTAAACTAAATAAAAAAAGTTTTTTCTTAAAGAAAGTTTTTTTTTTTTAAATTAAACTTAACACCTTTCCGCCTTTTGTTCTGGTAAGCATACTTACTACTATAATCTTTTATGTTAGACAGAAAAAGATTGTCTGCAGTAAGAAAAATGTTTTCACTCTGCCGCACCCTTCTTACAAGCGTATAGTTTACAAAATTCTGAAACAAGGGGGATTGTGGATTAATTTACATTCCTCCTCCCTAAAACTCCTTTTATATTTAATTGAAGACTCACAGAGAGGTAGAAATCATGTGCATAAAAATACAAGTTTTGAGGTGCAAGCATCCCCCCAGTCTACACAAAGATTCATCGACCCTACTTTATAATAGCCGATGTGCAATTGCTAGGCGTACCCTTGGAAAAATTCCCACTGAGGATAGTTTCCCCCGAAAAATCCTCCCAGTGAAAATTCCCCCCGGAGAATTTCCTCTCCCCGAAAATTCTTTCCTCCGTGGTATATTTTCTCCCCCCCCCCCCCGAAAATTCTCTCCCGCAGAAAATTCCTACGTAGAAAATTCCGCCTCATGGAAAATCCCTCCTTGAAAATTTCCCCGCAGAAAATGGCACCCCCGGAAAATTCCCTCCGTATAATTCCCACCACCATATTCCCTTTATGCAATTTTGGATGTTCATTAGAAAGGAAAATCTTAAGAGGGGGCTCATTCCATTGCAAATTAAAAGTTCTAATGCCCTTTTTAAGGGTCAAAAGTGATTCGAGGGTAACCAGCCCCCCTCCCCATGCCCTTTTTCCAAATGTATCTGATGAGAATTTTGAATTATTCATTAAGTTCAGAATAATCCAAAGATCAAACAACCGTGCCTTCGGGGTTGACAGCTCCTCTCCAGCCCCCGGAGTGAGGGCATTAAGTTATGCAAGTTGCCCATTGTTACCATATAAGACTTTTTATTGGAGAGGGTGCTCGTAAAAACTTTGGAGGGGGCTCATTCAATTGGAAATCGATAGTTTTAGTGTCCTTTTTAAGAGCCAAAAATGATTGGAGGATAACAACTCCCCCCCCCCAAAGTGAACTTTTTTCTCCAAATGCATCCGATCAAATTTTGAGGTAGCCATTTTATTCAGAATAGTCCAAAAGTAAAATAACTATAGCTCTTGGGTTGACACCGCCTGTCCCTGGTGCACGGGCTGTAAATAATGCAAGTTGCTCATTTTTGACGTATAATGTTTCTATTAAGAAAAGATGGCATGTTTGATCCAGGCACTAACTTATAGGGTAGAAGCTACTGGAATGTCTTATGGGAGGGAGAAGGGTAGCTAAGGAGAAGGGTAGAAGGAAGAAGGGTAAGGGAGAAGGGTAGTGTTTTCCCTATTCTTCGAAAATCAGGCAAATATTCTCAGGCACGTAGCTTTTGATGGGTAGGACTAAACTTTATGAAACTTATATATGTGAAATCAGCATAAACATCTGATTCTTTTGATGTATCTTTTGGTATCAAAATTTCGTTTTTTATAGTTTCGGTTACTATTGAGCCGGGTCGCTCCTTAATTATAGTTCGTTACCACGAAACTGTTTGACAATGGGCAAAGTTCATATTTTGCAGCCCCTCTCCCGGGACTGTGGGGGTCAAGGTCATCCTCAAAGACAAAGGTATTGGATCTTTGGACTATGCTGAACAATATGGCCATCTCAAAATTTTGATCGGGCAACATTGGAAAAAAGGAGCGTAGGAGGGGAGCTAGCTGCCTTCCAATATTTTTGGTCACTTAAAAAGGGCACTAGGACTATTCATTTCCGATGAAATGAGCCCCCTATCGATCTTTTAGGATCACTGTTTCGATATGATCACCCCTGTGGTAAAAAAAAATAAACAAAAAAACACGTAACCATTATCTTTCTTCTTTCAAAATGTGCAAAATTCCACACTTTTGTATATAGGAGCTTGAAACCTCTGCAGTAGGGCTCTCTGATATGCTAAATCGTATGGTGGTGATTTTCATTAAGATCACTTGATATTTTGGGGGTATTTTCCCTTTTTTTCAAAAATTTGGCAAATGTTCTCAAGCTCGTAACTTTTGATGGGTAACATTAAAATTGATGAATTGTATGTAGTTTGAATAAGCATCAAAATTCAATTCTTTTGATCAGCGGCGTCATTTCAGTCTGAACTAAGGGGGTGGGGGGTTCTGAGCAATTTCTTTGGGCCCCCTAAATTGGCCGCCTCAAAGTTTTTCAACAGCAACGTTCCTTCACTGTGGTTAGCACAGGCCACTCCCAAAATCAACTAATAATAGTAAGAAGCAATTTAAAAGTTTTTAATAATATACAGAGAACTTAAGTTGGAAAGTAATTCACAGTTTTATTGCAAAACTGGGAACCAACGAAGTCTCATTTTTCCAAAATGCCAACCATAGCCTCGAAATCCAATGATTTCACACAATTTTTTTTTTCACTAAACACCAACATCAACTAACTGAGTCTTTCGTCACCCATTGCTGACCTTAAATAGGTTTTAATCAGGCTTAATTTAAAAAAGAATATCATTACAAGCCGTTTTGATAGGCAGAGTAATGAAGGTTTGTATAATATTCAAAATTTCAGAATATGCTATCAACATTGCCTTCACTAAATTGTGAAGTTCTAAGAGATCTTTTGGCCTATTCCCTAAGGAGTCGATATATCTTCTCACAAGATCTGTTGGTACTGGTGTATTATGCGGGCATCGCTATATTCTGTATCAAAGAAACCAGTCACGAAACCCGTCAAACTGCTGTTTCACTAACGGGTGATTTGATAGATAAATTGATGGCAAAGCATGGTTTCTCAAAATTTAAACGATTGTTTTTTGGGGTTTAGGAGGGAGAAAGGTACCTAGGTTAGGTTAAGTTACGTATTTAATATATAATATGGTTTACCCCCCCCCCCCCCCTAATATGCAAATATATAGCCCAAATTTGTATCTAAACTATTATATATTCATTCTATTTTATATCATTAGCATTAACAAAACTTGACTTCTTCGCGGTGACCGCATAACAAAAACCAACAAAGAGAAAAATCTCAATGAAAAAAAAAAACAACAACAAACGAGACTTCGGCCAGTGGAGAGAAAAGAAAAGACAAATGCAAAACAACGCGGATATTTCGCCTGTATCACAAACAAGGCGTCTTCAGCATGAAAGACAGAAGAAGAACAAGATAAAAAAAAAAGTTTAAACTAAAAAACCAATAAAACCACCACTAAAACAAAAAATATACAATTGGCGCAAACTGATCCACGTAGGGAAAATATGCTAATATGAAGTTACTTCAGTGAGAACACCAGAGCAACTGCGGAAAAAAAAAAAAAAATGGAAATTACTTTAACTATTCTGTTGCGAAATAATCTTTTATTGGCTATTATTGAAGCAATTCGTTTTGGTCTAGCATGTAAAACAGTCCCCTGGTGATTATTTATAATCTTAATTCCCTTATTGACTGTTGATTCACTCTTTAGAAGATTATCATAAAATGGGTCAATATTTAAACTACCTGTGTCCCTATTTATTGAAAGGTTAGCAAACATATGTTTTTTTAATTTCAATGGCTTCTCTCACCCACTGCGTATACCCCTTATCATTTGAAATAACTAAGGCCTCATCAAATTTTACAAAGTGATCTGGTTGAAACCAAATATGTTCTGCTAAAGCTGAAACAAAAGCTTCTGAAGGCTTGCTTAATTGTAGGTTTTTTTTCTATTGAATTTCGGTGTTCAATAAACCTTTCAACAAATTGTTGGTGAGTCCTACCAATATAGAACTTCCCACAAGAACACGGAATTTTATACACCCCACTTACTAAATTTCCCTGGGTTAAATCCTTACCAGAACTAAAGAAACTACCCATTGGCCTCAACGATTGGAAACATGCATCAATACCAAATTTACGCAAAACCTGTGAAAGTTTCTCACCCAAACCTGGTACATATGGCAATGAAATGAAACTGTTTGATACATCTAAATCTAAAGACTGAGAAACCCTAATAACCCTACTATCATGTTTAACACGTCTATTTTCAATTATTTTGTCACTGAACTTAATTGGGTAATTATTACAAAACAAAATATCTCTCAAGTATAATAATTCCGAATCCAGAAATTCCTGGGAACAAATTCTAAAGGCTCTATCCACTAGTGAAACTACAGCCCCCCGTTTCACCGACATAGGGTGGCAAGAATAAAAATTCAAATACCTATCATTGTGCGTTGGTTTTCTGTAAATCGAGAAAAATAAATGGAGATCCCTTTTAATTAATAAAATATCCAGAAAAGGTAATTTATTATTTTCCTCAAACTCAACTGTAAATTTAATATTATTATCAAAACTATTCAAATGCTTACAAAATAGGTCTAAGGAGTCCAATCCATGTTTCCAAACGCACAAAACATCACCCTTGAACCTACCCCAGAAACAAGGGGAGATTCTAAAACTGTGTATAGCGGAGGTTTCAATAGCATCTATGAAAAGATTTGCCAATAATGGAGAGAGAGAAGCCCCCATAGGTAACCCAAAAATTTGTCTATAAAACTCCCCTCTAAAACCAAAATAAAAAGAAAATTCATTTACTAGGATAATTAGTTTCATAATGACTTCAATATCCAAACTGGCTAAAGTCACATCTTGTATTAAATCAAAGTGTTTTTCTAATTTACTTTTCAAAATGTCCTCGCACCTTTTTAAATCACAACTTGAATACATGGAAACAACATCGAAACTACAAAGAATTGAACTATCCTCCAATGTGAAATTTCTCAATTTATTAGTAAGATCAGTCGAATTTTATAAATATGATCTTTGTGTTCCCCAAAGTGGACGCAATGCTACCGACAACCATTTTCCTAATTTCGAAACAGGTGACGGAAAAGTTAACCCAATGGGGCGGAGGGGGGCTCCAGTCTTATGAATCTTAGGTAGACCATAGATCTTGGGTGCCGAACAACCCCTAGGATAATATTTGTTATAAAACTGTGGGGTAATGTGAAAATTATTTTTCATTGACTCTAATTCCTTTCTTGTTGATTTTACATATTTATCTGTAGGATCAAAATCAAGTTTTTTGTATGTAATAGTGTCAGAAATAATGGATTTCATCTGATTATTATAGTCTTCAGTGTTCATAATTACAATCGTGTTTCCCTTATCGGCTCTGGTGATAGTAAGGAATTTATCCTTTTTCAAATCTGAAAGTATTTTAATGTCATTTTTTTGTGAAATGTCTTTACCAATTAAGCTCATATTAAACGTGTTTAGTTTTCTTACGATCTCGGCTCTAAGTTCTTGAGGAGTATCAACTTTATCTATAGAAGCCATAATTCCTGACTCCACCTTTGAAATTATTTTTTGAATAGGAGATTGGTGTTGGAAAACAGAACTTAGAACCCTTCGACAAAACTGTCTCCTGTTGAATATTAAGAGGTTTAGAAGACAAATTCTTAATTGCTGGACCCAGACAATGACGAGGATAAAAAACATCTGAATCTTGGAACTTCTCAAACAAAAGTTTATTAAACTTGTCAACCAGACGAACCTTAGAAAAATGAAAATCATGGCGAAAAAATATATTGGCCATTTCCTTAATTCGCATAAAAATGTCAGATGGAAGGTTATTCCTTAAAAGGGTTTCAACAGAATTTAAGTCCTTAGACAGTTGAAAACGTCTCTGTTTTTGTTCAGAAATTACGTGATTTAAAGCCATTAGGCTTAATTTGTTTTTTAATTTTGTTTCATTTTCAATTCCAAAATGGGTACATATTTTAAAAGATTTCGGAATCACCGATTCCTTCTTGCAATTTTTTAAGAAAATTTGTGGATTTAACAAATTTGCATGTTTTTTAACCAAAGACAAATAATAATTGACAGAAGTGGCTAATTGTTTCCCGTACAATTGACGAATGAAATTTCTTAAGCCGAACTGGCCAGCCATGACAAAAACCAACAAAGAGAAAAATCTCAATGAAAAAAAAAACAACAACAAACGGGACTGCGGCCAGTGGAGAGAAAAGAAAAGACAAATGCAAAACAACTCGGATATTTCGCCTGTATCACAAACAAGGTGTCTTCAGCACGAAAGACAGAAGAAGAACAAGATAAAAAAAAAAACAAGTTAAAACTAAAAAAACAATAAAACCACCACCAAAACAAAAAATATACAATTGGCGCAAACTGATCCACGTAGGGAAAAGATGCTAATATGGAATTACTTCAGTGAGAACACCAGAGCAACTGCGAAAAAAAAAATGGAAATTACTTTAACTATTCTGTTGCGAAATAATCCTTTTATTGGCTATTATTGAAGCAATTCGTTTTGGTCTAGCAGGTAAAACAGTCCTCTGGTGATTATTTATAATCTTAATTCCCTTATTGACTGCTGATTCACTCTTTAGAAGATTATCATTAATTGGGTCAATATTTAAACTACATGTGTCCCTATTTATTGAAAGGTTAGCAAACATATATTTTTTTATTTTCAATGGCTTCTCTCGCTTACTGTGTATACCCCTTATCATATGAAATAGCTAAGGCCTCATCAAATTTTACAGTGATCTGGTTGAAACCAAATATGTTCTGCTAAAGCTGAAACAAAAGTTTCTGAAGGCTTGCTTAATTGTACGTTTTTTTTTTCTATTGAATTTTCGTGTTCAATAAACCTTTCAACAAATTGTTGGTGACTCCTACCAATATAGAACTTCCCACAAGAACACGGAATTTTATACATCCCACTTACTAAATTTCCTCGGGTTAAATCCTTACCAGAACTAAAGAAACTACCCATTGGCCTCACCGATTGGAAATATATCAGTACCAAATTTACGCAAAACCCGTGAAAGTTTCTCACCCAAACCAGGTACATATGGCAATGAAATGAAACATTTTGATACATCTAAATCTAAAGACTGAGAAACCCTAATAACCCTACTATCATGTTTAACACGTCTATTTTCAATTATTTTGTCACTGAACTTAATTGGGTAATTATTACAAAACAAAATATCTCTCAAGTATAATAATTCCGAATCCAGAAATTCCTGGGAACAAATTCTAAAGGCTCTATCCACCAGTGAAATTACAACCCCCCGTTTCACCGACATAGGGTGGCAAGAATGAAAATTCAAATACCTATCATTGTGCGTTGGTTTTCTATAAATCGAGAAAAATAAATGGAGATCCCTTTTAATTAATAAAATATCCAGGAAAGGTAATTTATTAATATCCTCAAACTCAACTGTAAATTTAATAATATTATCAAAACTATTTAAATGCTTACAAAATAGGTCTAAGGAGTCCAATCCATGTTTCCAAACGCACACCACATCATCCATGAACCTACCCGAGAAACAAGGGGAGATTCTAAAACTGTGTATAGCGGAGGTTTCAATAGCATCTATGAAAAGATTTGCCAATAAAGGAGAGAAAGAAGCCCCCATAGGTAACCCAAAACAAAATTATTAAATTATATAGTCTTAGAACTTCACAATTTAGTGAAGGCAATGTTGATAGCATATTCTGAAATTTTGAATATTATACAAACCTTCATTACTCTGACTATCAAAACGGCTTGTAATGATATTCTTTTTTAAATTAAGCCTGATTAAAACCTATTTAAGGTCACAATGGGTGACGAAAGACTCAGTTAGTTGATATTGGTGTTTAGTGAAAAAAAAAAAAATTGTGTGAAATCTTTGGATTTCGAGGCTATGGAAACCTCGTTGGTTTCCAGTTTTGCAATAAAACTGTGAATTACTTTCCAACTTAAGTTCTCTGTATTTATTAAAAACTTTTAAATTGCTTCTTACTATTATTAGTTGATTTTGGGAGAGGCCTGTGCTAACCACTGTGAAGGAACGTTCCTGTTAAACAACTGTGAGGCGGCCCCTTTGGGGGGCCCACAGAAATTGCTCAGACCCCCCCTCCCCTTAGTTCAGAATGAAATGACGCCGCTGATCAAAAGAATTGAATTTTGATGCCTATTCAAAATACATACAATTCAACAATTTTAATGTTACCCATCAAAAGCTACGAGCTTGAGAACATTTGCCAAATTTTTTAAAAAAAGGGGAAATACCCCCAAAATATCAAGTGATCTTAATGAAAATCGCCACCATTAGATTTAGCATATCAGAGAGCCCTACTGCAGAGGTTTCAAGCTCCTATATACAAAAGTGTGGAATTTTGCATATTTTGAAAGAAGAAAGATAACGGTTGCGTGTTTTTTTTGTTTTTTTACCACAGGGGTGATCATATCGAAACAGTGATCCTAAAAGATCGATAGAGGGCTCATTTCATTGGAAATGAATAGTCCTAGTGCCCTTTTTAAGTGACCAAAAATATTTGAAGGCAGCTAGCTCCCCTCCTACGCTCCTTTTTCCCCAATAATGCCCGATCAAAATTTTGAGATGGCCATATTGTTCAGCATAGTCGAAAGATCTAATACCTTTGTCTTTGAGGATGACTTGACCCCCATAGTCCCGGGAGAGGGGCTGCAAAATATGAACTTTGCCCATTGTCAAACAGTTCGTGGTAACGAACTGTAATTAAGGAGTGACCCGGCTCAATAGTAACCGAAACTCTAAAAAACGAAATTTGGATATCAAAAGATACATCAAAAGAATCAGATGTTTATGCTGATTTCACATATATAAGTTTCATCAAGTTTAGTCCTACCCATCAAAAGCTACGTGCCTGAGAATATTTGCCTGATTTTCGAAGAAAGGGGAAAACACTACCCTTCTACCCTTCTCCCTTACCCTTCTTCCTTCTACCCTTCTCCTTAGCTACCCTTCTCCCTCCCATAAAACATTCCAGTAGCTTCTACCCAATGAGTTTTTGCGCACCATGGGAGTGCTAACCATGGAAGGTTTTGAAGATTTGGAAAATACTTCTAAAGGCTTTTAGCTACCTTTCTCCCTCCCATTAAACATTCCAGTAGCTTCTACCCTATAAGTTGGTGCGCAATTATGTGATACTCTATAAATGTTAGTTTTACTGGATCAATGGTTTTTAATAATAGTTCATCTTTTTATGGACTGTAACTATGTTTATGAAGGAATATTATGGACTCTGAGCCTTAGAAAATATTTAGGTGTAGTTCTTGATAGTTCCTAGCAAGCCCAAATCTAGGGGGCTAGGGGTTTGAACCCCACTCCCCCTCCCCCCCCCCAAAAAAATATGGGTCTTACTCGTAAAATCGTAACAAAAATGGATATAAACAATTTTTGTATGTATTTTTTGATGGTTTTTTGAGTAACCCCTCCCCCACCGCCCCCCCAGATAAAAATCCTTGTGAAAAGCAACCCCTGACAAAAATCCTGGATCCGGCCCTGGTTCCTAGAATTTTCATCCAATAACATTCCGGTCATGTTTGAGCCAAATTGATATTTTGCGGGAACACAAGTAGTATTGATATAATATTTACAAGCAGAGTGTCTCCCCATATAGCTATAATATTTACAAAAAGACAGTACTCCCATATATCTATAATGCTTTCAAGCGCACAGTACACCAGCTATACAAGCAGACAGTGTAATGACCTGATTCAACTACCATGAAAATTCGTGCTGATCTCTGTTCAAAGTGCGCGATGTTTCCTTTGTTTGAAATTGTGAAATTCTTTCTCTAATTTAATTTGTTTAATTAATTTACATAAATTAATTTATTATTAATTAATTTACATAATTACATTAATTAATTTTTTTTTTTATTTTAATAGTTTTTTTTTATTGATGTCATTTTATTGTACTCTAATATGATATATTTTTCTTTTCCAATGATACGATTTTTTACATTCTAAGTATCTTCCCATTGATTTATATGAAATTTGTGTTTGATGTAGGAATCGAAAGTGAGACCCGTGATTTCCTAAGGTAAAAGAACGACACGTTAATCGACTGAACCAACAAGCCATTGAACATATTATGATTTTAGAAATACATCCAATGAATTGTTTCTGGGACATTGCCCAACTGATGTTAAGCGTCACAATATCGTAACAGGTTCATTCCATTGAACTGGGACAAGTTCAAGCACATTCTATTTATCAATTGTATTTTTGATAGGTGTTAAAAGTGACCTGTTTCGGGGCATTTTTATGGCATCATCATGAGAATATGCATATCACGATGATTTGAGATGCATACTAGACAAACAATTTCTTCTGATACTTGGGCCCCAAGTCCTACCCCTATCACTCAACCCTATCCCTCCAACCTCCCTCATACCCCCCCTCCTCCCTCCCCCCCCCATTTTTTTTACATCTCTCAGAATGTCATGAAACACATTTAAAACACAAAAATTCATATTTAATATTTTCCAACTTCAAAATGGGAATGATATAGATATGTGTGTCGCAACTTTTACTATTAGAAAAATAATGTTTGTAGTGACCAATTTTTTTTTAACTTTTTTTTTACATCTTAGAATGTCATGAAACACTTAAAACACAAAAAAATCATATTTAATATTTTTCCAACTTCAAAATGGGAATGATATAGATATGTGTGTCGCAACTTTACTATTAGAAAAATAATGTTTGTAGTGACCAATTTTTTTTTTAACTTTTTTTTAACTTTTTTTTTAACTTTTTTTTTTTCAACTTTTTATTTTACATCTCTTAGAATGTCATGAAACACACACAAAAACTTACACACACACAAAAACTTACACACTCACACAAAAGCTTACACACACACAAAAACTTACACACACACAAAAACTTACACACACAAAAAAACTTACACACACACAAAAAAACTTACACACACACACAAAAACTTACACACACACACACAAAAACTTACACACACAAAAAAAAAACTTACACACACACACAAAAACTTACACACACACAAAAACTTACACACACACAACAAAAACTAACACACACACACACAGAAACTTACACACACACAAAAACTTGAAACACACAAAAAAACTTACACACACAAAAAAAACTTACACACACACAAAAACTTGCACACACACACACAAAAACTTACACACACACACAGAAACTTACAAACTTAAACACAAAAAATTCATATTTAATATTTTCCAACTTCAAAATGGGAATGATATAGATATGTGTGTCGCAATTTTTACTATTAGAAAAATAATGTTTGTAGTGACCAATTTTTTTTTTTAACTTTTTTTTACATCTTAGAATGTCATGAAACACTTAAAACAGTAAAAAATCATATTTAATATTTTCCAACTTCAAAATGGGAATGATATAGATATGTGTGTCGCAACTTTTACTATTAGAAAAATAATGTTTGTAATGACCAATTTTTTTTTAAACTTTTTTTTTAACTTTTTTTTTAACTTTTTTTTCAACTTTTTATTTTACATCTCTTAGAATGTCATGAAACACACAAAAACTTACACACACAAAAAAACTTACACACACACACAAAAGCTTACACACACAAAAAACTTACACACACACAAAAACTTACACACACAAAACTTTACACACACAAAAACTTACACACACACAAGAAAACTTACACAGACACACAAAAACTTACACACACACAAAAACTTACACACACACACCAAAACTTACACACACACACACAAAAACTTACACACACACAAAAACTTACACACACACAAAAACTTACACACACACACAAAAACTTACACACACACAAAAACTTACACACACAAAAAAACTTACACACACACAAAAACTTACACACACAAAACTTTACACACACAAAAACTTAAACACACAAGAAAACTTACACAGACACACAAAAACTTACAGACATACGAAAACTTACACACACACACAAACTTACACACACAAAAAAAAATTACACACACACAAAAAACTTACACACACACAAAAACTTACACAGACACAAAAACTTACACACACACAAAAAATTACACACATACAAAAGCTTACACACACATAAAAACTTACACACATACAAAAACTTACACACACAAAAACTTACAGACAAAAAAAAACTTACACACACACAAAACTTTACACACACAAAAACTTACACACACACAAGAAAAACTTACACACACACACACAAAAACTTACACACATACAAAAACTTACACACACAAAAAAACTTACACACAAAAACTTACACACACAAAAAAACTTACACACACACACAAAAACTTACACACACACAAAAACTTACACACACACAAAAACTTACACACACACAAAAACTTACACACACACACAAACTTACACACACAAAAAAAACTTACAGACACACACACACAAAAACTTACACACAAAAAAACTTACACACACACAAAAACTTACACACACACAAAAACTTACACACACACAAAAACTTACACACACAAAAAAAACTTACACACACACAAAAACTTACACACACAAAACTTTGCACACACAAAATTTACACACACACAAGAAAACTTACACAGGCACACAAAAACTTACACACACACACAAAAACTTACACACACACACAAAAACTTACACACACACTAAAACTTATACACACACAAAAAATTACACACACACAAAAACTTACACACATACAAAAACTTACATACACACAAAAACTTACACACACACACAAACTTACAAACACACAAAAAAACTTACACACACACAAAAACTTACACACACACAAAAACTTACACACACACAAAAACTTACACACACACACAAAAACTTACACACACCACAAAAAAACTTACACACACACAAAAAACTTAAACACACACAAAAACTTACACACACACAAAAACTTACATACATACAAAAACTTAAAACACACACACACACACAAAAACTTACACACACACACACACAAAAACTTACACACAAAAAAAACTTACACACACACACACAAAACTTACACACACACACAAAACTTACACACACAAAAAAAACTTACACACACAAAAAAAACTTACACACACACACAAACTTACATACACACAAACTTACACACACAAAAAACTTACACACACACACACACACACACACAAAAACTTACACACACAAAAACTTACACACACACACAAAAACTTACACACACACAAAAAACTTACAAAACACACACACACCAAAAACTTACACACACACAAAAACTTACACACACACAAAAACTTACACACACACAAAAACTTACACACACACACAAACTTACACACACACAAAAACTTACACACACACACAAAAAACTTAGACACACACAAAAACTTACGCACACACAAAAACTTACACACACACACAAAAACTTACACACACACAAAAACTTACACACACACAAAAACTTACACACACACAAAAACTTACACACAAAAAAAAAACTTACACACACACAAAAACTTACACACACAAACTTTACACACACAAAAACTTACAAAAACACAAGAAAACTTACACACACACACACAAAAACTTACACACATACAAAAACTTACACACACACAAAAACTTACACACATACAAAAACTTACACACACACAAAAACTTACACACACACACAAAAATTTACACACACACAAAAACTTACACACACACACAAACTTACACACACACAGAAGCTTACACACATACAAAAACTTACACACACACAAACTTACACACACAAAAAACTTACACACAAACAAAAACTTACACACACACAAAAACTTACACACACACAAAAACTTACACACACAAAAAAAACTTACACATAGAAAAAAACTTACACACACACACAAAAACTTACACACACAAAAACTTACACACACATAAAAACTTACACACACAAAAAAAAACTTACACACACACAACAACTTACACACACACAAAAAATTACACACACAATAACTTACACACACCACACACAAAAACTTACACACAAAAAAAAAAACTTACACACACACACAAAAACTTACACACACACACACTAAAACTTACACACACACACACAAAAACTTACACACAAACAAAAACTTACACACACACACAAACTTACACACACACAAAAACTTACACACACACACAAAAAACTTAGACACACACAAAAACTTACGCACACACAAAAACTTACACACACACAAAAACTTACACACACACAAAAACTTACACACACACACAAACTTACACACACACAAAAACTTACACACACACACAAAAAACTTAGACACACACAAAAACTTACACACACAAAAAAACTTACACACACACAAAAACTTACACACACAAAACTTTACACACACAAAAACTAAACACACAAGAAAACTTACACAGACACACAAAAACTTACAGACATACGAAAACTTACACACACACACAAACTTACACACACAAAAAAAAATTACACACACACAAAAACTTACACACACACAAAAACTTACACAGACACAAAAAACTTACACACACACAAAAAATTACACACACAAAAGCTTACACACACATAAAAACTTACACACACACAAAAACTTACACACACACAAAAACTTACAGACAAAAAAAAACTTACACACACAAAACACAAAACTTACACACACAAAACTTTACACACACAAAAACTTACACACACACAAGAAAACTTACACACACACACACAAAAACTTACACACATACAAAAACTTACACACACAAAAAAAAACTTACACACAAAAACTTACACACACAAAAAAACTTACACACACACACAAAAACTTACACACACACAAAAACTTACACACACACAAAAACTTACACACACACAAAAACTTACACACACACACACAAAAACTTACAAACACATAAAAACTTACACACACACAAAAACTTACATACATACAAAAAACTTACACACACACACACAAAAACTTACACACACACACACAAAAAAACTTACACACAAAAAAAAACTTACACACACACACACAAAAACTTACACACACACACACAAACTTACACACACAAAAAAAACTTACACACAAAAAAAAAACTTACACACACACACAAACTTACACACACACACAAACTTACACACACAAAAAAACTTACAGACACACACACAAAAACTTACACACAAAAAAACTTACACACACACAAAAAACTTACACACACACAAAAACTTACACACACACAAAAACTTACACACACAAAAAAACTTACACACACACAAAAACTTACACACACAAAACTTTGCACACACAAAATTTACACACACACAAGAAAACTTACACAGGCACACAAAAACTTACACACACACACAAAAACTTACACACAAAAAAAACTTACACACACACAAAAACTTACACACACAAAACTTTACACACACACAAAAACTTACACACACACAAAAAAACTTACACACACACAAAAAAATCTTACACACACAAAAAAAAAACTTACACACACACACAAACTTACACACACACACAAACTTACTCAAACAAAAAAAACTTACACACACACAAAAACTTACACACACACAAAAACTTACACACACACAAAAACTTACACACACACTAAAACTTATACACACACAAAAAATTACACACACACAAAAACTTACACACATACAAAAACTTACAAACACACAAAAGCTTACACACACACAAAAAAACTTACACACATACAAAAACTTACACACACACAAAAACTTACACACACAAAAAAAACTTACACACACACAAAAACTTACACACACAAAACTTTACACACACAAAAACTTACACACACACAAGAAAACTTACAAAACACACACAAAAACTTACACACATACAAAAACTTAAACAACACACAAAAACTTACACACACACAAAAAACTTACACACACACAAAAACTTACAAACACACAAAAAAAACTTACACACACACAAAAACTTACACACACACAAAAACTTACACACACACACAAAAACTTACACACACACACAAAAACTTACACACACATAAAAACTTACACACACAAAAAACTTAAACACACACAAAAACTTACACACACACAAAAACTTACATACATACAAAAACTTAAACACACACACACACAAAAAACTTACACACACACACACACAAAAACTTACACACAAAAAAAACTTACACACACACACACAAAACTTACACACACACAAAAACTTACACACACAAAAAAAACTTACACATAGAAAAAAACTTACACACACACAAAAACTTACACACACACAAAAACTTACACACACATAAAAACTTACACACACAAAAAAAAACTTACACACACACAACAACTTACACACACACAAAAACTTACACACACAATAACTTACACACACACACACAAAAACTTACACACAAAAAAAAAACTTACACACACACAAAAACTTACACACACACACACTAAAACTTACACACACACACACAAAAACTTACACACAAAAAAAAACTTACACACACACACAAACTTACACACACACAAAAACTTACACACACACACAAAAAAACTTAGACACACACAAAAACTTACGCACACACAAAAAACTTACACACACACCAAAAACTTACACACACACAAAAACTTACACACACACACAAAAACTTACACACACACAAAAACTTACACACACACACAAAACTTACACACACACAAAAACTTACACACACACAAAAACTCACACACACACAAAAAACTTACAGACACACAGAAAAAAAAAACTTAGACACACGCAAAAACTTACACACACACAAAAACTTACACACACAAAAAACTTACACACACACAAAAACTTACACACACACACAAAAACTTACACACAAAAAAAAAAACTTACACACACACAAAAAACTTACACACACACAAAAGCTTACACAAACAGAAAAACTTACACACAAAAAAAACTTACACACACACAAAAACTTACACACACAAAACTTTACACACACAAAAACTTACAAAAACACAAGAAAACTTACACACACACACACACAAAAACTTACACACATACAAAAACTTACACACACACAAAAACTTACACACATACAAAAACTTACACACACACAAAAACTTTACACACACACAAAAATTTACACACACACAAAAACTTACACACACACACAAACTTACACACACACAGAAGCTTACACACATACAAAAACTTACACACACACAAAACTTACACACACAAAAAAACTTACACACAAACAAAAACTTACACACACACAAAAAACTTACACACACACAAAAACTTACACACACAAAAAAAACTTACACACACACAAAAACTTACACACACACAAAAACTTACACACACACAAAAACTTACACACACACACAAACTTACACACACACAAAAAAAACTTACACACACACACAAAAACTTTACACACACACAAAAAACTTACACACACACAAAAACTTACACACACACAAAAACTTACACACACACAAAAACTTACACACACACAAAAACTTACACACACTCAAAAACTTACACACACACAAAAAAAAACTTACACACACACAAAAAACTTACACACACACCAAAACTTACACACACACAAAAACTTACACACACAAAAAAAAAACTTACACATACACACAAAAACTTACACACACACAAAAACTTACACATACACACAAAAACTTACACACACACAAAAACTTACACAAACACAAAAACTTACACACACAAAAAACTTACAAATAAAAAAAAAACTTACACACACAAAACTTTACACACACAAAAACTTACACACACACAAGAAAAATTACACACACACACACAAATACTTACACACATACAAAAACTTACACACACACAAAAACTTACACACACACAAAAACTTACACACACACAAAAACTTACACACACACAAAAACTTACACACACACAAAAACTTACACACACACAAAAACTTACACACACACAAAAGCTTACACACGCACAAAAACTTACACACATACAAAAACTTACACACACACACAAAAAACTTAGACATGCACAAAAACTTACACACACACAAAAACTTACACACACACAAAAAGTTACACACACACAAAAAACTTACACATACACAAAAACTTACACACACACAAAAACTTACACACACACAAAAACTTACACACACACAAAAACTTACGCACACACAAAAACTTACACACACACAAAAACTTACACACACACAAAAACTTACACACACAAAAACTTACACACACACAAAAACGTACACACACAAAAAAAACTTACACACACCAAAAAACTTACACACACACACAAAAACTTACACACCCACACAAAAACTTACACACACAAAAAAAACTTACACACACACACAAAAACTTACACACACACACAAAAACTTACACACACACACAAACTTACACACACACAAAAACTTACACACACAAAAAACTTACACACACACACAAAAACTTACACAGACAAGGATTACTCATTGTTACGCTTACATATTCAAATTATTTACTTGACAATTCCGCTGTAATATTCTCTCCATAAGCAAGATTTTGTGTCCAAAGAGGAACAAAAACAAATGAAAACAGTTCTGTAGGAGAATTCAGCTTAACTCTTCCCAAAATTTTTGAAATGAAAACAAACTTAGTTTATAATACCATTTATCGTACCTACACAAGAAATGATCTTTTTTGAAATTTTGATTCATTTGTAATTAATGAATGGCTTTTCTATTTATGGACAGGTCAAATAACTCCCTAAGCCTAAAGACGAATTTCTGTTGAGCTAGCAAAATTTCCCACAAGCATGTCGATATGTAACCTGTCTGCTTAGTTAACCTTTTGTGTAGAAGCTACTCGCCTGGAGCTACTTTCTTAGGTGCTACGAAATTTAATTTTTTTAAGCAAAGAAGTAAAGGTATATTTCTTCTTAAAAAAAAAATACAAAAAGAAACGACACTATTTTTCCCTAGATTGGAGGTGATTAGAAACTATATAAAAAAAAAATAAGTTTTAAACTGAAAATAAGGAGCAACATTAAAACTTAAAACGAACAGAAGTTATTCTGTAAAACACAAAAGATTATGGCAGTGTTGTTTCTAAACTAAATTTTAATCAAAAAAGAGGAGCGATTAATTTAAAAAAAATCAAAGGTTTTTCTGATGGAAAAAAAGAGTGAAGTTGCAACTTAAAACGAAGAGAAAAATTATTACTTCACAGCTTATCTAACATATATCAATAAAACTAGTGCAAATAATTCAACTGGTTATACTTCCCTATGTTTGTAGGATTACTGAAAACTAGCGATTTACTGAAAACACAAAACAATATAAGAGTGTTTGTACGGTAAAAATAAACATTTAAGGGCACTTTTAACAGTATAAAAGTAAAGCATTTTTAGATTCTTGCCTTATTTATTTATTTTTTCGTTTAATTTGGTATCACTTCTCCACAATGAGCTATAATGATTGACTGTCATTTTGAATCTGAAAAAGAAATTTTGAGATTCTTTTGTAGACAAGTTCGAACTGAAGGAATCTTATTAGTATTAAGACTACAGACTCAGTTTAAAATTTGTATCACAACTTCAAGTTGTCCGTTTTATAGAGAGGAATAAATGGATCTCCAGAGTCCATATTATGGTTGATATGTTCTTCATTTCGAGTAATACTAGGTGAGACCAAGATGTTACCCGATAAATAAATCCATTTTTTTTATGCTGTTAAATGACTGCAAACTTATTATTTCCATGCCTGAGTTTTTAAGATAATTTTAATTGTATACTGAAAGTTACTGACATCACAGCTCCTGTAGGAGCATGAAAAGCGTTATAGATTAGTTTGTAGTTGTGAGGCTACGTATTTACTTTTGACTCCTAAATCAATATTCTTGCTTTTTATGCTTGGCTTTTGTGTTTTCAGTAAAGCGCTAGTTTTCTGTAATCTTACAAACATAGGGAAATATCACCAGTTGATTTATTTGCACTAGTTTTATTGATATATGTTAGATAGGCTGTGAAGTAATAATTTTGTTCGTTTTAAGTTTCAACTTCGCTCTTTACTTCCCTCGGAAAAACTTGGTTTTTTAAAATTAATCTTCAAACAATGAGGAGATTTTTTCATCTTTTCTTAATCCTTATTACCTAGTTCTAAAGCATCGTACAGAAACTTAATTTTACGCATTTAAGGAAATAGATACGAATCCAGGGAGAGGGGGCCTTGGGCCAATTCTTCTCAAACCTCCATATTTCATAATATTTCCTTAGTATTCCTTATATTTTCCGCATAACTTAAATATTTTAACGTTTGTCCAAGTTTTCAAATTTATCGCCTAAATGGATCAATATGATCGAAGTTTTTAAAAGTTAAGGTTGATTTTTGAAGAACAAATCAAACAAAAACATTTATTCTCAAATACAGGGACAACATTTATTTTTTTACTAATCTTTCAAGCTCTTCGTTTTGGCGTGACTTCATAGGGACGCCATAGTTATCCTTCCTCTTGATCTTTGAAAAATACAGCACTAGTCCAATTATAATAAGAACAAGAACTATTCCAAGGATAATCCCAACGATGATTCCTACATCTGAATTGGGATCATGATAAGGATTAGCAACTGCTGAAACATATGGTGTAGTTGTGTAGATACTAGTTGTTTCAAGAAAATTTTGGGTAATCTCTGCTGATGTGGCTATAGGATAAGTATTTGGATTCAATGCTATTGTCGTAATTATTAATGATGTTTTTTTCATGACAATATTGTTGAAATGCCTCATTTGTGTAAATGCAACTTAATGTGTCGTATCCGTATAATTTTGAACTGGTTTCTCTTGATAGTTCAGTACAAAGGGATTCATCTTTTGTGGAACAGATTCCTTCATTGAAACTTATATCACATTTCATGAAATGTGTAAGCTTGGAAAAAAAAATTGAACCAGCTGAGTGATGTGATTTGACAATGATGTAGAGTTATTGTCTGTAACGATATCATGGATTCAATTATTTCTATGTGCGTCAACACTTCTTGTGCAAGCTGTCGGCTGTGACTGAGATCTAGAGTCAAAACATTTTGAAATGAACTGGCTTGAATGGCTTCAGAGACTGTTACATACTGAAGAGTGACATGATAACATGATGTTAAGTATTGCAAAAAATTGACATGTGTCATTGAATAATGATGTACAGATAGTTTTTCCATATGTGAAAATTTGACGAATGAATCACAAGCATTTTGTGAAAAGTCAATTCCATTACGTAGGCCTAATCTATGAGGATTCCCAGTGAGAGATAACTGCTTCACGTTTGGCGCATCAAAGTTTCTGACTATATCATCACCCATATTGTCGTCTGATATGCAAACACTGTGAAGCTTCGGTATGTATAGAGCTGCACCAAAATTATGAAGTAGATTGTTACAAACATCTAAAGTTTCAAGGCCAGCGTGATTCAAAGTATCTGATAGTTTAGTTATGATATTACTGCTCAGATTCAAATAGGAGAGAGATTGGGGCAGCCCAGCATTAAAGTGCACTATTTGATTAAGGCTCAAGTCAAGGATTTTCAGGTTCTTCATTTCTGTAAAAGTATTTTTTGCAATCAGACTAATTTCGTTATGGCTCAAGTTGATCTCCTCTATGTCAGCTAGAAACTGAAACATTATCCCAAAAAGAGAAGATATCTTGTTAAAAGACAAATCCAACTTCCTCAAGTTTGGAGTATGCCGAAAAATAGACGGACATATTGTTGTTATACCTGTGCCATTTAGGATGAGCACCAGCAATGAACGAGACGTCACAAATGAGGGACTGTTCTTAAATTGCTGGTAACCTAAAGCACCTAGGTTGGCTATTTTAATTACAAGCATCGATACTTCTGAAGACAGGGATTCAGGAAAGCCACCAACACAGTTGGCCTCTGACTTATGTGCTCTTGAAAATTCACAATCCATATCTTTGTTATTGAGAGGTAAAGCATCCATGTCAGAATCCACAGAGCATGTGTCAATATCGTTATTTGTGGTGGAATCAGCAAAAACATCAGCAGCTACGAACAGAAGAAGCAGTATGCGCATTATTCTGAAAAATTAAAATTAGAATCAATTGGAAGTCATTTTAAAGGTTTTTAAATGAATCTTTGTGATTATAAATGATCGAAAGAGTGGAACATTGTTATCAAATACCTAAATTTTGTTGAACACTTTATGCAATTATATTTCCAGTCAATATTTTGTGGCGTAAATTAATTGATAATTATGTCGTCAATTAGCAGCATCTAATTTATTTCATCACGGCTTGGACTCGACATATAACATTTTTCAGCAGCTAACTTGCTTGAGTTTAAAAATGCACTGTTATTAATGCAAACAATACTTCAACAGAGTGATTACGAGTAAAACATTAGTAGTAACCTAGGTGCTGATTCTAACCGTACATTCTACCGTACATTCACGAAAACAAGAATATGATTAAAAGTGTAATAGACATGAAGCGTACAAGAAACTGGTTTTTTGTTATTGATAAGAATTGCACAAGATTGTACCGTTTGACGTAGACATTTTTTAGGAGCCAATCAGAGACAGCGATGGTTGCTCAATATACGATAACTTGATTGGTGTTTGGATTTGAATAAAAGGAATGGTTTTCATTACAATTCATATTAGTAAGAGAATTGAATTCAGAGAGAATAGTTTATTTGAGAGGATATTAGTAGAGAAAAATGAGTGGTGCATTTACATTATTGGAGATTAATGATGGAGCCGGTAGCAGTAATGATATACGAGTACCAAATGTGGCTGTGGAAATAACCGGAGGCTGTAGACTATGCCTTGAATGGGACGATATGTATGCTAGATACGTGATATCATTAAGCAAATTTAAGCAGGAGGAGCAACTATGTTTTGCTGGAAAAGTGAATATTTTCCATATAAATAAACTTCGGTCAGCATTAGATGTCCTATCGAAATATATTGATCAGAACAAAATGCATCAGTGAATATTATTGTTGTAATTATGCTCAATAAAATTGCTTCTAAATCAAAGGTATTTTTCTTTCTATAGTAGACTAGCGTATATTTTTTTAGAGTAGAAAAAATTCTGGTTAGTCTGAAGTTGGTTGTGAGAGTGTTAGAACTCTAAAAAAATGGATAGATTTGAGAAAGAGCGAATCAGGGGGAATCTAGTGCTTATGGAAAAACGTTTGATTCTAGATGACGATTTTCTAGAGCTGTCTATTCAAAGGAAGATATTTTCTCGGGGGATGCTTGTCGATATAATGAAAACTGATTCTCCATCATTAGACTATTGTATGAAGCTTCTACATCGTGGTCCAAATGCATTTACACAATTTATTGATATATTGATCACGACACGGATAAATGATATTGTGGATATGCTTTTAAACATTAGTTTAGAAATTTAGGTCTTTTTTCACATGAGAAAAAGATGGTGTTCAAGGATGATTTATTCCTCTCTCTCTCTATCCCAGACAATTTTTTATTGTTGCTAGCTCAGTTTCATTGTGGTAGTGAGAGTGTCAACACATTAAAAAATGTTCCATACATGTCCGCTATGTATGTACACACTGGGTAGCTGGTCATCATGTGAGAATTGCACAATGATTGATGAGTATGATGAAAAGTGTAGTTTATGCAACCCGTGTAAATTGCATAGAGGATATGCTGTACAAATTAAAGGCTGTAATTTTTGTCTTGAAGAGGTGTGTGACTCTCATCCTAGTGGCCACCTATGCTCCAATTGTCACTATGATAAATGTAATCAGTGGGAGAATACATATCCCGGTATGATTGGAAAGAATCCTAAGCGGGATTTTAGTTTATTGCTACGAAATTGGTATCGTCGTGGTTTTAGATTGTTCTGGGAGGAGGAGCCGCGTCAGCGATTCAACTGTTGGAACAACAAAAGAATATGGTTTCTACGTCATCGTTGTGAAGACAATGGGTGTTATGATTATAAGCCCACTGATTTTTATTTGGCTGTGACGGAATGTGATTCGACACTTGAGGACACTGTTTGTGAAATTGCTTCAATTAAGCAAATTGAAACATGTGAATTCCATAGAATGAATGAGAATAGTATCATTGACTATACAAAGAGATATGACAAGAGTGAAGTTACACTCTACTGTAGAAAATGTGACCCTGACATTGCAGTACATCAGGATCAGTACACTGTGAATTCAGATAATCTACCTGCACTAGTTGTTGTCGACAAATACCTATACCTAGTAGAAGATGAAATCTAAAGAGTAGAAAAGTCGTTTTATCATGTATATAAATTTAAAACATTTATTAATAAACAATTTCGCATACATTTTTAGAACATTTTATTCGTAGGGCACTAAAATCAATATTAAATACGCTTGTAAGTATATTTTCCACTAGAAAGTCGTTCAATCGAGGTAAGTCAACGTAGATGCCGAGAAACTGCTTGTAGTTATAGCCACGACATCTGAACATGAAACAAAGTAGTGCATGAAAGCCACATGTCTTAGTCGTTAAATCCTGTACTCTTCGTTGAATTTGAATAATGGTTTTTCCCACGGCTTTCAATAAAGTTGCTGATGTATGGCGTGTAGAATTTATACGATAGGCCAAGAGGATAAAAAAATTCAATATTCTTCACTCTTTGAAAGATGCATAGCCAATGGCCAGTCTTCAATGTCAATGGACTGCTATTAACAACGATTAAGGTATTGTTAACACTTGGAATTTTTTCAATGACGTCCGATGGTATACAATAGGACTTGTACTGGGACATGTGTGGATCCATACTAAATACGTTGATTATTTGGTTTGTGTTCATGGTGATAGGTCTAGTAGAACACTACCGTCGGGTGTGATTTCCCAATAGGTTTCAAATTGACTCAGTGATATTAGCGTGATACTCTCAGTCAAAGCATCGGCAAATGTACACTCTAAACGTACATTTTTTGTTCGTACTATACTCATATCCTGAGTCCCCGACAAGTCCAAAACAATTACCCCATGATTTTTTGAAAACATTGAATCGGTTATTCCATTTTCAAATAGTTGAGAGTCATGATCTAGGGATTGCATGGTCAACTCGTATAGAGTTCTATAGGATTTTTTGTCAAAAGATAGAGTGTACAGTGGAATACCATTCACTTTGCACACAAGGCTAGATAGACCAAAAAATTAAAATCATGGGGGATTCAGTACAGATCCAACGGCACTGCCACTCTTCACAAAGGCCAAAGCCAATTTTGATGGGATTTCTCCATTGATAAATGATGAATCGCTATAGCTACGAGAGCCGGTGGCAATGTGACGTTGATTGGTGATCGTATGGGGGACAAGAATTTAATGTTGTTACCATTGGCTCTTAGTTTTTCCACAGCCAATGCAACAGAGCTCATAACCTGTTGTTTTCGGACGTGGAGAATTGCCGATGTGATAATGACATTTGCATCGGGTGCTGCAGGAAGTGTTTTTCTCAAGATGAAATTCGATGGGGCCATTTGCAATTTTATGTCAATCTTGACATTGGGGGGTAACCATTGAGATATATTGAATATCTCATGATTTAATTTTCCAACCAGATGATACTCCTGGCTCACTGCAGTAGTCAACTCACCATCAGTATCAACACCTGATCGATATTCATAGCCCAATGATTGTCCTCTCAACTCCTTGTACGCCTTTGGTGTCATCATCATAAATTGTATGTAGCTTGCATAGTTTGATAAATTATTGCTAGTGCTCACCAATGTTCCATTAATAAATACATTAATATGTTTCAATAGGTTGTGTAGAATACAGTTTTCGTAGGAGAGACCGTCGGCAACAGTTGGAGTTGTATTATCTGACTTTTTCTTCACCGCAACATTTAAATCAATAAATGTTGATGACAAATCAATGAAATAGTCTTCATTGGAAAATATTTGAAAGTGTATATTTTCCGAGAGGGGTTGTTGGGGATGAAATTGTTCATAATAACCATACTTGACACTGACATCAACATTTTCATCATTGAATAGATTCAATGAGGAACTGATTGATGGATATGATTCCTTGTGGGGGAGATAAGTCATCTTAAGGGAAGAAGTCCTTCTTTGATCTAACAATCTTTTTCTTTTTCTTCTTCTTCTGCTTATTGGTCTTCCTTGTTTTATTCCTCAAAGTCCTTGTTGATGTCCTTCGCTTCCCGCCTGGGTGGAGACTGATGATGAGTGAATGACGCGCACGCATCCTTTTCAATCCCTCCCCATTTTGTCGAGATTTTAGTTGCTCACCAACGGCTCTTGCTGAAGATCTAATATTTTTCTTAACACTCTCCTTGAAATTCTTGCCCGACCCCCAGTCCTGTAATGTGGAGGCAGCAAAATTTGATGCAGCAGGTACAAGATATTTTCTGGCAAGGGATAGTGCAGAACGAAATAGCCTAGCAAATCAGCTACCAAGACCATAGCCAGACATTGTAGTACGCCCCTTGTAGTGGTCCAATCCATTGCCTATTTGACGTGGACTCAAAGCACCAACATAGCAATCGATATCGGGACAGACAAATGGAATTCTTCTATTGTTCATTTTAGGTGATGGTGCTGTCGCTGACAATGGGTCGAAAATGACATGTAATCACTGCTAAGCCTTTTGTTATTGCTAGAGGATCACCCAATTCACTTCTTAGTGTTAACTGACAGATTTCCAAATACGAAGTGTTTACAGAAACATACTGAAGATGCTTTATATTATAGTGATGAACAAGTTCATGAGTTGTTTTTCGTTCAAGAACACGTAGGAGGGGGACATTTGAATTACCAACTCTCGATGTTTCCACAAAAGATGCATAGAGAAATATGCAAGAGTCCGAGGCGAAACCAGGTGGATAATCATCAAAAATAACTTGATCCATCCCGTAAACGGTGCCAGCATTTTCCCATTGATCATATTCTGTTTAAAGCCAAGAACGTCTCTCAGATTATCATTGAGAATAATTATTTCGGTGTCAACAGGTAAGGTAATGTAAATCCTATCGTGTTCCAATGAATAATTAAAATGGAATGTACCATTCCTACGATACGAGATTTTTCTATTGATTGCACGAAACAAATCTCTCATATCATCATATTCAATATATTTCAATTTGACATGTGGATATTCGCTAGATTTAAGTGCTTCAACCTATTCATAGTCGGCAAAGAGTGACCAATCGAATGGTATAACATTTATATCATACACATGATCTTTTCTCATAATGTCATAGGTATTTTTGAGAATACAATTGACAAGAGCCACTTCATACGCGCCGTCAAATTTGATAGCAGGGGAGAGTTTCGTCCAAAAATCACATGTCTTATTCAAGTCGTTGTAGAGAGGATCGGAAACGTTGGACAAAAAAGTTACATAGAAATCATTGGGCATTGTCAATATCTTCAACACTGATCCAAGAATCAAAATCAGAGTTGTATTCTAGCCACCGAACAAGTAACTGTTTCCTACCCCTGCGAGTACGAGTCTTTAATATCTTTTCAATTTTATAGATTTCACTATTATTTTTAACTTTTTGTAGTTCATAGTCATAAAAGCCAACGAGAATCTCTTCATCTTTGGTATTGCGCAGGCGATAAGTTATGGGTTTAGTGTCTAGGATTTTTGCCACTTTAAAAAGTTCTTTGGACCACAAGTAATTTCCCTTTTCAAAAACATTAGTTGTTCTATTAATTCGAGAAGTATCACCAAAATTGAATTTATTTTTCTTCTTGACAATCGTTTCATTGAAATATTGTTTAAGAAAGGTGTCAATTGTATCATGATCAGAATGATGAACTTCCGTTGGGGATGAGTTGGACAATGATCGATGAGGTTGTTGATTATAGATCAACAGGATCTTATATAAATCATGAATAAAAGCCGGTGTATTTTTCAATGTACAATATCTTGAAATTAAAAGTCGAAATAGTTCTTATCAATCGTTCGGCCAATGCAGCCTTTATAGGACTATGACTATGATGGAGCAGTGTACTATATTTCACTAGTACTTTTTCAACATGGGGATTAACAAATTCACTACCACGATCCGTTTGAATTGTTTATACTAATCCTGTTCGAGAATATTTTCAATGGCCTGAGCAACTTCAACGCCTCTCTTTGATCGCAATGGAATTGCATATGCATAACGACTATAAACACTGATTGCAAGTAGAATGTACTTGTACGGAGTATTGTGACATCTTTGAATCTCATCTAGAGTTAGGAGATCTGCTTGCATTATATGCAATGGCTAAAAGGCTTTAGTTTTTCGATAATGATTAGCACGAAGTCTATGATTTCTATGCAGAGTGTAACTTGATTTATTTTGTAGATAGTCTTGTACACATTTAGCATAAACACCAGTGACTTTGGAAAGAGTGGTGGGGGAACTTAAACTCCCCGCCTCACCAATATTTTCATAAGCACCTTTCAGAGCTTCAACCATTTTGAACGTAAACACGTTGTGCAACGCCCACTACCCTTTTGTATACTAGTTGTGGATGGTGATGGTGACCTGATACGTTTTCGCTTTTTCTTCCCCATCATTGTCAAGTTTCCACTAGGTGTGCTAGTATTTTCCAAGATTGATTTAAAATCTTCTTCTTCTTCTTCATGTTCATATTTTAATGGTGTTGTTGTCGTTGTTGTTGATGCATGTTCATTCATTTTTTTTAGAATTTTTCTATTGCTAATAAGACTTTTGGGGAAGTTTTTATAGATGAGCGTCAAATGATAATAGTCCTTTACGATTTGTAACCATATCATAGATTAAATCAAGTAGATTATAGCTCTTGCCCTGAATTATAGTCCCTTTCCCATTGCCATCAACTTGAATTTGATCCTGACCACTTTCCATGAGATAGGTTAGGAGTCGTTTACTTTGTTCACGATATGAGTGGGACATTATATTTTCAATTTTCAATACAATCGAATCCAATTCCTCCTTCTTTAATTGTGTTCCAGCAGTAGCAGCGAATCCTGAAGAGATGATTTCTTTTGTGATCAATACCATTGGCCTTCATCCGATAGGGCTTATGTTTGTCCACTCGGCGAAGTGCATCTTGAAGTAAAAGCAGTTTTTATCATCCCCAATATTCTCATTGTCAAGGAATTTACTCAGATTGTTCTCAAAGTGTTCCACGGGTGAGAGAGCGAGTTCTATTGGAGTCAATTTATAGGGTTTTGCCATTCTCTCTAGAGAAACTGTTTACAAGTCCTGCAATTATTGGCAGTAAAAGTGTGAAAAAGCTACCGCCCGCCTGAAGAAGTCGATTCTTTTTAAATTTCTTTCCTTTCTTGTTAGAGGCCAATGTACGTACAATGGAACGATGTTGCTTTGCCTGTTGCTTAACTACTTCTGGCAGTTGAACATTACCCTCGGTCAAATTTAAACAAAGTTCAGATATTAGATTAATGAAATCATTGTCAATACCATGCTTGAGTATGGCTTTCCTAAGCGAGGGTTTTGAAGTGCTTAGAACTGAAAACAGATGACTATTTTCATGTAGTTTCATCAGTGTCATGATAGCAACTAATAGGTCTTTTTAGTGTTCACGGGGAAATATACTGTAATTTCATTGTCGAAAATATCTGTGACTACACGCAGATTCTCGGGTGTATTTTGATTAAGATCCAATAGGATATAGCCGTAGGGTTTTTAGTTGCCTGATTGTGTGCTGAGAGCAGAAATTTAGGGGCGCCGGGGTATATCTGTCTATTGACAGTTCTTAGCGAGCAAGAATCACGAACAACTCTGTAGATTATATAGTAGGTGCAGTTCACTGCAAGTGTTCGCATACATTTGCTCTGATAAAAGAGATTGTGTAGAACCAGAGTAACTGAAATCTGTTCATGATGAGAGCGAACAGTGAACAGTTGTAGCATTTCCTGGGACCATTGTTCAATAGATTCATCCAGATCGTCAATAATCAGCCAAGAGTTTGGTTCAATAATGCTGAAAACATCAAGTCCCTGTATGAATTGTTTCTGCACCAATCCCGTCGTGGCAATTGATTTTATTTTATCGTTTGACTCCTGCAAATACTCTAACAATAGTAGATTTTTTCGGCTTTTCCACAAACATTTTATTGCAATTATTAATTATTTTAGTTAAGAGTGTTGTTTGCCAGACATTGAAGGCCCACACAGAAACGATCTGAATGGTGTTTTAAATTGATACATGTTCCCTTCAACAGTTCACCTAGACAACTAACTGTAGACTATGGCAGTCTAATGACTAAATTATTTCCCTATTACTACTACTCCGTTCAAGAATGAGAAGAAGAAGAATAAAGAATCATATTTTCTTTTATTATACGCATAAAAAAGTAACAACACACTTAAAAAATACTACATTGAAAAAAGCACATTAAACATGAAAAAATACACTTTTTTAAATTTATTTATGATAAAAAATACAACATTTACATAGGCACTAGAAAAAACACTTAAATAAATACACTTTTTTTTGTTTATTTATAGAAAAAATACAACATTTATTAGAATAATGCACTTAAAAATAATATCAAACACTTTTATTTACAGCATTTGGTATGGGATCCCCCCACCCCCCGGGGGGGGGGGGTGGCCGCTGCGGCGGCCGGGAAGTGGGGCCAGCTGCTGCGGGACAGGAAGCGCCGCAGGAAACGCTGCGGGCCGGGAAGCGGGGGACCCGCTGCGGCGGGCCCGGGTCGGGGCATTAAATAGTGGAAATTGCTCTGTCTTGCACACACATTGAAAACTGTTTGTGATAAATAAAAAAAGAATTTAAAAACACCCCATTACCCAAAAAAACCTCCCACCCAATTTATACTTTTTTTTATGAATTTAAGTTAATTTTTCTAGACCGAGTTGTTTTCTGTACTCTATACATTCAACTTGATCTGAAATTAAATAAAGACCGTGTGTAGTACCTTCACACCATCCTCAAGTACATAGACTTTGTCCGATATGGCCGACATGGCGTTTTTCTCAACTCTTACTGTGTAGTTTTTAAATTGTAAAGAGCGAATCGCCATGACTTTCGCTCTTGGCACTAAACTACGTTCCACACAGTGTCTATACACACTCATGTCAAAATTGTTTTTTACAAAGTGTGTAGGTACCCCCTTGCAAACTTGTTTGATATCCCTGTTGTGCGTTTCCACACAGTATACCTTCGGCCCAGGAAACCCACCACTGGATATCAGATCGCTACCCGTTTCAAATTTTAGCATTAACAATTAATTTGGGGCCTGGCGTTTCACTAGCTCTGAGTAGAGTTATTTGTCCCAATTAGTATAGTCCATTCGTGAGCTAATGTACTCGCCATTTTCCAAATCATTCAATAGATTTTCAGTTTTGACTTTTAACAGGAGTGAATCAGTGTCCCCGTAATACACTTGAACTTGTCCCTCAATCGGCCACTGTACCTTGCATACATTATAATAAAATGACAACATGAGTTTCTTAGATATTTCCGTTATTGCACTCCCGCCTGCAATATTTTTATTTAAAACAATGTTTCTTTTCTTACGGTGTAGGAGCACCATATCAGACTCTATGATTGTGAACGATGTGAAGTTTGGATCCGCAATGATTCGAGCACAACCTTTGGGATTGGTTACAATGTCACATTGACTTCTGTTTCGTACGCTCTCACACATTTTACCAAAAGCTGAGTTCAAAATGAGTTTATAGACTTCTTTTTCAACTTTCGTTTTCGCTTGTGAACGCTTACTGACAAAGGTGTCAATAAACGTTTTCATGCAAGGCTTTTGATCAAATTGGAGGGCTCTATGAATCTTTGAGACCTTGAAAACTATTGGACACCATCCATTTCAATAGCACGTGATGAACGACGATATTCTGTTTCGGGTTGAGGTCGGCAATTAGTTTTTGTTTTGAAGGTACCCAGTGCATACTCCCATCCTCTACTAAAGATAAATTGTAGGGGCTCAGAGAATCCCTACCCACCGGTCTATTTATGCACGGAAAAAACACAGTCTTTTACCGAGTCATGGATTTCCATGGGTATTTCACCGTCAATTTCAAAAAAACCATCCCTGTGTCCCATTCTCCTCAACACTAGCAATGTCGGGTAAATTCGAAGCACACGGATTGTCAAGCCATTTATAATTGCCACACGGCAAACAGTAGTGAGACATTGCCGATGGGTAAAGAGATTCATATCCAAAAAAACTGCGTCCGACTTTTCATCGGTTTGCTGTCCGGTCGGATCAGTTTTCATGATACGATCCCCGTGAAAAACATACCCACCCCTCATTGATCTCTCTACAAACAGATGCTGATCCACATCGGTGATCAGACCTATTTCTTCTTTGCTGATTTTAAGTATCATGTCCATCACCAGATGAGGAGTGGAAAAATAATAACCTAAATCCAACCCTAATTTCCCATAGATTTTATCCGTATTTTTGCACAATATGTCCAGAAGAGTGAGTATGTCACTAGCCAAGTATAGTTTACAATAATCCCACCCATTTTTACATCCGCCCTTTGCCCAAACCCTCTTAGCAAATTCGTAATCGCTAGTGGTGCACTCACTCTCAGTAAGAGAATTGTAAAAAGCTTCAATGGGCGGTAGTGACACCTCATATAGCCTCAAGCCAGAGTTGTAATAATCATATGGATATATACCCTTACACGTTAATAAATCTTACATTTCATCATCGGGGAGGCGCTGTTTGAGGAGGGGGAAGCTATCAAAATTATCACTTTTCTGTACCTGAATCAATTGACTTACAGATTTGGGGAAGAAGCTGAAAGATTCTAAAAAACGGATTTTATTCAGGCACGTGTTACCCTTGTCAACTGTTTTCCACATGAATTCTAGCAGCAGTAGCTTCTCCGATGATTTGGGTATGATATTATATGAAAAAGAACCATCTATCCGTGCGTCATCTACAACTCCACCCTTGGCAATGCGGGCCAACGCCGGTAGAACAAACTTTAAGTCGTAATTGGAATTGTGTATAAAAACAGGTACGAAATATTGCTGTCTAACGTTTAAATTGCATGACTGATATGCTACCCCCCTAAAGTTACTCCCTCCCGATGTAATTTCCTGCCACAAATGATCATGGTCGATCACCTTCCTCCTCTCCCCATTCCCAACGCCATCATCAAATTCTCCCTTGCAAACCCAACACACATTTTACGATTTTTAATGGCCGTTATTTTATCTGGTGATAGGAGCATAGGATAGTTTGTGTAACGAAGGCGCGAAATTGCACCGTTCGCTGTTTTGATTAGACTGACCAATGCCGAGCGCATGCAGTCTTCACCGTCACCCAACATCTCAACTACATCCAGCACTTGCATGGTATTATTGGAATCTCGTTGCGCGTGAGCGTAAGAGACCCCTATGGCTTCATGTATTTTAACACGATTTGAATTTGACGGATCGTACACGTCTGTCAGTTTCGCTTCGCAGTCTAAAGCGATGTTATTGCTCTGCAGGAGCGTGGATGGGAAATTTTTAAAACGTAAGATCGCTCTATCTCCGCTTACCGTCTCCACAGCCTGGTATCCATGACGTTTACAGTGTTTCATGTGATGCTTTAACTTTAAATCAGAGCGAAATCTTGAGAGGCTTGTTGGACAGTGATAACGTGCCTCATGTTTCTTACCCTCCCCCAAAACCCTACTAATATCGGTAATTGGATTAAAATTACCAATTGAATCGGGGTCTGTGGGTGGGGTGTATAGAAGCCACACCCAATGTTCCACTGATTCAATTGAAGGAGCCCGCACTGGAAATAATACCCCTTCTTATCGGAACGATGACCCTCCTCAAATTCTGTTTCATACTTTAACACCGTGACACCAATCTTTAAATGTGCATTAGCCCGCTCGAAAAAATATCTATTCCTTTTAGTATCACGGGAAATTGCCCATTTAAACAATTAAAATCTACTTTAGGGAACTTTGAACCCTCCCAACCATTAACTGCCATTTCATCCAACTTTTCCTTAGTGGCATCTTTTGAAGAGGTCTGTATACGCCAATTAAAATGCATACTTGAAATACTATAGCCTCGTATCGAAACAGATTCGTTGTACCCCCTTACACTCCTCTAAATCTGAATGATATTTTAATTCAATACCCCTTGGCCCACTCCCCCCTCTTACAATAAAATCCTTTTTAAATCTACAAATATTAGCATTTAAACTTTCAATAAATAAAACCACCGATCCACTACCCCCCTCGTTATAATTTTACCACTTACTTTGAATGCTATTTGCTCAATTTAGAAGAACCTCCCAGTAATTTGATAAATGCGGGCGAATTGCCAACATTTCTTTGTGCAAGTATTTTGAATACAGCTCGCTCGCATTTTCGTTTAAAAAAATATTTTTAGTGCTATTGATGCTTTTAAACTGACCCCCCCACCCCCCACACCCCCATCTGTTGTTCAAGAACGGCTCGAATCTTATTAGTATATAAATGTGTAATAGCCGAGGGATCTGTTATTATATCCCCCGACACTAGTGAGTTAAAGGGATCACCTAATTTGGCGCTGTAAACCTTTGTGTGGTGCAAGGCAGAGTTAGAAAGAAAAAAATCTGGAAGAGGGGATACTTGTGTTTTTGTTGCTGTATTACTACTACTACTACTATTACTACCACTAGGTGTATCATTAAGTGGAATGGTGGGGGATGACATAGAATTGTCAATAGCACCAGCCCCAGTCTGTTCAATTGCAATAGATGGAGATGGCATGAAGTCCCCTAGGCCTGTTAGTACGTATTCCAAGGTGTTTGGGGATAGCTGATCAAGCCAGCCTGTATTGTCCTGTGACGTAATTTCTTTATGAGGACCCGGTTCAGATGCACTATTAACATCCCCTAAATGCTCTCGCATAAATCTATCTGTCCATTCCGGGTCCTCCATCATGTCAATGTCACTAGTTAAACCGTCTAGGCTGGCCATGTCCCCAAAACAATCATTAAGAAAACCCCTATGCCACTCCATATTGTCTAAAACTAATGAAGGTTCGTCTCTAAACTCCATTAGTGGTGCTAGATTGGTTCAGGTCCAGTAAATGTTGATGTTTCATGAGCCAATGGCGCTGCTATTTCATTAATATATAGAAAAAAGGTTTATTTTCTATGTGAAATAAGCATTATTTCATAAAGTTGAAAAATCATTTTCACTTCTAGTCGTATGTTTACCTGAATATTTAATAAGTACCATTTTTCCACACCAGCCCCCCACAACACTCAATTCCACCTAGAGTTATTTAAACTAAATACTTACCCCCACCTCCCACAGAAATTTCAGAAAGATGTAATAGCCTTATCTATAGTGAAGCATTTTTCTTGTCGTAAGTTTACCCGAATATTTAATACGTAACATTTTTCCGCACCACCCACAAAACTCAATTCCTCCTAGAATTATTTAAACTAAATACTTACCTTCACCTCCCACAGAAAGTTCAGAAAAACACAATAGCCTTATCTATAGTGAAGCATTTTTCTAGTCGTATGTTTACCCAAATATTTAACACATACCATTTATCTGCACCACCCACAAAACTCAATTCCTCCTAGAATTATTTAAACTAAATACTTACCCCCACCTCCCACAGAAAGTTCAGAAAAACACAATAGCCTTATCTATAGTAGAGCATTTTTCTAGTCGTATGTTTACCCAAATATTTAACACGTACCATTTTTCTGCACCACCCACAAAACTCAATTCCTCCTAAAATATTTAAACTAATTACTCACCCCCCACCTCCCACAGAAAGTTCAGAAAGACACAATAGCCTTATTTATAGTGAAGCATTTTTCTAGTCGTATGTTTACCCGAATATTTAACACGTACAATTTTCAGCACCACCCACAAAACTCAATTCCTCGTAGAATTATTTAAACTAAATACTTACCCTCCCCCCCCCACCTCCCACAGAAAGTTCAGAAAGACACAATAGCCTTATCTATAGTGAAACATTTTTCTAGTCGTATGTTTACCCGAATATTTAATACGTACCATTTTTCTGCACCACCCAAAACTCAATTCCTCCTAGCATTTTTTAAGTAAATAATCACGTTTAAGGTAGAGGTAAAATACCTACATTTACAAATTCAGACTGCACATGTATGCCTGAAGCCCCTGGAAAAGCATGAAGGGAGGTCCCCTCACGGTCTTGAGTAGACAAGACCGATGCATTATGAAAAAGCATTCATTCCCTCTTGAATTTTCTGCCAGGTTGCATAGAGGTCTGTGCAGAGCTGACACTGGCATGAGAGGATCCTGGTTGGTCCAGAGAACTTGTAATGGATGGCCGTGCAGCTTGCATCGATGTGGTATCGTTCCATCTTGGTTTCTTTTCTGAGGGAGAGTAATTGTATGAATCCACCTCCTCCTCCTTAAAAAAGAAGAAAATTTTAGTAAGGAAATAATAACGCCTCTTTTACAGATAAATTGCCCTCTAAAGTTTATTCTGATGTTTTTAGTGCTTTAGAAATATTTCGGTAAAATTTCCCCCTGAAAATTTCACCACTGGAAACCCCCCTCCTCATGTAAAATTAATCCCCGTACAAAATCCTTCTACTCTGTCAAAACTGCAAAATTCCACATTTTTGATGATAAAAGGTTGAATGATTGTCTTTACTAATAGAACAGCACACTCATTTTTCAATTTAAAAATTTGAGGAGCAAATCCCTAAGACAAAAGACCTAAAATTTAATTTAAAAGTTAGCTCACGTTTCCGGAAAAAAATCGGTAAAATTTCCCCCTGAAAATTTCATCCCCTGGAAACCCCCCTCCTCATGTAAAATTAATCCCCGTACAAAATCCTTCTATTCTGTCAAAACTGCAAAATTCCACATTTTTGATGATAAAAGCTTGAAAGATTCTCTTTACTAATAGAACAGCACACTCATTTTTCAATTTAAAAATTTGAAGAGCAAATCCCTAAGACAAAAGACCTAAAATTTAATTTAAACGTTAGCTTACGTCTCCGGAAAAAAAAAATCGGTAAAATTTCACCCCTAGAAACCCCCCTCCTCATGTAAAATTAATCCCCGTAAAAAATCCTTCTACTCTGTCAAAACTGCAAAATTCCACATTTTTAATGATAAAAGCTTGAAAGATTCTCTTTACTAATAGAACAGCACACTCATTTTTCAATTTAAAAAATTTGAGGAGCAAATCCCTAAGACAAAAAACCTAAAATTTAATTTAAAAGTTAGCTCACGTTTCCGGAATAAAAAAAACTGGTAAAATTTCCCCCTGAAAATTTCATCCCTGGAAACCCCCCTCCTCATATAAAATTAATCCCCGTACAAAATCCTTCTACTCTGTCAAAACTGCAAAATTCCACATTTTTGATGATAAAAGCTTGAATGATTGTCTTTACTAATAGAACAGCACACTCATTTTTCAATTTAAAAAAATTTGAGGAGCAAATCCCTAAGACAAAAGACCTAAAATTTAATTTAAACGTTAGCTTACGTCTACGGAAAAAAAACTAGTAAAATTTCCCCCTGAAAACTTCACCCCTGGAAACCCTCCTTTTTTACAGAAGAAAAAATTAGTCTGCACAAAGAATCCCCTCCCCCCCTCCCTCCCCCTTACTTTCCATGCGATTAAATAGTTTGTTTTTTCACATCGTAAAACTCTATTAATCATGGAATGCAATTGAAAATAAAATATCTTTCGTCTAATTAGGCTAGAATGCAATTTCTCTCTTTGTCAAAACCCGTGTTGCTATTCCATAAAACATGTGACATTAATCAAAGCGATAACAGGAGCGTGCGAAATTTTTTCCCAAAACTGACCCTTCCTTGTAAACACAGAAGCTTCTATTTAAACAGATAAAGAAAACGCATTTTAATTAGAATGAATGAGGAAACTGACATTTTTGAAGGAAATAACTAAAACTACAGAATTAATCTCGTAAATAGAGCAGTGGGGGAGGGTTTTTATTTACATAATAGAAAAAAGAGTGTACTTTGTGTTTTCTAGGGAGTATACTTATACTATTGTAGGGTTTGTATTGATGGAGGGGGGGGAGAACTATACCCCTGAATTTGAATTTACTGGTAAAATGATTTTATTTGGAAATAAATCAAGAAATTTAGTAAACTGTTCTCACATTGAAAATTGAAGTATCCATTGCTTTAAAGTTAATAATATTCAATGTACTATCTATGATACGTTAAATCATAATGAAAATTAAACCGTAAGGTATGGCCATTATATACAAAATCTCAAGGAAGAATAAAAAACCAGTCCTTTTATTTTTAACCAATCACCAATCAACTTACCGTATATTGAGTAACCTCTAATGTCTCTGATTGGCTCCTAAAACACGGATGTTGCCTTCAGAAACAGTCCAGTTGAGTTATATAATTTCGACCGTACTCCCAAAACATGTTGGACTACTTTATACCATGCCAGCTTTAAAAAAAAAAAAAAAAAAAAAAAAAAATGTCCACGTGAACTTACGACGCACATTCTTGTGAAATTTCTTGTGCAATAGAACCTTGACTATTGTTTCATAACATGCTGGGGCACTTTTTAGCGTGCCGACTTTAAAATCTGCGTGGGTTTTTCCTGTACGCTTCATATCTATTACACTTTTGACAATATTCTTGTAGGCGTGAATGTAGGTGTGAAAGTACTAGATGCATGGTCTTGTAGGTGTGAATGTACGGTTGAATGTACGGTTAGAATCAGCACCTAGGTTACTACTAACATTTAGCTTATAATTAAAACGAGCATCGCTGGGCTCCTCCACTTTAATTTAGCATATGTCATTATTTTTTACGGTACTCTCGTACAATCCAGAACACACTCGAGAAGTAAAGTTAGGTCATTCCTAATGAAATATACCAAAATATGATGAAAATGTAATACTTTATTAACAAAATTATGAGATCTACAACTTAGAATTATGTAAAACAGGCCACCCAGAACGCATTATATTATATACCTAGCCTAACATAACCTAACCAAAATACCAACTCTATATATTAAATATATAATTAAAATATAGCTACGACGTAGTTTATTTAAGTGAACCTAAGCTAATTGTCTTCGAATTCAGAATGGTAAGCCAGTTTTTCGTTGATTTAACAGAACAAACTTCTCGAGTGTGTTCTGGATTTGTGCGGGAGTGCCGTTTTTACTAACTTTTCTTCTTTTTTCATTCCATCTAATCACTTTATCACTCAGTTTTTTTCTTTTAAAATTATTATAGCCTATTTAAAATTTAAATCTATTATACAAAATCATCGTATTTTGACACGGTTCTATAAAATTGTTCTTAAAAGTATCAAACCGTAGATTCCCCGTATCTCTAATTATTTATGTACCTGAAAAAGTCTTTTCAAAATCGTCTCTGTTTCCAGTTGTGTAATAGTGAAATGTCAACCAAAACTGATCGTGTAAGACAACCATTTGAAATAACAATAACCTTCGACTGAATGACCTTTAAACTGATAAAAGAGACAGAGTAATTTCAAAAGCATGATCAGCGAAAGCACGGTCAAAAGTTCTATCAGTTTTTTTTTTGTTTTTTTTAAAGCTTTCTCGATAGACTTCATGTGGTCAATAAGCCATTCCTGACATTGCTGGTTGGTGTGGTCTCCGGAAAGTTTCTATAAGAACAAAGAATGCTGTAAAAAACCATTCCCAACGTTTCTACTTACCCTATATTTTCCAAAAATTTGAAAATTTGATAACAGTCTTACAGACTTAGAGCGAACTGTAGAATTTGCATTATTAATATAGCTCTTTTCAAAATTCACTCAGATCTGTTAAATAGGCTAAAACTGTTTAAGCTGTGTTCTCGTCAACTGTACATTCGATTTAATGAAGAAAAAACATGGTCAACCGTAACCAAATTGCAACGCAAACGATTTTACACTGTCTGTACAAAAAGAAAAAAAAAAATCAGAATCAAAAACTAAAAGCCTAGTTGAGGGCGAAATATGACTTTTGTTATTTTTTTTGTTGTTATTGCAGTTGAGTACTACGTTTCATCAGATTATGCCATATTGAAGTCGGTTTTGGCCTCTGCTATGCTTATAGCAATTACTTTCATCGTTAGCTTTCATAAAGAGGGATTTTGTTCTTAATGCGTTTCAAATTCTCCTTCCCTTTTTTGTCATAAGTTCCGTTACTCATTATTTCCTAGATCGTACCTGATCAATTTTTTCTTCAAATCTCATCACCTGATCTATAAAATATATGGTTATCATAATTGAAATGCTCTAGTCTTATCTTACGATTAATTAAAAAAAAACTTTTTCCACAAAAGAAGTTTTTCAAAGAAAAGTAAAGAGCTCCATTAAACAAAAAATGAGCAAAAATAAAAACATATAATCTACCAAGCGTGAAACTACCACAAATCAGCATCGATAAGTAATTGAAACCCAAAACATACAAATATTACAATAAATAACCTAGTCAAACTCAAAACGAGCAGAAAATAAACACAAGTTGGGCTCAAAACCCCTGTGCCTTGCCAAGGCCAGAACAAAATTTACACTTTACTTAAAAAAAATATATTTTTTTTTACTTTTATAACTTTAATAAATCAAATAATATTAACATTTTGATCACTAAGTTATTGAAGACTATGAATATGATTTTTGAAAAAGGGGAAGTACCTAATGATTTTAGGAAAACCTTAATTAAGCCACTTTATAAGAAAGGTGATAAAAGTGAGTGTGGTAATTATCGAGGCATTAGTCTGGTCTCTGTAGGTAGCAAATTACTTAGTAATATGATACTTTTTAGACTGAGAGATGCCGTAGACAAAGTTTTAAGAGAAGAGCAGTGCGGTTTTAGAAAAGGTAGAGAATGTGTCGACCAAATTTTCACTCTTAGGCTAATAATTGAGAAGTGCCTTAGTTTTCAAACACCTTTGGTCCTCAGTTTTATAGATTATGAGCAAGCGTTCGATTCTGTTGATGGAAGAGCTTTAGTAAAGTAGGAGTTAAGCAGGGTTGTGTTCTATCCCCCTTTATACGGATTATTTTGATGGACTTTGTTTTAAGGAGCACAGGAAAGGCAATGGGAGACCACGGAATCAAATGGGGAGGAAAAAGTCTCCTGGACTTGGATTATGCTGATGATTTAAGCATCCTAGATGAAAGTGTGAGCAAAATGAATGAAGTTTTAGAGGTTTTGCGAGTTCAGGGTGCTAGAATTGGTTTGAAAATTAATGTTAGGAAGAATAAGTCACTAAGGCTAGGAATAAGTGAAGATGAATACGTGACGTATTGTAATTAAAAGATTGATCAGGTGGGCAGCTTCACCTACCTTGGTAGTATTATTAGTAAAGATGGTGGGAGCAGTGAAGATGTTAAAAATAGAATAGCCAAGGCTCAGGGTGTTTTTTCACAGTTAAAAAAAGTCTGGAAGAATAGGAAGATAAGCCTGCAAACGAAGATTAGAATATTAGAAGCTACAGTGATGACAGTGGTCAAACATGGCTCTGAAGCATGGACGCTCCGAAAAGCGGATGAAGATTTGCTAGATGTTTTCCAGAGAAATTGCTTTAGGATGGTTTTGGGTACCCGGCTGACTGACCGTATTTCAAACAATAGGCTATACGAAAAAAGTGGTTCAATACCGCTCTCTAGGGCTATAATGAAAGAAAGGTTGAGGTGGTTAGGGCACGTTGTGCGGATGAAGGATGACAGATTGCCAAAGATTGTTCTTTTCGGCCAACCATCTAGGGCTAAACGGAAAGCAGGTCGTCCCCGTCTGGGGTGGGAGGACGTCATAAAGAAAGATTTAAATGGAAATGGGAACTTCGTGGGAGAGGGTGTAAAAAGGAAGGCTTTGAATAGATTGGGGTGGAGGAGGAGCGTGCGTAGCTGTGTTGGCCTCAGGCGGCTTGGTGCTGCGGTGAGTTGTTAGTAGTAGTAGTAGTGGTTTTGATTACCAAATATCAGTATAGGGTATGTGTATTAAACTGACAATGCACATTCATTTGTATTTTTTTCAGTAAAGTGAAAATTATGTTCTGGCCTTGGGAAGGCATAGGGGTTTTGAGCCAAACTTATGTTAATTTCTACTCGTTTTTAGTTTGACTAGGTTATTTATTGTAATTTCTGTTCGTTTTGGGTTTCAATTATTTATCGATGCTGATTTGTCGTAGTTTCACGCTTGGTATATTATTTGATTTTATTTTTGCTCTCATTTTTGTTTAATGGAGCTCTTTACTTTTCTTTGAAAAACATATTTTGTGGAAAAAGTTTTTTTTAATTAATTTCTGTTTGCTTTATATTGACATAGTCTTTTCAGAGAAAAAGAAAATAATACTTTAAATCATTTCGTTTTTTTTTAAAAATTGTAGTTTGGCCTGCTATTTGTATGCTGGAGAATAATTTTCAGTAACTTTTAACAACATACAACTTCTTAAAAATCTAGACACAAATAGTAGTGTTTAATTTAGCTTCATATCTCCTCTAGTTGACCTGAAAAGGAAAACTTGATACTATTCGCAAACAAATCTGTTTACTTTCTTTGATAGCCTGGATACACTTACGCCATTTTGATTTTGTTAAATTTTAAGAGCAGAAGCAGCCCCAAAAGTCTGAACATAATACCCTTAGTCGTTCTTGGGATACTGTTGAGATGCCTTATTGGGAATTAGCATTAACACAGTGCATTTTAATTAAATCTTATGGCAACATTTAGTTTTTAAACATAAAGTCAAATGGGAGGGTGGGCATGGGAGGGGGATTAGTTTTCCCTCCAATCACTTTCGACCATTAAATAGGGCATCAGCCCTTTCTATTTTCAATCGAATTAGCCCGTTTCGAAGTTCCTACGACAACTCCTTCAATAGAAAGTACCCTGGTCTAAACAACAACAACAACAAAAAAACAACACAGTATACCCAAATCGATGTTTACTATAAAAATGTCAGGCCTTCCAATCACTTTCGACTATTAAAAAGGGCACTAGGCCTTTCGATTTCCAATCGAATGAGCCCTTTTTGAGTTTTTACGACAACACTTTCTATAAACACCTTATATGCCCCAGGGCATAAATTACAACCCTTACCCTAAGGGCTGTGAGGGTGGTTGTCATCCTCTAAGACCTAATTTCTAGAACTTCCAACTACGTTAAACAACATGGCTATCTCAAAATTTTGATTGAATGTGTCTGGGAAAATGGTGGGCGTGAGAGGGGCGTTAGTCTTTCTCCAATCATTTTCAACTATTAAAAAAAGCACTAGGCTTTTCAATTTCCAATAAAATGAGCCCTTTTGAAATTTCTCCGACATCACTTTCAATAAAAAACCTTATATTCCCCCAGGGGATAACTTATAACCCTCTCCCTGAGGGCTGGGGAGGGGGGGTTGTCATCCTCAAAGACCTAATTTCCAGAACTTTCTACTACCTTGAACAAAATGGATATCTGAAAATTTTGATTGGATGTGTTTGGGGGAATGGTTGGCGTGAGAGGGGGGTTAGTTACCCCCTATCACTTTCAACTATTAAAAAGGGCACTAGCCCTCTCAATTTCCGATTGAATGAGCCCCTTTTGAAGTTTTTTACGACAACTCTATCATTAAAAACCTTATTTGCTCCCAGGGCATAACTTACAACCTTTGCCCTGGGGACTGTTGGGGTTTGTCATCCTTAAATACGTAATTTCCAGAAACTTTCAACCACGTTGAACAAAATGGCTATCTCTAAACTTTGATTGAATGTGTTTGGGGAAATGGTGGGCGTGAGAGGGGGGTTAGTTACTCTCCACTCACTTTTGACTATTAATAAGGGCAATTTCAATTTCCAATCAAATTAGCCCCTTTTGAAATTTCTACAACAACTGTCTGTATAAACCTTGTATGCACCCAGGGCATGACTTAAAACCCTTGCAATGAGGGCTCTGATGGGGTTATCATCCTAAAAGACCTAATTTCCAGAACTTTCGACTATGTTGAACACAACGTAGGCTATATCTCAAAATTTTGATTGGATGCGTTTGGGGAAATGGTGGGCGTGAGAGGGGGGTTAGTTGCCCTTCAATCACTTTCGACTGTTTAAAGGGGCACTAGCCCTTTCAATTTTCAATTGAATGAGCCCTTTTTGATGTTTTTACAACATCGCTTTCTATAAAAACCTTACATGTCCCCAGGGCATAACTTACAACCCTTGCCCTGAGGGTTGTAGGGGAAATGGTTTGTCATCCTTAGAGACCTAATTACCAAAACTTTCAACTACTTTGAATAAACTGGCTATCTAAAAATTTTGATTGGATATGTTTGGGGAAAAGGTGGGCGTGAGAGGGGGGTTAGTTGCCCTCAAATCCCTTTCGACTTATAAAAAGGGCACTAGCCGTTTGAATTTCCAATCGAATGAGCCCTTTTTCAAGTTTCTACGACAGAGATCTAAAAAAAAACCTTATATGCCCCCAGGGCATAACTTATAACCCATGCCCTGAAGACTGCGGGGGGAGTGTCCTGCTCAAAGATATAATTTCCTGAATGTTAAACTGCGTGGAACAAAATAGTAATCTAAAAATGTTGATTGGATATGTTTGGGGAAAAGGTGGGCGTAGAAGGGGTGCTAGTTGCCTTCCGATTCCAATCACTTTTGACTATGAACAAGGGCTCTAGCCATTTTAATTTATAATCGAATGAGCCATTTTTGAAGTTTCTATGACGACGCGTTCTATAAAAACCTTATATGCCCCCAGGGCATAACTTAAGTAGAATGCTTCGTCTGGATTCGCGTACGGCACTAGGACCATGTTATTTGCGTACGGCACGTTCCCTGGCACCTTTCCATGGCAGATTACCAGACTAGCTATTTGGCAGTGTATAATGTGGTCAAGCATGTTTTGAGAGTTTCACGCCTACAAGAATATGGTCAAAAGTGTGTACAATATGAACGGTACATTGGAATTGCGCAAGAAAAATCCATGCCTGAGACATTAAACTCACGCGTGAATATTTTAAAAGTTGGCACACTATAATGCATGTTATGAAACTAAAGTCGAGGTTTTTTAAACTTGGCAAGGTATAATGTGGTCATACATGTTTTGAGAGTTTGGTCGTAATAATAATTTAAGCAGACAGGTTTTTTTCTGTTTTTGTTGTCAATTGCACAATGAATGTACGTCATGAGTTCCTATTTAGTTTAAATAATTCTAGGTGGAATTGAGTTTTATGGATGGTATGGAAAAATGGTGCTTGTTAAATATTCGGGTAGACATACGACTAAGAAACGCTTCACTATAAATAAGGCTATCGTGTTTTTTCCGAAATTTCTAGGGCGGGCGTAACTATTTAGTTTAAATAATTCTAGGAGGAATTGAGTTTTATGGATGGTATGGAAAAATGGTACTTGTTAAATATTCGGATAAACATATGACTAAGAAACGCTTCACTATAAATAAGGCTATCGTGTTTTTCCGAACTTTCTAGGGCGGGGGTAAGTATTTAGTTTAAATAATTCTAGGAGGAATTGAGTTTTTGTGGCTGGTGTGGAAAAATGGTACTTGTTAAATATTCGGGTAAACATACGACTAAGAAACGCTTCACTATAAATAAGACTGTTGTGTTTTTCTGAACATTCTAGGGCGGGGGTAACTATTTAGTTTAAATAATTCTAGGAGGAATTGAGTTTTATGGATGGTATGGAAAAATGGTACTTGTTAAATATTCGGGTAGACATACGACTAAGAAACGCTTCACTATAAATAAGGCTATCGTGTTTTTCCGAACTTTCTAGGGCGGGGGGTAAGTATTTAGTTTAAATAATTCTAGGAGGAATTGAGTTTGGTGGCTGGTATGGAAAAATGGTACTTGTTAAATATTCGGGTAAACTTTCGACTAAGAAACGCTTCACTATAAATAAGGCTGTTGTGTTTTTCTGAACTTTCTAGGGAGGGGGTAACTATTTAGATTAAATAATTCTAGGAGGAATTGAGTTTTATGGATGGTATGGAAAAATGGTACTTGTTAAATATTCGGGTAAACATACGACTAAGAAACGCTTCACTATAAATAAAGCTATCGTGTTTTTCCGAACTTTCTAGGACGGGGGGGGGTAACTATTTAGTTTAAATAATTCTAGGAGGAATTGAGTTTTATGGATGGTATGGAAAAATGGTACTTGTTAAATATTCGGGTAAACATACGACTAAGAAACGCTTCACTATAAATAAGGCTATCGTGTTTTTCCGAACTTTCTAGAGCGGGGGTAACTATTTAGTTTAAATAATTCTAGTAGGAATTGAGTTTTATGGATGGTATGGAAAAATGATACTTGTTAAATATTCGGGTAAACATACGACTAAGAAACGCTTCACTTTAAATAAGGCTATCGTGTTTTTTCCGAACTTTTTAGGGCAGGGGTAAATATTTAGTTTAAATAATTCTAGGAGGAATTGATTTTTGTGGGTGGTACGGAAAATGGTACGTGTTAAATATTCGGGTAAACATTCGACTATAAATAAGGCTATTGTGTCTTTCTGAACTTTCTGTGAGAGGCGGGGGTAAGTATTTAGTTTAAATAATTCTAGGAGGAATTGAGTTTTGTGGCTGGTGTGGAAAAATGGTACTTGTTAAATATTTGGGTAAACATACGACTAAGAAAGGCTTCACTATAAATAAGGCTATTGTGTTTTTCTGAACTTTCTAGGGCGGGGGTAACTATTTAGTTTAAATAATTCTAGGAGGAATTGAGTTTTGTGGTTGGTGTGGAAAAATGGTACTTGTTAAATATTCGGGTAAACATACGACTAAGAAACGCTTCACTATAAATAAGACTGTTGTGTTTTTCTGAACTTTCTAGGGCGGGGGTAACTATTTAGTTTAATAATTCTAGGAGGAATTAAGTTTTATGGATGACTTGGAAAAATGGTACTTGTTAAATATTCGGGTAGACATACGACTCGCTTCACTATAAATAAGGCTATCGTGTTTTTCCGAGCTTTCTAGGGCGGGGGTAAGTATTTAGTTTAAATAATTGTAGGAGGAATTGAGTTTTGTGGCTGGTATGGAAAAATGGTACTTGTTAAATATTCGGGTAAACTTTCGACTAAGAAACGCTTCACTATAAATAAGGCTGTTGTGTTTTTCTGAACTTTCTAGGGCGGGGGTAACTATTTAGTTTAAATAATTCTAGGAGGAATTGAGTTTTATGGATGGTATGGAAAAATGGTACTTGTTAGATATTCGGGTAAACATACGACTAAGAAACGCTTCACTATAAATAAAGCTATCGTGTTTTTCCGAACTTTCTAGGACGGGGGGGGGGGGGGTAAATATTTAGTTTAAATAATTCTAGGAGGAATTGAGTTTTATGGATGGTATGGAAAAATGGTACTTGTTAAATATTCGAGTAAACATACGACTAAGAAACGCTTCACTATAAATAAGGCTATCGTGTTTTTCCGAACTTTGTAGAGCGGGGGTAACTATTTAGTTTAAATAATTCTAGGAGGAATTGAGTTTTATGGATGGTATGGAAAAATGATACTTGTTAAATTCGGGTAAACATACGACTAAGAAACGCTTCACTATAAATAAGGCTATCGTGTTTTTCCGAACTTTCTAGGGCAGGGGTAAATATTTAGTTTAAATAATTCTAGGAGGAATTGGTTTTTTGTGGGTGGTACGGAAAAATGGGACGTGGTGTTAAATATTCGGGTAAACATTCGACTATAAATAAGGCTATTGTGTCTTTCTGAACTTTCTGTGAGAGGCGGGGGTAAGTATTTAGTTTAAATAATTCTAGGAGGAATTGAGTTTTGTGGCTGGTGTGGAAAATTGGTACTTGTTAAATATTCGGGTAAACATACGACTAAGAAACGCTTCACTATAAATAAGGCTATTGTGTTTTTCTGAACTTTCTAGGGCGGGGGTAACTATTAAGTTTAAATAATTCTAGGAGGAATTGAGTTTTATGGATGGTATGGAAAAATGGTACTTGTTAAATATTCGGGTAGACATACGACTAAGAAACGCTTCACTATAAATAAGGCTATCGTGTTTTTCCGAACTTTCTAGGGCGGGGGTAAGTATTTAGTTTAAATAATTCTAGGAGGAATTGAGTTTGGTGGCTGGTATGGAAAAATGGTACTTGTTAAATATTCGGGTAAACTTTCGACTAAGAAACACTTCACTATAAATAAGGCTGTTGTGTTTTTCTGAACTTTCTAGGGCGGGGGTAACTATTTAGATTAAATAATTCTAGGAGGAATTGAGTTTTATGGATGGTATGGAAAAATGGTACTTGTTAAATATTCGGGTAAACATACGACTAAGAAACGCTTCACTATAAATAAAGCTATCGAGTTTTTCCGAACTTTCTAGGATGGGGGGGGGGGGTAACTATTTAGTTTAAATAATTCTAGGAGGAATTGAGTTTTATGGATGGTATGGAAAAATGGTACTTGTTAAATATTCGGGTAAACATACGACTAAGAAACGCTTCACTATAAATAAGGCTATCGTGTTTTTCCGAACTTTCTAGAGCGGGGGTAACTATTTAGTTTAAATAATTCTAGTAGGAATTGAGTTTTATGGATGGTATGGAAAAATGATACTTGTTAAATATTCGGGTAAACATACGACTAAGAAAACGCTTCACTATAAATAAGGCTATCGTGTTTTTCTGACTTTCTAGGGCAGGGTAAATATTTAGTTTAAATAATTCTAGGAGGAATTGAGTTTTGTGGTTGGTGTGAAAAAATGGTACTTGTTAAATATTCGGGTAAACATACGACTAAGAAACGCTTCACTATAAATAAGACTGTTGTGTTTTTCTGAACTGTCTAGAGCGGGGGTAACTATTTAGTTTAATAATTCTAGGAGGAATTAAGTTTTATGGATGGCTTGGAAAAATGGTACTTGTTAAATATTCGGGTAGACATACGACTCGCTTCACTATAAATAAGGCTATCGTGTTTTTCCGAGCTTTCTAGGGCGGGGGTAAGTATTTAGTTTAAATAATTGTAGGAGGAATTGAGTTTTGTGGCTGGTATGGAAAAATGGTACTTGTTAAATATTCGGGTAAACTTTCGACTAAGAAAAACGCTTCACTATAAATAAGGCTGTTGTGTTTTTCTGAACTTTCTAGGGCGGGGGTAACTATTTAGTTTAAATAATTCTAGGAGGAATTGAGTTTTATGGATGGTATGGAAAAATGGTACTTGTTAAATATTCGGGTAAACATACGACTAAGAAACGCTTCACTATAAATAAAGCTATCGTGTTTTTCCGAACTTTCTAGGACGGGGGGGGTAAATATTTAGTTTAAATAATTCTAGGAGGAATTGAGTTTTATGGATGGTATGGAAAAATGGTACTTGTTAAATATTCGAGTAAACATACGACTAAGAAACGCTTCACTATAAATAAGGCTATCGTGTTTTTCCGAACTTTCTAGAGCGGGGGTAACTATTTAGTTTAAATAATTCTAGGTGGAATTGAGTTTTATGGATGGTATGGAAAAATGATACTTGTTAATATTCGGGTAAACATACGACTAAAGAAACGCTTCACTATAAATAAGGCTATCGTGTTTTTCCGAACTTTCTAGGGCAGGGGTAAATATTTAGTTTAAATAATTCTAGGAGGAATTGGTTTTTGTGGTGGTACGGAAAAATGGTACGTGTTAAATATTCGGGTAAACATTCGACTATAAATAAGGCTATTGTGTCTTTCTGAACTTTCTGTGAGAGGCGGGGGTAAGTATTTAGTTTAAATAATTCTAGGAGGAATTGAGTTTTGTGGCTGGTGTGGAAAATTGGTACTTGTTAAATATTCGGGTAAACATACGACTAAGAAACGCTTCACTATAAATAAGGCTATCGTGTTTTTCCGAACTTTCTAGGGCGGGGGTAAGTATTTAGTTTAAATAATTCTAGGAGGAATTGAGTTTGGTGGCTGGTATGGAAAAATGGTACTTGTTAAATATTCGGGTAAACTTTCGACTAAGAAACACTTCACTATAAATAAGGCTGTTGTGTTTTTCTGAACTTTCTAGGGCGGGGGGTAACTATTAAGTTTAAATAATTCTAGGAGGAATTGAGTTTTATGGATGGTATGGAAAAATGGTACTTGTTAAATATTCGGGTAGACATACGACTAAGAAACGCTTCACTATAAATAAGGCTATCGTGTTTTTCCGAACTTTCTAGGGCGGGGTAAGTATTTAGTTTAAATAATTCTAGGAGGAATTGAGTTTGGTGGCTGGTATGGAAAAATGGTACTTGTTAAATATTCGGGTAAACTTTCGACTAAGAAACACTTCACTATAAATAAGGCTGTTGTGTTTTTCTGAACTTTCTAGGGCGGGGGTAACTATTTAGATTAAATAATTCTAGGAGGAATTGAGTTTTATGGATGGTATGGAAAAATGGTACTTGTTAAATATTCGGGTAAACATACGACTAAGAAACGCTTCACTATAAATAAAGCTATCGAGTTTTTCCGAACTTTCTAGGATGGGGGGGGGGGTAACTATTTAGTTTAAATAATTCTAGGAGGAATTGAGTTTTATGGATGGTATGGAAAAATGGTACTTGTTAAATATTCGGGTAAACATACGACTAAGAAACGCTTCACTATAAATAAGGCTATCGTGTTTTTCCGAACTTTCTAGAGCGGGGGTAACTATTTAGTTTAAATAATTCTAGCAGGAATTGAGTTTTATGGATGGTATGGAAAAATGATACTTGTTAAATATTCGGGTAAACATACGACTAAGAAACGCTTCACTATAAATAAGGCTATCGTGTTTTTCTGAACTTTCTAGGGCAGGGGTAAATATTTAGTTTAAATAATTCTAGGAGGAATTGATTTTTGTGGGTGGTACGGAAAAATGGTACGTGTTAAATATTCGGGTAAACATTCGACTATAAATAAGGCTATTGTGTCTTTCTGAACTTTCTGTGAGAGGCGGGGGTAAGTATTTAGTTTAAATAATTCTAGGAGGAATTGAGTTTTGTGGCTGGTGTGGAAAAATGGTACTTGTTAAATATTGGGTAAACATACGACTAAGAAACGCTTCACTATAAATAAGGCTATTCTGTTTTTTCTGAACTTTCTAGGGCGGGGGTAACTATTTAGTTTAAATAATTCTAGGAGGAATTGAGTTTTGTGGTTGGTGTGGAAAAAATGGTACTTGTTAAATATTCGGGTAAACATACGACTAAGAAACGCTTCACTATAAATAAGACTGTTGTGTTTTTCTGAACTTTCTAGGGCGGGGATAACTATTTAGTTTAATAATTCTAGGAGGAATTAAGTTTTATGGATGGTATGGAAAAATGGTACTTGTTAAATATTCGGGTAGACATACGACTCGCTTCACTATAAATAAGGCTATCGTGTTTTTCCGAACTTTCTAGGGCGGGGGTAAGTATTTAGTTTAAATAATTGTAGGAGGAATTGAGTTTTGTGGCTGGTATGGAAAAATGGTACTTGTTAAATATTCGGGTAAACTTTCGACTAAGAAACGCTTCACTATAAATAAGGCTGTTGTGTTTTTCTGAACTTTCTAGGGCGGGGGTAACTATTTAGTTTAAATAATTCTAGGAGGAATTGAGTTTTATGGATGGTATGGAAAAATGGTACTTGTTAAATATTCGGGTAAACATACGACTAATAAATGCTTCACTATAAATAAAGCTATCGTGTTTTTCCGAACTTTCTAGGACGGGGGGGGGGTAAATATTTAGTTTAAATAATTCTAGGAGGAATTGAGTTTTATGGATGGTATGGAAAAATGGTACTTGTTAAATATTCGAGTAAACATACGACTAAGAAACGCTTCACTATAAATAAGGCTATCGTGTTTTTCCGAACTTTCTAGAGCGGGGGTAACTATTTAGTTTAAATAATTCTAGGAGGAATTGAGTTTTATGGATGGTATGGAAAAATGATACTTGTTAAATATTCAGGTAAACATACGACTAAGAAACGCTTCACTATAAATAAGGCTATCGTGTTTTTCCGAACTTTCTAGGGCAGGGGTAAATATTTAGTTTAAATAATTCTAGGAGGAATTGGTTTTTGTGGGTGGTACGGAAAAATGGTACGTGTTAAATATTCGGGTAAACATTCGACTATAAATAAGGCTATTGTGTCTTTCTGAACTTTCTGTGAGAGGCGGGGGTAAGTATTTAGTTTAAATAATTCTAGGAGGAATTGAGTTTTGTGGCTGGTGTGGAAAATTGGTACTTGTTAAATATTCGGGTAAACATACGACTAAGAAACGCTTCACTATAAATAAGGCTATTGTGTTTTTCTGAACTTTCTAGGGCGGGGGTAACTATTTAGTTTAAATAATTCTAGGAGGAATTGAGTTTTATGGATGGTATGGAAAAATGGTACTTGTTAAATATTCGGGTAAACATACGAATAAGAAACGCTTCACTATAAATAAGGCTATCGTGTTTTTCCAAATTTTCTAGGGCGGGGGTAACTATTTAGTTTAAATAATTCTAGGAGGAATTGAGTTTTATGGATGGTGTGGAAAAAATGGTACTTGTTAAATATTCGGGTAAACATACGACTAAGAAACGCTTCACTATAAATAAGGCTATCGTGCTTTTCCGAACTTTCTAGGGCGGGGGTAACTATTTAGTTTAAATAATTCTAGGAGGAATTGAGTTTTGTGGCTGGTGTGGAAAAATGGTACGTGTTGAATATTTGGGTAAACATACGACTAAGAAACGCTTCACTATAAATAAGGCTATTGTGTTTTTCTGAACTTTCTAGGGCGGGAGTAACTATTTAGTTTAAATAATTCTAGGAGGATTTGAGTTTTATGGATGGTATGGAAAAATGGTACTTGTAAATATTCGGGTAAACATACGACTAAGAAACGCTTCACTATAAATAAAGCTATCGTGTTTTTCCAAACTTTCTAGGACGGGGGTAACTATTTAGTTTAAATAATTCTAGGAGGAATTGAGTTTTATGGATGGTATGGAAAAATGGTACATGTTAAATATTCGGGTAAACATACGACTAAGAAACGCTTCACTATAAATAAGGCTATCGTGTTTTTCCGAACTTTCTAGGGCGGGGGTAACTATTTAGTTTAAATAATTCTAGGAGGAATTGAGTTTTGTGGCTGGTGTGGAAAAATGGTACTTGTTAAATATTCGGGTAAACATACGACTAAGAAACGCTTCACTATAAATAACGCTATTGTGTTTTTTTGAACTTTCTAGGGCGGGGGTAAGTATTTAGTTTAAATAATTCTAGGAGGAATTGATTTTTGTGGGTGGTACGGAAAAATGGTACGTGTTAAATATTCGGGTAAACATTCGACTATAAATAAGGCTATTGTGTCGTTCTGAACTTTCTGTGAGAGGCGGGGGTAAGTATTTAGTTTAAATAATTCTAGGAGGAATTGAGTTTTGTGGCTGATGCGGAAAAAATGGTATGTGTGGGGTAAATTAAGTTTTGAGGGGGGTAAAAATGGTAGTTATTTAGTACCCGGTAGACAGGTGACTTGAAATGCTTATGGTACTTGTTAAATATTCGGGTAAACATACGACTAAGAAACGCTTCACTATAAATAAAGGTATCGTGTTTTTTCCGAACTTTCTAGGACGGGGGTAACTATTTAGTTTAAATAATTCTAGGAGGAGTTGAGTTTTATAGATGGTATGGAAAAATGGTACATGTTAAATATTCGGGTAAACATACGACTAAGAAACGCTTCACTGTAAATAAGGCTATCGTGTTTTTCGGAACTTCTTAGGGCGGGGGTAACTATTGAGTTTAAATAATTCTAGGAGGAATTGAGTTTTATGGATGGTATGGAAAAATGGTACTTGTTAAATATTCGGGTAGACATACGACTAAGAAACGCTTCACTATAAATAAGGCTATCGTGTTTTTCCGAACTTTCTAGGGCGGGGGTAAGTATTTAGTTTAAATAATTCTAGGAGGAATTGAGTTTGGTGGCTGGTATGGAAAAATGGTACTTGTTAAATATTCGGGTAAACTTTCGACTAAGAAACACTTCACTATAAATAAGGCTGTTGTGTTTTTCTGAACTTTCTAGGGCGGGGGTAACTATTTAGATTAAATAATTCTAGGAGGAATTGAGTTTTATGGATGGTATGGAAAAATGGTACTTGTTAAATATTCGGGTAAACATACGACTAAGAAACGCTTCACTATAAATAAAGCTATCGAGTTTTTCCGAACTTTCTAGGATGGGGGGGGGGGGGTAACTATTTAGTTTAAATAATTCTAGGAGGAATTGAGTTTTATGGATGGTATGGAAAAATGGTACTTGTTAAATATTCGGGTAAACATACGACTAAGAAACGCTTCACTATAAATAAGGCTATCGTGTTTTTCCGAACTTTCTAGAGCGGGGTAACTATTTAGTTTAAATAATTCTAGCAGGAATTGAGTTTTATGGATGGTATGGAAAAATGATACTTGTTAAATATTCGGGTAAACATACGACTAAGAAACGCTTCACTATAAATAAGGCTATCGTGTTTTTCTGAACTTTCTAGGGCAGGGGTAAATATTTAGTTTAAATAATTCTAGGAGGAATTGATTTTTGTGGGTGGTACGGAAAAATGGTACGTGTTAAATATTCGGGTAAACATTCGACTATAAATAAGGCTATTGTGTCTTTCTGAACTTTCTGTGAGAGGCGGGGGTAAGTATTTAGTTTAAATAATTCTAGGAGGAATTGAGTTTTGTGGCTGGTGTGGAAAAATGGTACTTGTTAAATATTTGGGTAAACATACGACTAAGAAACGCTTCACTATAAATAAGGCTATTCTGTTTTTCTGAACTTTCTAGGGCGGGGGTAACTATTTAGTTTTTTTAAATAATTCTAGGAGGAATTGAGTTTTGTGGTTGGTGTGGAAAAATGGTACTTGTTAAATATTCGGGTAAACATACGACTAAGAAACGCTTCACTATAAATAAGACTGTTGTGTTTTTCTGAATTTTCTAGGGCTAGGGGGGATAACTATTTAGTTTAATAATTCTAGGAGGAATTAAGTTTTATGGATGGTATGGAAAAAATGGTACTTGTTAAATATTCGGGTAGACATACGACTCGCTTCACTATAAATAAGGCTATCGTGTTTTTTCCGAACTTTCTAGGGCGGGGGTAAGTATTTAGTTTAAATAATTGTAGGAGGAATTGAGTTTTGTGGCTGGTATGGAAAAATGGTACTTGTTAAATATTCGGGGTAAACTTTCGACTAAGAAACGCTTCACTATAAATAAGGCTGTTGTGTTTTTCTGAACTTTCTAGGGCGGGGGTAACTATTTAGTTTAAATAATTCTAGGAGGAATTGAGTTTTTATGGATGGTATGGAAAAATGGTACTTGTTAAATATTCGGGGTAAACATACGACTAATAAATGCTTCACTATAAATAAAGCTATCGTGTTTTTCCGAACTTTCTAGGACGGGGGGGGGGGGTAAATATTTAGTTTAAATAATTCTAGGAGGAATTGAGCTTTATGGATGGTATGGAAAATGGTACTTGTTAAATATTCGAGTAAACATACGACTAAGAAACGCTTCACTATAAATAAGGCTATCGTGTTTTTTCCGAACTTTCTAGAGCGGGGGTAACTACTATTTAGTTTAAATAATTCTAGGAGGAATTGAGTTTTATGGATGGTATGGAAAAAAATGATACTTTTAAATATTCAGGTAAACATACGACTAAGAAACGCTTTCACTATAAATAAGGCTATCGTGCTTTTCCGAACTTTCTAGGGCGGGGGTAACTATTTAGTTTTAAATAATTCTAGGAGGAATTGAGTTTTTGTGGCTGGTGTGGAAAAATGGTACGTGTTTGAATATTTGGGTAAACATACGACTAAGAAACGCTTCACTATAAATAAGGCTATTGTGTTTTTCTGAACTTTCTAGGGCGGGAGTAACTATTTAGTTTAAATAATTCTAGGAGGAATTGAGTTTTATGGATGGTGTGGAAAAAATGGTACTTGTTAAATATTCGGGTAAACATACGACTAAGAAACGCTTCACTATAAATAAGGCTATCGTGCTTTTCCGAACTTTCTAGGGCGGGGGTAACTATTTAGTTTAAATAATTCTAGGAGGAATTGAGTTTTGTGGCTGGTGTGGAAAAAATGGTACGTGTTGAATATTTGGGTAAACATACGACTAAGAAAACGCTTCACTATAAATAAGGCTATTGTGTTTTTCTGAACTTTCTAGGGCGGGAGTAACTATTTAGTTTAAATAATTCTAGGAGGATTTGAGTTTTATGGATGGTATGGAAAAATGGTACTTGTTAAATATTCGGTAAACATACGACTAAGAAACGCTTCACTATAAATAAAAGCTATCGTGTTTTTTTTCCAAACTTTCTAGGACGGGGGTAACTATTTAGTTTAAATAATTCTAGGAGGAATTGAGTTTTATGGATGGTATGGAAAAATGGTACATGTTAAATATTCGGGTAAACATACGACTAAGAAACGCTTCACTATAAATAAGGCTATCGTGTTTTTCCGAACTTTCTAGGGCGGGGGTAACTATTTAGTTTAAATAATTCTAGGAGGAATTGAGTTTTGTGGCTGGTGTGGAAAAATGGTACTTGTTAAATATTCGGGTAAACATACGACTAAGAAACGCTTCACTATAAATAACGCTATTGTGTGTTTTTTGAACCTTTCTAGGGCGGGGGTAAGTATTTAGTTTAAATAATTCTAGGAGGAATTGATTTTTGTGGGTGTACGGAAAAATGGTACGTGTTAAATATTCGGGTAAACATTCGACTATAAAAAGGCTATTGTGTCGTTCTGAACTTTCTGTGAGAGGCGGGGGTAAGTATTTAGTTTAAATAATTCTAGGAGGAATTGAGTTTTGTGGCTGATGCGGAAAAAAATGGTATGTGTGGGGTAAATTAAGTTTTGAGGGGGGTAAAAATGGTAGTTTATTTAGTACCCGGTAGACAGGTGACTTGAAATGCTTATGGTACTTGTTAAATATTCGGGTAAACATACGACTAAGAAACGCTTCACTATAAATAAAGGTATCGTGTTTTTTGTTTTTCCGAACTTTCTAGGACGGGGGTAACTATTTAGTTAAATAATTCTAGGAGGAGTTGAGTTTTATAGATGGTATGGAAAAATGGTACATGTTAAATATTCGGGTAAACATACGACTAAGAAACGCATTTCACTGTAAATAAGGCTATCGTGTTTTTCGGAACTTCTTAGGGCGGGGGTAACTATTGAGTTTAAATAATTCTAGGAGGAATTGAGTTTTATGGATGGTATGGAAAAATGGTACTTGTTAAATATTCGGGTAGACATACGACTAAGAACGCTTCACTATAAATAAGGCTATCGTGTTTTTCCGAACTTTCTAGGGCGGGGGTAAGTATTTAGTTTAAATAATTCTAGGAGGAATTGAGTTTGGTGGCTGGTATGGAAAAATTGGAAAAATGGTACTTGTTAAATATTTCGGGTAAACTTTCGACTAAGAAACACTTCACTATAAATAAGGCTGTTGTGTTTTTCTGAACTTTCTAGGGCTGGGGGGTAACTATTTAGATTAAATAATTCTAGGAGGAATTGAGTTTTTATGGATGGTATGGAAAAATGGTACTTGTTAAATATTCGGGTAAACATACGACTAAGAAACGCTTCACTATAAATAAAGCTATCGAGTTTTTCCGAACTTTCTAGGATGGGGGGGGGGGTAACTATTTAGTTAAATAATTCTAGGAGGAATTGAGTTTTATGGATGGTATGGAAAAATGGTACTTGTAAATATTCGGGTAAACATACGACTAAGAAACGCTTCACTATAAATAAGGCTATCGTGTTTTTCCGAACTTTCTAGAGCGGGGGTAACTATTTAGTTTAAAATTCTAGCAGGAATTGAGTTTTATGGGATGGTATGGAAAAATGATACTTGTTAAATATTCGGGTAAACATACGACTAAGAAACGCTTCACTATAAATAAGGCTATCGTGTTTTTCGGAACTTTCTAGGGCAGGGGTAAATATTTAGTTTAAATAATTCTAGGAGGAATTGATTTTTTGTGGGTGGTACGGAAAAATGGTACGTGTTAAATATTCGGGTAAACATTCGACTATAAATAAGGCTATTGTGTCTTTCTGAACTTTCTGTGAGAGGCGGGGGTAAGTATTTAGTTTAAATAATTCTAGGAGGAATTGAGTTTTGTGGCTGGTGTGGAAAAATGGTACTTGTTAAATATTTGGGTAAAACATACGACTAAGAAACGCTTCACTATAAATAAGGCTATTCTGTTTTTCTGAACTTTCTAGGGCGGGGGGTAACTATTTAGTTTAAATAATTCTAGGAGGAATTGAGTTTTGTGGTTGGTGTGGAAAAATGGTACTTGTTAAATATTCGGGTAAACATACGACTAAGAAACGCTTCACTATAAATAAGACTGTTGTGTTTTTCTGAAATTTTTCTAGGGCGGGGATAACTATTTAGTTTAATAATTCTAGGAGGAATTAAGTTTATGGATGGTATGGAAAAATGGTACTTGTTAAATATTCGGGTAGACAATACGACTCGCTTCACTATAAATAAGGCTATCGTGTTTTTCCGAACTTTCTAGGGCGGGGGTAAGTATTTAGTTTAAATAATTGTAGGAGGAATTGAGTTTTGTGGCTGGTATGGAAAAATGGTACTTGTTAAATATTCGGGTAAACTTTCGACTAAGAAACGCTTCACTATAAATAAGGCTGTTGTGTTTTTCTGAACTTTCTAGGGCGGGGGTAACTATTTAGTTTAAATAATTCTAGGAGGAATTGAGTTTTATGGATGGTATGGAAAAAATGGTACTTGTTAAATATTCGGGTAAACATACGACTAATAAATGCTTCACTATAAATAAAGCTATCGTGTTTTTCCGAACTTTCTAGGACGGGGGGGGGGGTAAATATTTAGTTTAAATAATTCTAGGAGGAATTGAGTTTTATGGATGGTATGGAAAAATGGTACTTGTTAAATATTCGAGTAAACATACGACTAAGAAACGCTTCACTATAAATAAGGCTATCGTGTTTTTCCGAACTTTCTAGAGCGGGGGTAACTATTTAGTTTAAATAATTCTAGGAGGAATTGAGTTTTATGGATGGTATGGAAAAATGATACTTGTTAAATATTCAGGTAAACATACGACTAAGAAACGCTTCACTATAAATAAGGCTATCGTGTTTTTCCGAACTTTCTAGGGCAGGGGTAAATATTTGTTTAAATAATTCTAGGAGGAATTGGTTTTTTTGTGGGTGGTACGGAAAAATGGTACGTGTTAAATATTCGGGTAAACATTCGACTATAAACTAAGGCTATTGTGTCTTTCTGAACTTTCTTTGTGAGAGGCGGGGGGGTAAGTATTTAGTTTAAATAATTCTAGGAGGAATGAGTTTTTGTGGCTGGTGTGGAAAATTGGTACTTGTTAAATATTCGGGTAAACATACGACTAAGAAACGCTTCACTATAAATAGGCTATTGTGATTTTTCTGAACTTTCTAGGTCGGGGGTAACTATTTAGTTTAAATAATTCTAGGAGGAATTGATTTTATGGATGGTATGGAAAAATGGTACTTGTTAAATATTCGGGTAAACATACGAATAAGAAAACGCTTCACTATAAATAGGCTATCGTGTTTTTCCAAATTTTTCTAGGGCGGGGGTAACTATTTAGTTTAAATAATTCTAGGAGGACCCCCCCCCATTGAGTTTTATGGATGGTGTGGAAAAAAATGGTACTTGTTAAATATTCGGGTAAACATACGACTAAGAAACGCTTTCACTATAAATAAGGGCTTATCGTGCTTTTCCGAACTTTCTAGGGCGGGGGTAACTATTTAGTTTAAATAATTCTAGGAGGAATTGAGTTTTGTGGCTGGTGTGGCAAAAAAAAACAAAAAAAAATGGTACGTGTGTGAATATTTGGGTAAACATACGACTAAGAAACGCTTCACTATAAATAAGGCTATTGTGTTTTTCTGAACTTTTTCTAGGGCGGGAGTAACTTATTTAGTTTAAATAATTCTAGGAGGATTTGATTTTTTATGGATGGTATGGAAAAATGTTACTTGTTAAATATTCGGGTAAACATTACGACTAAGAAACGCTTCACTATAAATAAAGCTATCGTGTTTTTCCAAACTTTCTAGGACGGGGGTAACTATTTAGTTTAAATAATTCTAGGAGGAATTGAGTTTTATGGATGGTATGGAAAAATGGTACATGTTAAATATTCGGGTAAACATACGACTAAGAAACGCTTCACTATAAATAAGGCTATCGTGTTTTTCCGAACTTTCTAGGGCGGGGGGTAACTATTTAGTTTAAATAATTCTAGGAGGAATTGAGTTTTGTGGCTGGTGTGGAAAAATGGTACTTGTTAAATATTCGGGTAAACATACGACTAAGAAACGCTTCACTATAAATAACGCTATTGTGTTTTTTGAACTTTCTAGGGCGGGGGTAAGTATTTAGTTTAAATAATTCTAGGAGGAATTGATTTTTGTGGGTGGTACGGAAAAATGGTACGTGTTAAATATTCGGGTAAACATTCGACTATAAATAAGGCTATTGTGTCGTTCTGAACTTTCTGTGAGAGGCGGGGGTAAGTATTTAGTTTAAATAATTCTAGGAGGAATTGAATTTTGTGGCTGATGCGGAAAAAAATGGTATGTGTGGGGTAAATTAAGTTTTGAGGGGGGTAAAAAAAATGGTAGTTATTTAGTACCCGGTAACAGGTGACTTGAAATGCTTATGGTACTTGTTAAAAATATTCGGGTAAACATACGACTAAGAAACGCTTCACTATAAATAAAGGTATCGTGTTTTTTCGAACTTTCTAGGACGGGGGTAACTATTTAGTTTAAATAATTCTAGGAGGACGGTTGAGTTTTATAGATGGTATGGAAAAATGGTACATGTTAAATATTCGGGTAAACATACGACTAAGAAACGCTTCACTGTAAATAAGGCTATCGTGTTTTTCGGAACTTCTTAGGGCGGGGGTAACTATTGAGTTTAAATAATTCTAGGAGGAATTGAGTTTTGTGGCTGGTGTGGAAAAAATGGTACGTGATGAATATTTGGGTAAACATACGACTAAGAAACGCTTCACTATAAATAAGGCTATTGTGTTTTTCTGAACTTTCTTGGGCGGGGGGTAACTATTTAGTTTAAATAATTCTAGGAGGAATTGAGTTTTATGGATGGTATGGAAAAAATGGTACTTGTTAAATATTCGGGTAAACATACGACTAAGAAACGCTTCACTATAAATAAAGCTATCGTGTTTTTTCCAAACTTTCTAGGACGGGGGTAACTATTTTAGTTTAAATAATTCTAGGAGGAATTGAGTTTTTATGGATGGTATGGAAAAATGGTACATGTTAAATATTCAGGTAAACATACGACTAAGAAACGCTTCACTATAAATAAGGCTATCGTGTATTTCCGAACTTTCTAGGGCGGGGGTAACTATTTAATTTAAATAATTCTAGGAGGAATTGAGTTTTGTGGCTGGTGTGGAAAAAATGGTACTTGTTAAATATTCGGGTAAAAACATACGACTAAGAAACGCTTCACTACAAATAAGGCTATTGTGTTTTTTTGAACTTTCTAGGGCGGGGGTAAGTATTTAGTTTAAATAATTCTAGGAGGAATTGAGATTTTTTGTGGTGGTACGGAAAAATGGTACGTGTTAAATATTCGGATAAACATTCGACTATAAATAAGGCTATTGTGTCGTTTCTGAACTTTCTGTGAGAGGCGGCGGTAAGTATTTAGTTTAAATAATTCTAGGAGGAATTGAGTTTTGTGGCTGATGCGGAAAAAAATTGTACTTGTGGGGTAAATTAAGTTTTGAGGGGGGTAAAAAATGGTAGTTATTTAGTACCCGGTAAAACAGGTGACTTGAAATGCTTATGGTACTTGTTAAATATTCGGGTAAACATACGACTAAGAAACGCTTCACTATAAATAAGTTATCGTGTTTTCCGAACTTTCTAGGACGGGAGTAACTGTTTAGTTTAAATAATTCTAGGAGGAATTGAGTTTTATGGATGGTATGGAAAAATGGTACATGTTAAATATTCGGGTAAACATACGACTAAGAAAACGCTTCACTGTAAATAAGGCTATCGTATTTTTCGGAACTTTCTAGGGCATGGGGGTAACTATTTAGTTTAAATAATTCTAGGAGGAATTGAGTTTTGTGGCTGGTGTGGAAAAAATGGTACTTGTTAAATATTCGGGTAAACACACGACTAAGAAACGTTTCACTATAAATAAGGCTATTGTGTTTTTCTGAACTTTCTAGGGCGTGGGGGGGTTAGTATTTAGTTTAAATAATTCTAGAAGGAATTGATTTTTGTGGGGTGGTATGGAAAAATGGTACGTGTTAAATATTCGGGTAAACATTCGACTATAAATAAGGCTATTGTATCTTTCTGAACCTTTCTGTGAGAGGCGGGGGGTAAGTATTTAGTTTAAAATAATTCTAGGATGAATTGAGTTTTGTGGCTGATGCAGAAAATGGTATTTTGTGGGGTAAATTAAGTTTTGAGGGGGGTAAAAATGGCAGTTATTTAGTACCCGGTAAACAGGTGACTTGAAATGCTTCTTTACTACTACTACTACTACTAACAACTCGCGCAGCACCACCAAGCCGCCTGAGGCCAACACAGCTACGCACGCTCCTCCTCACCCAATCTATTCAAAGCCTCCCTTTTTACACCCGCCCACGAAGTTCCCATTTCCTTTAAATCTTTCTTTATGACGTCCTCCCAACCCAGACGGGGACGACCTGCTTTCCGTTTAGCCCTAGATGGTTGGCCGAAAAGAACAATCTTCGGCAATCTGTCATCCTTCATCCGAACAACATGCCCTAACCACCTCTAAACCCTTTCTTTCATTATAGACCTAGAAAGTGGTATTGAACCACATTTTTCGTATAGCCTATTGTTTGAAATACGGTCAGTCAGCCGGGTACCCAGAACAATCCTTAAGCAATTTCTCTGGAAAAACATCTAGCAAATCTTCATCCGCTTTTCGGAGCGTCCATGCTTCAGAGCCATATTTGACCACTGTCATCACTGTAGCTTCTAAGATTCTAATCTTGGTTTGCAGACTTATCTTCCTATTCTTCCAGACTTTTTTTAACTGTGAAAAAACACCCTGAGCCTTGGCTATTCTATTTTAACATCTTCACTGCTCCACCATCTTTACTAATAATACTACCAAGGTAAGTGAAACTGCCCACCTGATCAATGCTTTCATTACCAACGTCACCTTTTCATCTTCACTTATTCCTAGCCTTAGTGACTTGGTCTTTCCTAACATTAATTTTCAAACCATACTAGCACCCTGAACTCGCAAAACCTCTAAAACTTCATTCATTTTGCTCACACTTTCATCTAGGATGCTTAAATCATCAGCATAATCCAAGTCCAGGTGAGACTTTTTCCTCCCCATTTGATTCCATGGTCTCCCATTGCCTTTCCTGTGCTCCTTAAAACAAAGTCCATCAAAATAATCCATATAAAGGGGGATAGAACACAACCCTGCTTAACTCCTGATTTAATACAAAACCAGCTGCTAACCTCATTTCTTCCTACCTTAACCGCAGCAGTGTTATTCTCGTACATAGCACTAATCACTTTAATGTATTTGTCTGGTATACCATACAAGGATAAAACCTTTACTAAAGCTCCTCTATCAACAGAATCGAACGCTTGCTCATAATCTATATAAAACTAAGGACCAAAGGTGTTTGAAAAACTTAGGCACTTCTCAATTATTAACCTAAGAGTGAAAATTTGGTCAACACATCCTCTACCTTTTCTAAACCCGCACTGCTCTTCTCTTAAAACTTTGTCTACGGCATCTCTCAGATCTAAAAAGTATCATATTACTAAGCAATTTGCTACCTACAGAGACCAGACTAATGCCTCGATAATTAACCACACTCACTTTTATCACCTTTCTTATAAGTGGCTTAATTAAGGTTTTCCTAAAATCATTAGGTGTACTTCCCCTTTTTTTTTCAAAAATCATATTCATAATCTCCAATAACTTATTTCTAACCTCAGAGCCACCATATTTAAGAAACTCATTTACTACCCTATCAGCACCTGGAGCCTTATTATTCTTTAATCCTTTTAGTACTGTTTCTAATTCCTCCTCACAAAACAAATCTTCCTTCACATCCAAGGTAATCACAAACTTTTTCATTTTCCTCTATATGTTTTTTTCCTGCAACTCTATCTCGGTTAAGCAAATTCTCAAAATGTTCGGCCCCATCCTCGCTTTAGCTTTTTGTCTTATCGCTAATTGCCACCCCATTCCTATCTTTAACTGGGACAAGTCCGGATTGACTACTACCTCTCAATTTGTTAACATGCCAGTACAATATTTTACTATTATGCCGTCTAGCTGCATCTTCTAAATCCTCGGCAATTTTATCCATGGCCTCCACTTCACACCTCCTTAGTTCATATTTCAATGCTTTTCTCCACTTTCTTTACATTTCTTTTGTTTTCATGTGATCTATCACTCAGATAATTCTTATACAAGTCCTTTCTCCTTTCTATTAAACTTAAAGCTTTTTCACTATATTCTTAGCTGCAGTTCTAGCTTTCTTCCCTAATACACCTTCAGCAACTTCACAAATTATTTTTTCTAAAATTATTCCAACCATCTTCCACATTATCAAATTTTAAGCTCTCAAGTTTAGTATTCAACTGTTCCTGGAAAGTTTCTCTCAAATTCTCATCCTGGAGTCTACTAACATCATAACTTCCCGGGAGGTAATTACCCTTCCGATATTTCAGCTTTAAATTAACCCTTGGACACTACTAGATGGTGATCTTTACTTTTAACATCAATAACAGCACTCCTATATACCCTAGTATCTTGTATTGATCCTGCCAGTCTTTCGATTTACTATAACATAATCAATAAGGTTTTGCTGTCTTACCATCACGTGAATACATGTTAGCTTATGAGCCATTTTATGACCAAACACCGTATTGGTTATAACTAGATTGTTATTACCTACAAAATTGCAAAAGTCTGTATCCATTACTGTTTTTCTTTTCCTACACCAAATTTACCTAAGCTGGGATACCATCTATCCATATTTCTACCAACCTGGGCGTTAAATCTCCCAGCAATAACATCATATTTCTACCTGGGACCTTGTCTATTTGCTCCTGTAACTGTAAGTAAAATTCATCTGAGTCATTAGTATCTCCATCAGTCGGTTCTACAGGGGCGTATAGTACTATAACTGATACCTTGAACTTTCTAGTCATAAAATGAGCAATTAGTATTCTATTATTAATACCTTCCCAGCCTAAACAAGACTTAGCAGCTTCCTTATTCATCATGAGCCCTACTCCCTGTCTATGTAACCCGTCCTTCCTGCCTGAGTAAACAAATTCTATATCACCTAATTTCATGCTTCCTACCCCTGGGATATGAGTTTCTGAAACTCCTAATAGATCCAGTTCGAATCGTCTGAATTCGTCAGTCAAAATGTCGATACGATAGTCATTTTTTAATGTCGTAACATTCCAAGTTCCAATTTTCATGTTCTTTAAATCATTGAAATTTTTTTTTTTTCGCCTCATGAAAAGCAATGATCCCGGATACCAGTGCAGGACGGGGATCACATATCTTCTCAAGTCTACACCGAAGTGCTTAAGCCGGCTTAGAACCGGACAGCAAGAAGTCCCTGGGACCTCCATGAATGAGGCTTTGTGCAATCCTGGGCCCATCTTGGTCACAACATGGTTTTCAGCGCTTGGCGATGCTCTTCTATCAACAAGAGTCGAAATCCTGCACAGACAATCTCAAGCCTATTACCTCCGACTCATTATATATTCATGCCTACAAATATTATGCTACTACGGGGAGGCAACCCGTAATAGATAAATTAGCTAGGAAGAGGTTTTTCAGCCCAAACGCCCATCAAAACATACCAATCCCCAGAAGAATTGTCCCATTAGTCAGAATCCCGTGCGAATGCTGTGTCGTTTACTAGGCTATAATTTCCTCGAGGGGCGCCACTCCTCAAGTGGGAATAGAGTTGACCGCAAGGTCCCCAGTCTTGCAGGTACCCCGAAAAGGTCGAGGCAGCCCTTTGCAGAGGCCGTTTGTCCATAGATCTGGATCTTACGCCCTGCCACAGTTGTCCTCCTATAGAGGATCCTCCCGCGATGGTGTTCTGCATCACCATGCAATTTAACCCATTGCTGGGAGAAGGTTTGCAACTCATGGAACTTGTGGATAAACAAGTGGGCCCTTTTGAGTGTACATTTGAGGGGCCTTCTTCCTCCTCCGCCTGTATTTATGACCCCGGGCAAGGGTGCCCCCAGATTCTATTATGGACCCCCCAGGGACAAGGTCCCCCCTGGTCCATGCCTCCTATGGAGGTACCCTACATATCTGTAGAGTGTTCCCCTATCGCCACCTGGGGACATGCTGAATGGCCTGGGGAGGCCATTCAGCATTATCATCATTATTATACATATATATACGCCCCCCCCCCAAATTTTTTGGAATTCGGTGAAATTTTGCAAAATTGGCAGAAATTTAGCAAAATTCTAGATTCTGCAAAACATTTGCATAAATCTGGTAGCAATTCAGTAAAATTTACGAAGATCTCCCCACAATAAATTAGTTTCAGGACGCCCCCTGCTGAGAGGAGAACATGATTTTAAGAAAGCAGTTCTTTCTTCATAATATGCCTAAAATTGTAGTCAACAGATTTTGAAGGTGATTCCACTCTACCCTACCACCAACTCTCCCTAGTGTGCAAGTATATATCCCAAATTACGTACTTCCCATGCATTTTACCAAGCGTCACTATTGTCTCAAACCATGTACCCATAAATTAGGGGTGCTTTTTCACTCATCAATGTGCTTAGATCTTACATCTTTTGTCAGAAAACGCTTAAAGGTGAAATCTTTGAACAAAGATCTCACATCTTTGGTCGTTTTGTTGTGCAAACATCTTTTGTCATTCTGCTTTGATCAGCGGTCTGAGAACAATGATGAGTAGATCATCAACGTTCTCTCATCATTGGTCTTATGGCAGAACAGTGGCGGTCTTTAAACTTTTTGCAAACATCAGTGAGCTGTAAAGGGCTAGGCACACGTAGCTGATTTCGGGAACCGATTTCAGCATCAGTGGACAAATGATAGCGGTAGAGAAAATTTTGTTGAAAGAAAAATTTATTGCGCAAAATTTTCAAAATAAAGAATCATGGACACACAATAGTCAACTTGAGTTTAATAATGGTTACTGGATTGATCTCAGCTTAGTTCTCAGTTTAATTCTCAGCTCAATAGTGGGGTCTTTCACCTCAGATACCTCTAGCTGACTATTTATTTGTATGCCTTTTTTGTGATGATAATGATGAAAATCGACGCTGATTTGGAAATCAGTTCCTGAAATCAGCTACGTGTGCCCAGCCCTTAAGACCTTAGAACAAAGATGAGTTAAAAAACGATAATCGTTGCAGAAAGATGTAAGATTTTAGACGTAAAATCTTAGTGCTAAAAAACGGGCCTAATGAATCAACTCTGACGAAATCAAGAAACCAAAAAACGCATCGGAAATATACTTCCTAGGCTATATACTTGCACACAAGGGAGAGGGGTACAGTATAATTGCTTTCAAAATTTGTTGAATACAGTTTTTTAGACAGGTCTATTACCTATTGAAAATTTGACAAAACAACATTTTACCTTAATTTTCAGTTATCAGTTTCTTTTCTCTGGCTTTAGTTCTGAAAAATGCATTTCCTGTTATTTGAGTAAAATTTTAAGAAATGCTTCTTAGAAATAGTTTATTGCTAATTATACCTCCTCGACAGATATTTTTTTTATTGTATTTTATAGCTATTAGCCAAACGTTGCTCTGTGTTTGCCACACCATCTAGTAAATATTTATCGGGGTTTTATTTTTTCTGTTCAATTATTTTCAGTGTAAGCCAATATAATTACCTCATTCTTTTATTCTAACTTAACTTGTAGGAATAGGCCTTCTATAATAAGGATTCATTCCCTCGACTAAATCAGTTTATTCATGTAAAATGGTGAACAAAAGACTATTAATTCTCCGTATTCTTCTTCTTCTTCTTATCTAGCTAAACGTTGCGCTGTGTTTGTAACACCAACTAGTAATATTTATCGGGCTTTTATTTTTTCCGTTCAATTATTTTCAGTGTAAGCCAATATAATGCTAGGGGGAGTAAAAATGGTAGTTATTTAGTACCCGGTAGACAGGTGACTTCATAGGCTTCATTAGAAGTAGGTTATTGCTAATGATACCTCCTCGACAGATATTTTTATGGCTCTAACAATTGTACTCTATGCTTGCCCAGAGACACGATGTGGCTTTCCCACTATTGCTCTATGGCCGGTTATCGACACTACCTAGTTTATTGCATGTATTAAATCAGTATTTTTTACACAGTGGAACGATAAACACATAACTAATATCTCTAAAAAAGTGAAGATGAAGCATTTTAAGAAAGTGTGTTCACATGATAGTGTTATTGTAGCATTGAATGATTTGACAAGGAGAAGTATTTAAACTATGAAATAAGTACAAGTGGTAGCACTATCCGAAACGTATGCGTGCATTGTCATGAAAGTAAGGAATTGAATTTCTTTGGAGTACCAAAAAATTCAACTCTTATGATGGTGGATATGCGAGATTGATATCTCCGGAGATGATTGCACTCAAAGAGAATGCCAACATAAAAATAATAGTTGATAAAGAGGGGCATCTTCTTGCTAGTGCTTGTGCTAACATGTTACCCAGTGTTAAACCATATCGTCAGCTTTCGGGTATTAGCATTCAAATGAAAGCAAAGACGAAAAGAAAGGCCTACTCTTCTACTAATATCATAAACCATATCTTGTCTACGTGCTGGAACTGTTACCTGTGTAAAAATAGTGTGATAATAGACAATGAAATTGCTAGAAAAATAAAAAGGGCATTGGCAGAGAAATATCACTAAGGAATATAAAGATGAATCAATGAAAAACAAAGTACCAGCAAACGTTACTGCCATTGATCAAACAGTCAATGAATCAAATAATACCGAAGACGAAAAGCATACTGACCCTGTCGATGACACACCTATAAAAATTGTGTATGAGTCAAAATGGAATAATGATTATTCTACTGATTACGAACTAAGAGAAGACAATAGCTATAGTATCAAGAGAGAACATGGTGAACCATTTTATGGAACAGATTCAAAATGTCCAAAGTTGTTCATTGATATTAATAATGTATACTTTCTAGGGCGGGGGTAACTATTTAGTTTAAATAATTCTAGGAGGAATTGAGTTTTGTGGCTGGTGTGGAAAAATGGTACTTGTTAAATATTCGGGTAAACACACGACTAAGAAACGTTTCACTATAAATAAGGCTATTGTGTTTTTTCTGAACTTTCTAGGGCGGGGGTAAGTATTTTAGTTTAAATAATTCTAGGAGGAATTGATTTTTGTGGGTGGTACGGAAAAAAATGGACGTGTTAAATATTCGGGTAAACATTCGACTATAAATAAGGCTATTGTGTCTTTCTGAACTTTCTGTGAGAGGTGGGGTAAGTATTTAGTTTAAATAATTCTAGGATGAATTGAGTTTTGTGGCTGATGCAGAAAAATGGTATTTGTGGGGTAAATTAAGTTTTGAGGGGGGTAAAAATGGTAGTTATTTAGTACCCGGTAAACAGGTGACTTGAAATGCTTCTTTAGAAATAGTTTATTGCTAATTATACCTCCTCGACAGATATTTTTTTTATTGTATTTTATAGCTATTAGCCAAACGTTGCTCTGTGTTTGCCACACCATCTAGTAAATATTTATCGGGGTTTTATTTTTTTCTGTTCAATTATTTTCAGTGTAAGCCAATATAATTACCTCATTCTTTTATTCTAACTTAACTTGTAGGAATAGGCCTTCTATAATAAGGATTCATTTCCTCGACTAAATCAGTTTATTCATGTAAAATGGTGAACAAAAGACTATTAATTCTCCGTATTCTTCTTCTTCTTCTTATCTAGCTAAACGTTGCGCTGTGTTTGTCACACCAACTAGTAAATATTTATTGGGCTTTTATTTTTTCCGTTCAATTATTTTCAGTGTAAGCCAATATAATGCTAGGGGGAGTAAATATGGTAGTTATTTAGTACCCGGTAAACAGTGACTTGATAGGCTTCATTAGAAGTAGGTTATTGCTAATGATACCTCCTCGACAGATATTTTTTTATGGCTCTAACAATTGTACTCTATGCTTGCCCAGAGACACGATGTGGCTTTCCCACTATTGCTCTATGGCCGGTTATCGACACTACCTAGTATATTGCATGTATTAAATCAGTATTTTTTACACAGTGGAACGATAAATACATAACTAATATCTCTAAAAAAGTGAAGATGAAGCATTTTAAGAAAGTGTGTTCACATGATAGTGTTATTGTAGCATTGAATGTTGACAAGGAGAAGTATTTAAACTATGAAATAAGTACAAGTGGTAGCACTATCCGAAACGTATGCGTGCATTTTCATGACAGTAAGGAATTGAATTTCTTTGGAGTACCAAAAAAATTCAACTCTTATGATGGTGGATATTGCGAGATTGATATCTCCGGAGATGATTGCACTCAAAGAGAATGCCAACATAAAAATAATAGTTGATAAAGAGGGGCATCTTCTTGCTAGTGCTTGTGGTAACATGTTACCCAGTGTTAAACCATATCGTCAGCTTTCGGGTATTAGCATTCAAATGAAAGCAAAGACGAAAAGAAAGGCCTACTCTTCTACTAATATCATAAACCATATCCTGTCTACGTGCCGGAACTGTTACCAGTGTAAAAATAGTGTGATAATAGACAATGAAATTGCTAGAAAAATAAAAAGGGCATTGGCAGAAAATATCACTAAGGAATATTAAGATGAATCAATGAAAAATAAAGTACCAGCAAACGTTACTGCCATTGATCAAACAGTCAATGAATCATCAAATAATACCAAAGACGAAAGCATATTGACCCTGTCGATGACACACCTATAAAAATTGTGTATGAGTCAAAATGGAATAATGATTATTTTACTGATTACGAACTAAGAGAAGACAATAGCTATAGTATAAAGAGAGAACATGGTGAACCATTTTATGGAACAGATTCAAAATGTCCAAAGTTGTTCATTGATATTAATAATGTATAATAATATATATTTTTTTGTATTAATATTCTACATGACATTATTTCATTAAAATATATTATACATTACATTGTTGTGTGTTCATTATTTTTAAAGTAAGCTAGCATATCGAACGTTTAGAATGTCTATTAAAACATCGGAGATGTAAGAAAAGGAATTTACATACATCATATATCGAATAGATAGATTAACATAGAGAAAATCTAAGTATAAGAATGAAAAAATTCTCTATCAACATCCATTGACAGATACTTGGGATAGCATTGACAAAATCAAAGTATCAGAGTGAATAAGTTCTTTATCGATGTCTTTTGACAGATACGTTTGATAACACTGACATAACTTAAGTATCAAATTGAACAAATTCTTTATTAACATTCTTTATCGATATCATATGTCGGATACGTCGGATAACATTGACAAAATCAATCTATTAGAATGAATAAATTCTCTACCATCATCCATTGTCGGATTTCTCATTATGAAAAAATTGTAAGTAAGTAAGTAGTAGCAAACTCTTTCTTGAATTCAACTCATGGATACACAACACAGATATTATAAAAAAAAATTTGTAATTTCCAGACTTCATTTGCATGCAATAGATACCGAGAGTTCTATGACTCCTCCCCGCAATGACTTCTAAGGGTTTTATGACTCCTCCCCACAATGAATTCAGATGGTTTTAGGACTCCTCCCCCTAGCCATAACTCTATTCAACCTTGAGCGAAGGTATAAAAGTTTGATGAAGTATTTCTCTACTTATGTCTATGACTCCTCCCCGCAGTGAATTCTAAGGGTTTTATGACTCCTCCCCGCAATGAATTCAGATGGTTTTAGGACTCATCCCCCTAGCCATAACTCCATTCAACCTTGAGGGAAGGTATAAAAGTTTGATGAAGTATTTTTCTACTTAACAACTACATTAATAGCTTCCAAGATGATAGGACTGTATGACACAGAATTTATCGGTTTGAAAAAATCATCTTGTGGTGTTATATTCGAATGTGCATTTTTTATATTGTCTATGGAACTCGAAGAAATTGACTGTTATCATTTGATAGTGAACTATAACATGTTTGAGTATGATAAAAGCTTGTGGAGTACTACATTACGTCATATAAACAGACTGGGATTCTACGATAGAGTGATTACACCACTTAATAATGCAGGTCAGGAACTGAGAAATGTTCAGGAGGAAAGTCAGTGAAATTTTCAGCTTTTTCGGGGTTGAAGCACTCTAGGTAAAGGGCAATGTACCTACAGATAAAGTTTTAATTCAAAAAGTGTGACCCTAGGATTCCACTTTTCAATCTAGAAGAGTTTAAGTGTCCTAAATTTGAAGGGGGTTATCACCGTCCTGAAGACGAGGCTAGGTTCTTCGCGCAGTGGATACCTAAGAACATACCTGATCGTGATAAATCCATAAGACATGGTAAAAAACTATTCTATATCATGGGACCATCGTTTCTGGATGTTTAAGAGTGAACTCTAAGTACTATTTTTATGTAAAACATGTGTTGTTTTTTTGTTTTTTTTCTCAAAAAAATCTGTTAATACGTTTAAGCAATAAATATCTTTAAGCTTAACCCGTCTTTATTCTTTAGAATAGTTCTATTCTTTTCATTAAATTGTGAAGAAATTGTAAGTAACCAACAATCGCTTTCTTGAATTCGCTTCCTGGACACAATACAGATATTTAATTCAAGAAATCATGATAAAATCGCAAGTAAGTAATAAACTCTTTATTGTTTTTTCACCTATTGGATACACAATGCAGAAATTTCATTCAAGAAATTATGAAAAAATTGTAAGTAAGTAACAATGTGTTGTGTGTGTGTGTGTGTGTGTGTGTGTGTGTGTGTGTGTGTGTGTGTGTGTGTGTGTGTGTGTGTGTGTGTGTGTGTGTGTGTGTGTGTGTGTGTGTGTGTGTGTGTGTGTGTGTGTGTGTGTGTGTGTGTGTGTGTGTGTGTGTGTGTGTGTGGTGTGTGTGTGTGTGTGTGTGTGTGTGTGTGTGTGTGTGTGTGTGTGTGTGTGTGTGCAAGCTAGCACAATTAAACTAGCTAATGTCAATAACAGGACAATTCTTTTTTTTTCTCTTTATCACAAACAATTTTCAATGTGTACAGATCAAATTGGTCTCTAAACGGTTCATGATAAAAAAAATAGTTTGGGACAAGAAAAAAAAAACCCTAAAATAATGTCATGAAATCAACATGCAAAGTCGACATAGCTTTATTTCATTTTTTAAGGTTAATTTAGACGAGTTAAAATTTTTTAAGGTTAATTTAGCTTTTATCATACTCAAACATGTTATAGTTCACTATCCAATGATAACAGTCAATTTCTTCGAGTTCCATAGACAATAATAAAAATACACATTCGAATATAACACCACAAGATGATTTTTTTTCAAACCGATAAATTCTGTGTCATACAGTCCTATCATCTTGGAAGCTATTAATGTAGTTGTTAAGTAGAAAAATACTTCATCAAACTTTTATACCTTCGCTCAAGGTTGAATGGAGTTATGGCTAGGAGGATGAGTCCTAAAACCATCTGAATTCATTGTTGGGAGGAGTCATAAAACCCTTAGAATTCACTGCGGGGAGGAGTCATAGACATAAGTAGAGAAATACTTCATCAAACTTTTATACCTTCGCTCAAGGTTGAATGGAGTTATGGATAGGGGGATGAGTCCTAAAACTATCTGAATTCATTTCGGGAGAGGAGTCATAAAACCCTTAGAAGTCATTGCGGGGAGGAGTCATTGAACTCTCGGTATCTATTGCATGCAAATGAAGTCTGGAAATTACACAATTTTTTTTTATAATATCTGTGTTGTGTATCCATGAGTTTAATTCAAGAAAGAGTTTGCTACTTACTTACTTACAATTTTTTCATAATGAGAAATCCGACAATGGATGATGGTAGAGAATTTATTCATTCTAATAGATTGATTTTGTCAATGTTATCCGACGTATCCGACATATGATATCGATTAAAAATGTTAATAAAGAATTTGTTCAATTTGATACTTAAATTATGTCAGTGTTATCAAACGTATCTGTCAAAAGACATCGATAAAGAACTTATTCACTCTGATACTTTGATTTTGTCAATGTTATCCCAAGTATCTGTCAATGGATGTTGATAGAGAATGTATTCATCCTTATACTTAGATTTTCTCTATGTTAACCTATCTATTCGATATATGATGTATGTAAATTCCTTTTCTTACATCTCCGATGTTTTAATAGACATTCTAAACGTTCGATATGCTAGCTTACTCTAAAAATAATGAACACATAACAATGTAATGTATAATATATTTTTAATGAAATAATGTCATGTAGAATATTAATACAAAAATATATATATTATTATACATTATTAATATCAATGAACAACTTTGAACATTTTGAATCTCTTCCATAAAATGTTTCACCATGTTCTCTCTTGATACTATAGCTATTGTCTTCTCTTAGTTCGTAATCAGTAGAATAATCATTATATTCCATTTTGACTCATACACAATTTTTATAGGTGTGTCATCGACAGGGTCAATATGCTTTTCGTCTTTGTATTATTTGATTCATTGACTGTTTGATCAATGGCAGTAACGTTTGCTGGTACTTTTTTTTTCATTGATTCATCTTTATATTCCTTAGTGATATTTTCTGCCAATGCCCTTTTTTATTTTTTCTAGCAATTTCATTGTCTATTATCAAACTATTTTTACACAGGTAACAGTTCCGGCACGTAGACAGGATATGGTTTATGATATTAGTAGAAGAGTAGGCCTTTCTTTCCGTCTTTGCTTTCATGTGAATGCTAATGCCCGAAAGCTGACGATATGGTTTAACACTGGGTAACATGTTACCACAAGCACTAGCAAGAAGATGCCCCTCTTTATCAACTATTATTTTTTATGTTGGCATTCTCTTTGAGTGCAATCACCTCCGGAGATCTCAATCTCGCATATCCACCATCATAAGAGTTGAATTTTTTTGGTACTCCAAAGAAATTCAATTCCTTACTGTCATGACAATGCACGCATACGTTTCCGATAGTGCTACCACTTGTACTTATTTCATAGTTTAAATACTTCTCCTTGTCAACATTCAATGCTACAATAACACTATCATGTGAACACACTTTCTTAAAATGCTTCATCTTCACTTTTTTAGAGATATTAGTTATGTGTTTATCGTTCCACTGTGTAAAAAATACTGATTTAATACATGCAATAAACTAGGTAGTGTCGATAACCGGCCATAGAGCAATAGTGGGAAAGCCACATCGTGTCTCTGGGCAAGCATAGAGTACAATTGTTAGAGCCATAAAAATATCTTTCGAGGAGGTATCATTAGCAATAACCTACTTCTAATGAAGGTTATCAAGTCACCTGTTTACCGGGTACTAAATAACCACCATTTTTACTCCCCCTAGCATTATATTGGCTTACACTGAAAATAATTGAACGGAAAAAATAAAAGCCCGATAAATATTTACTAGTTGGTGTGACAAACACAGCGCAACGTCTAGCTAGATAACAAGAAAAAAAGAATACGGAGAATTAATAGTCTTTTGTTCACCATTTTACATGAATAAACTGATTTAGTCGAGGGAATGAATCCTTATTCTAGAAGTCCTATTCCTACAAGTTAAGTTAGAATAAAAGAATGAGGTAATTATATTGGCTTACACTGAAAATAATTGAACAGAAAAAATAAAACCCCGATAAATATTTACTAGATGGTGTGGCAAACACAGAGCAACGTTTGGCTAATAGCTATAAAATACAATAAAAAAAATATCTGTCGAGGAGGTATCATTAGCAATAAACTATTTCTAATGAAGCATTTCAAGTCACCTGTTTACCGGGTACTAAATAACTACCATTTTTAGCCCCCTCAAAACTTAATTTACCCCACACATACCATTTTTTTTCCGCGCAGCCACAAAACTCAATTCCTCCTAGAATTATTTAAACTAAATACTTACCCCCGCCTCAAAAAGAAAGTTCAGAACGACACAATAGTTTTATTTATAGTCGAATGTTTACCCGAATATTTAACACGTACCATTTTTCCGTACCACCCACAAAAATCAATTCCTCCTAGAATTATTTAAACTAAATACTTACCCCCACCCTAGAAAGTTCAAAAAACACAATAGCCTTATTTATAGTGAAGCGTTTTTCTTAGTCGTATGTTTACCCGAATATTTAACAAGTACCATTTTTCCACACCAGCCACAAAACTCAATTTCTCCTAGAATTATTTAAACTAAATAGTTACCCCCGTCCTAGAAAGTTCGGAAAAACACGATAGCTTTATTTATAGTGAAGCGTTTCTTTGTCGTATGTTTACTCGAATATTTAACAAGTACCATTTTTCCATACCATCCATAAGACTCAATTCCTCCTAGAATTATTTAAACTAAATAGTTACCCCGCCCTACAAAGTTCAGAAAAACACAATAGCCTTATTTATAGTGAAGTGTTTCTTAGTCGTATGTTTACCCAAATATTCAACACGTACCATTTTTCCACACCAGCCACAAAACTCAATTCCTCCTAGAATTATTTAAACTCAATAGTTACCCCCGCCCTAGAAAGTTCGGAACAAAAAACACGATAGCCATATTTATAGTGAAGCGTTTTCTTAGTCGTATGTTTACCCGAATATTTAACAAGTACCCTTTTTTCCATACCATCCATAAAACTCAATTCCTCCTAGAATTATTTAAACTAAATAGTTACCCCCGCCCTAGAAAATTCGGAAAAAACACGATAGCCTTATTTATAGTGAAGCGTTTCTTAGTCGTATGTTTACCCGAATATTTAACAAGTATCATTTTTCCATACCATCCATAAATTCAATTCCTCCTAGAATTATTAAACTAAATAGTTTACCCCCCGCCCTAGAAAGTTCAGAAAAACCCAATAGCCTTATTTATAGTGAAGCGTTTCTTAGTCGTATGTTTACCCGAATATTTAACAAGTACCATTTTTCCACACCAGCCACAAAACTCAATTCCTCCTAGAATTATTTAAACTAAATACTTACCCCCGCCTCTCACAGAAAGTTCAGAAGACAGGACAATAGCCTTATTTATAGTCGAATGTTTACCCGAATATTTAAAACGTACCATTTTTTCCGTACCACCCACAAAAATCAATTCCTCCTAGAATTATTTAAACTAAATATTTACCCCAGCCCTAGAAAGTTCGGAACAACACGATAGCCTTATTTATAGTGAAGCGTTTCTTAGTCGTATGTTTACCCGAATACTTAACAAGTATCATTTTTTCCATAACATCCATAAAACTCAATTCCTCCTAGAATTATTTAAACTAAATAGTCACCCCCGCCCTAGAAAGTTCGGAAAAATACGATAGCCTTACTTATAGTGAAGCGTTTCTTAGTCGTATGTTTACCCGAATATTTAACAAGTACCATTTTTCCATACCATCCATAAAACTCAATTCCTCCTAGAATTATTTAAAATAAATAGTTACCCCCCCCCCCCCCCCCCCCGTCCTAGAAATTTCGGAAAAAAAACACGATAGCTTTATTTATAGTGAAGCGTTTCTTAGTCGTATGTTTACCCGAATATTTAACAAGTACCATTTTTCAATACCATCCATAAAACTCGATTCCTCCTAGAATTATTTAAACTAAATAGTTACCCCCGCCCTAGAAAGTTCAGAAAAACACAACAGCCTTATTTATAGTGAAGCGTTTCTTAGTCGTATGTTTACCCGAATATTTAACAAGTACCATTTTTCCATACCAGCCACAAAACTCAATTCCTCCTAGAATATTTAAACTAAATACTTACCCCCGCCCTAGAAAGTTCGGAAAAACACGATAGCCTTATTTATAGTGAAGCGTTTCTTAGTCGTATGTCTACCCGAATATTTAACAAGTACCATTTTTCCCACACCAGCCACAAAACTCAATTCCTCCTAGAATTATTTAAACTAAATACTTACCCCCGCCCTAGAAAGTTCGGAAAAACACGATAGCCTTATTTATAGTGAAGCGTTTCTTAGTCGTATGTTTATCCGAATATTTAACAAGTACCATTTTTCCATACCATCCATAAAACTCAATTCCTCCTAGAATTATTTAAACTAAATAGTTACCCCCGCCCTATAAATTTCGGAAAAACACGATAGCCTTTTTTATAGTGAAGCGTTTTCTTAGTCGTATGTCTACCCGAATATTTAACAAGTACCATTTTTCCATACCATCCATAAAACTCAATTCCACCTAGAATTATTTAAACTAAATAGGAACTCATGACGTACATTCATTGTGCAATTGACAACAAAAACAGAAAAAAACCTGTCTGCTTAAATTATTATTACGACCAAACTCTCAAACATGTATGACCACATTATACCTTGCCAAGTTTAAGAAACCTCGACTTTAGTTTCATAACATGCATTATAGTTTGCCAACTTTTAAAATATTCACGCGTGAGTTTAATGTCTCAGGCATGAGTTTTTCTTGCGCAATTCCAATGTACCGTTCATATTGTATACACTTTTGACCATATTCTTGTAGGCGTGAAACCTCTCAAAACATGCTTGACCACATTATACACTGCCAAATAACTAGTCTGGTAATCTGCCATGGAAAGGTGCCAGGGAACGTGCCGTACGCAAATAACATGGTCCTAGCACCGTACGCAAATCCAGACGAAGCATTCTACTGACTTACAACCCTTGCCCTGAGGGATATGGGGGAGTTTCCTCCTCAAAAACATAATTTCTATCTGGAAATCCACAACACTGAACAAAATGGCTATCTAAAAATTTTGATTGGATGTGTTTGGGGAAAAGGTGTGGGCAAGAGAAGGGGGCTAGTTGCCCTCAAATCACTTTCGACTATTAAAAAGGGCACTAGACCTTTGAATTTCCAATCGAATCAACCCTAATTCTAGTTTCTACGACGAAGATTTCAATAAAAACTTGTATGCTCCTAGGGCATAGCCTATAACCATTGCCCCGAAGACTGTGGGGGGAGTGTGTCCTGCTCAAAGGTATAATTTCCTGAACTTTATCTGCGTGGAACAAAAATGGGTATCTTAAAATTTTGATTGGATGTGTTTGGGGAAATGGTGGGTGTGGAAGGGGTGTTAGTTGCCTTCCGATTACTTTCGACTATTAAAAAGGAAACTAGCCATTTCAATTTCTAATCAAATGAACCCTTTTTAAGTTTCTACGACAACGCGTTCTATAAAAACTTTATTTGCCCCCAGGGCATAACTTACAACCCTTGCGCTTAGGGCTGTGATGGGGTTGTCATCCTCAAAGACATAATTTACAGAACTTTAAAACTACGTTGAATAAAATGGCTATCTCAAAATTTTGATTGGATCTGTTTGGGGAAAAGGTGGGCGTGAGAGGGGGGTTAGTTGCCCTCCAATCACTTTCAACTATTGAAAAGGGAACTATCCCTTTGAATTTCCAATCGAATGAGCCCTTTTTGAAGTTTCTACGACAACGCGTTCTATAAAAACTTTATATGCCCCCAGGGCATAACTTACAACCCTTGCCCTGAGGGCTGTGAGGGGGTTGTCATCCTCAAAGTCATAATTTACAGAGCTTAAAACTACGTTGAATAAAATGGCTATCTCAAAAATTTTGATTGGATGCGTTTGGGGAAAAGGTGGGCGTAAGAGGGGGGTTTGTTGCCCTCTAGTCACTTTCGACTATTAAAAAGCGTACTAGCCCTTTGAATTTCAAATCGAATGAGCATTTTTTGAGCTTTCTACGACAACGCCTTCTATAAAAACCTTATATGCCCCCAGGGCATACCTTACAACCCTCGCCCTGAAGGCTGTGGGGTATTGTCCTCCTCAAAAACATAATTTCTATCTGAAAATCAACTACGCTGAACAAAATGGCAATCTCAAAATTTTGATTGGATGTGTTTCGGGAAATGATGGGCGTGGAAGGGGTATTAGTTGCCTTAAAATTATTTTCGACTATTAAAAAGGGCACAAGGCACTCCAATTTCCAATTGAATGAGCCCTTTTCAAAAGTTTCTACGACAACTTCTTCGATACGAAGTGCCCTGCTCTAAAGGAAAAAAATAATAAATGATACTTTTTGCCATTATCGTTCTTATATGCCCTCCGGGGGTAACTTAAAACCCTTGCTCAGAGGGTTGAGGGGGAGTTTTCCTCCTCAAAAACATATTTTCTATCTGGAAATCAACTACACTGAACAAAATGGCTATCTCAAAATTTTGATTGGATTTGTTTGGGGGAATGATGGGAGTGGGGGGGGGGCTAGTTGCCCTCCAGTCACTTTCGACTATTAAAAAGGGTACTAGCCACTCCAATTTCCAATCGATTGGGCCCTTTTTCGAAGTTTCTACGACAACTCCTTCGATACGACGTGCCCGGGTACGGGTATGGAGAAAGAAAGAAAAAAAATAACACATTGTGCCTACATCGTTCTTTACTTAGGCAGCCAATATGCTCATATTATGGACGCAAAATGACAAGAATGCCATCACAGAGCTTCGATCGATTACGGACACCAATGAACAGGTGCGTTGTTTCGAAGGGGGACCAGTTGGAGCCGATTTTCTCTAGTCAAGTGAAAATGACAGTAAAATGAGCCATATAGTACCATAAAGGCAAAGGTATGCTAATGAAAACTGATCTGTGGATGCTTGAATATCTCGACCCATCTTGGTTTTGACATGATTTGTAAAGAATCTAAATTTTAGCTAAGGGTCCATAATTTCATGAGCGGCAAAAACACCAGATCAAATATTACGTCTACAACTGATATTCTATGTATGTGTAGAATATCGTACGTATATTATAGGTTGTATCCTTTTTTAATTCAATCGATAAACTAAAATAACACAAAATTACATATTCATAAATAAGCAACGAGTTCACATTAAAAAGGTTTACTAGGCGTCAAAATTACTAGGCGTTAAACATAATTGTCACCAATGATCACCCAGTGACCTTTTTAAGACAGATTGATTAAGCCACTAAATTTTCAGAAATATTTTATTCAAAAACACATTTTTTTTCGTCTTCAATTCAGAAAATGTGTGGTGCATACAGGACTAAAGCTCTAAAAAATTTAGAGGGAGGTAAAGTGTATTTTTACATATTTAAAATACAATGTCTTGTTTTTTCAATATACTATATGAAAATAGCCAAACAATTAATTTTTCTGTGTAAATACCCAAAAAAGGTGTTTTTAACATCTAGGGGCAATCTACGGGGCGCAGGTCCACCGGGCTTAAGCAGCCAGAAAAACTTAATACTAACTAAAAAAAAATTAGATAATACAGATTACATCAATTAATTCAAAACATTACATCTGAGTCTTAAATGTTGGCGACCTATAGGGAATACAGGGTGCTTGCGGTCTTCCACAAATCGGAACTCGAAAAAGCCGAATTATTCTTTGTTTATTCTTTAGACTTTCCTAGTCTTTAGGGGACAGCTGACCCTTTAATGGCTATATTTGTTGAGAATAGAGATTTTACACCAAATGTACATGGAAAAATGGAAAACTAGAATACCTTCTTGAAGTCTTCAACGTTATTTGAGCAACGATAGGCAAAAACTAAATGATATCACACACACACAATTGCGGTAAAAACCGCGAAGGAAGGATGAGCGGAAACAGAGTGATATCTTCTAAGACTAGAACATCATTATTTCAAGAACCGTTCTATTTCTTAAGACTATCTTCCAATTACCCTGATCACCACTGCAGTCTTAAAATGAGAAATATAGAAACGGAAATTTTAAGGAACTGTCCTTCGGTCAACAGACATCGAAGAACGTTGAGCATCAATATCACGAAAAACTAAATGAGGGAGTCTTAATTGTACATGCAAAGGAAGATTTGTAAGACAAACTGAGCTGTGAGCTGAGCCTTTACTGTCCCTGTATCCAGGGCTGGATCTAGGGGTGGGGGGGGGGAGGGTAAGCGCCCCGGGTAGCATGTCCGTGGGCGGCAAAACAATCTAAAATTTTAGTATTTACGGGAAAAATGCGGTACTATTTATAGTATTGATGGCAAATTCTACTCCCCCACCTGAGAAAACACCTAAGTTATTTTGGCTCCGGCATGTACACTTGAATTTCATGTCAGAGAGGAAGGGCGTAGTCTATATACTATTTTTGAGTTGAGGCCGAATTAGACAGACAAAGGAAAAGTGCAAACTAACATGAAATATATAGAGAACCTGACAAAAAAAGACATTAAATTTGTTCTCATAAAGGGTCTAAAGACCCTCTCTTCTTCGTACGTGCCTATTTGAGCTAATTTTTACTAATGCTTGCTCATTTTCAAGCCCTTGCCTGATCTCAAGGCATCCCCAATTGTTTAAACCCATCTCAAGAACACTATATACCACCTTCAGCTCTGCTTAGACTGCTTAAACGAACAGAAATTATTCCGTATATGAAAGGGCTGTTCCCTCCTCAACACCTCGCTCTTAACGCTAAAGTTTTTTTTTATTGTTTTATAAAATAAAGTTGTGTGACAGAGTCAAACTTTAGCGTAAAGAGCGAGGCGTTGAGGAGGGGACAGCCCTTTCATATACGGAATAATTTCTGTTTGTTTTAAGTTTTAATGTCGCTCCTTACTTTCAGTTAAAAAAAAAAACTTGTTTTTTTTTTTTTTTATTTAATATCTGAACGTTTTTGAATTAATGAAGCTTTGATTTTGGCTCACCGCACATGAATAATTAGAATGAAATTTGCATATTAGTTTTATTGTTTTGGCTAAACGGCCTTCTCGAAATTTTGTTATGGCGTAACTGGCGAATTAACTTTCGTGACGAACTTCTATATTTGTATGTTTTTATTACGTATATTAGGGAGTTTACCCCTAGTCAATACATCGCTCTTGACGCTAAACTTCGAACTTTTTCCCATCACAAACCCTGAATAGCAAAGGCCGGTTAATTAGAATAGATAGCTCTTTTGAAAGTACTAAAAAAAAAAAAACTTTAGCGTAAAGGGCGAAGTATTGACTAGGGGGCGCACCCCTTCATATATGTAAAAATTTCTGTTTGTTTTAAGTTTTTTATGTTGCTCCTTACTTTCGGTTGAAAAAACTTGTTTTTTTTTAATTTCTGATCGTTTTTTAAATAATGCTGGGAAATCCGGCGCCCCATTCATAAGAATGTCCCTTTCCCCAGGGAGATATCCTCAATGGAAAGATCCTCCCCCGTAACCCCCTCCTCCCACCCCCCCCCCACCAGAAAAAAATCCCTCCTGAAATGTCTGTATACTTCCCATTTACCAATACTATATGTAAACAATGGGCAAAGTTCATAACTTGCAGCCCTTCCCCCGGGAACTATGGGGGATTAAGTCATCCTCAAAGACATATTTATTAATTGTCCGACAATACTGAACAAAATGGCTATCTTAAAAATTTGATCGGGTGACTTCAGGAAAAAAATGAGCGTGGGAGAGAGCCAAGTTGCCCTCCAATTTTTTTGGTCACTTAAAAAGGGCACTAGAACTTTTAATTTCAATTCAGATGGTCCCTCTCACGATACTCTAGGACTACCGATACGACCACCCCTGGGAAATCAAGAAAAACAAATAAATAAAATAAACACGCATCCGTGATCTTTCTTCTGGCAAAAAATGTAAAATTCTACATTTTTGCAGATAGGAGCTTGAAACTTATATAGTAGGGTTCTCTAATACGCCGAATTTGATGGTGTGATTTTTTAATTAAAGTGCTATGACTTTTATGGGTTGTTTCCCCCTTTTTTCGAAAATAAGGCAAATTTTCTCAGGCGCGTAACTTTTGAAGGGTGAGACTAAACTTAATGAAACTTGTATATTTGAAATCAAAATAAAAATCTGATTTTATTAATGTATCTATTGGTATCAAATTACGAATTTTTAGAGTTTTGGTTACAATTGAGCCGGGTCGCTCTTTACTTACAGTTTGTTACCACGAACTGTTTGAGTACTGGCTTCAATCTATCTACACTGGGAAGGCAGGTCACACAGTGGAAAGGCGGGTCTGTGACTGGACATTGACTGAAGTTAGTAGTAGTAGACCTTATTTTGTGCCTACTGTTCTCAGGGGCACCACGAGAAGTTGTCATCAATACCACCTACTCTTTGGTTTAAACCATCGAAATGCAAAAGTAGGTTACTAATATTAACTTTTCCATTATCTTGGAAATTTCTCCCATTTTTTTTTCTTCGTTTGTGAAATATCGAACAAAGGTTATATAATGGCAAAAGAATACCTGGCCTATCCAATTCAATAATTATATCCCCTAGGGATGTAAGAAAAGGTCCTCTCAAGTTTATCAGTAGAAAATATTCCTCTGTTTCATTTCCAATCATATCCTATATATTGAGCTTCTATATACCCCACATTACAAGTTTCCTGATAAAACTGGGGAGTACTACCCTACCTGCCTTATTTTCAAATTGAAATCCACCAATCCTCTGACCAAGAGACTTAAGAATCTGAATCAGCAATGTGTTTAATGTATTTTATGTGTGTGAAACCCAGGGTTGCCACCAAGGTTACGTTCGTAAGTATTATCGTAGTAATAGATATCACGAGTGATTTTGACGAGTGATTTTAGGGGTGTTATAGTCCATATACACCTGATGCAGTGTCGTTTGACGTATGCATTGTAAAAAGCGACCAATCCTTTACCTACAAAGTGGCCAAGCATGTTTTGAAACTATAGTCAAGTTATATAAGACAACCAGATATACGTGTACAAATGTGGCTGTGGAAATAACCGGCGGCTGCAGACTATGCCTTGAATGGGATGATATGTATGCTAGATACGTGATATCATTAAGCAAATTTAAGTTGGAGGAGCAATTATGTTTTGCTGCGAAACTGAATATTGTGCATATAAATAGACTTCAGGCAGCATTAGATATGCTAGTGAAATATATTGATGAGAACAAAATGCATCAGTGAATATTATTGTTGTAATTATGCTCAATAAAATTGTTTCTAAATCAAAGGTATTTTTCTTTCTATAGCAGACTAGCGTATATTTTTTAGAGTAGAAAAAAATTCTGGTCAGTCTGAAGTTGGTTGTGAGAGTGTTAGGACTCTAAAAATCGGATAGATTTGAGAAAGAGCAAATCATGGGAATCTAGTGCTTATGGAAAAACGTTTGATTCTAGATGATGATTTTCTAGAGCTGTCTATTCAAAGGAAGATATTTTCTCAGGGAATGCTTGTCAATATAATGAAAAACTGATTCTCCATCATTAGACTATTTTATGAAGCTTCTACGTCGTGGTCCAAATGCATTACACAATTTATTGATATATTGATCACGACACGGCAAAATGATATTGTGGATATACTTTTAAACACTAGTTTAGAAATCTAGGACTTTTTTTCATGAGAAGAGGTGTGTTCAAGGATGATTTACTCCTCTCTCTCTCTCTCTATCCCAGACAATTTTTTTTTGTTGCTAGCTCAGTTTCATTGTGGCAGTGAGAGTGTCAACACATGAAAAAATGTTCCATACATGCCCACTATGTATGTACACACTGGGCAGCTGGTCATCATGCGAGAATTGCACAATGATTGATGAGTATGATGAAAAGTGTAGATTATGCAACCCATGTAAATTGCATAAAGGATATGCTGTACAAATTAAAGATTGTAATTCCTGTCTTGAAGAGGTGTGTGACTCACATCCTAGAGGGCACCTATGCTCCAATTGCCACTATGATAAATGTAATCAGTGGGAGAATACATATCCTGGTATGATTGGAAAGAATCCTAAGCGTGATTTTAGTTTATTGCTACGAGATTGGTATCGTCGTGGGTTTAGATTGTTCTGGGAGGAGGAGCCGGGTCAGCGATTCAACTGTTGGAACAACAAAAGAATATGGTTTCTACGTCATCGTTGTGAACACAATGGGTGTTATGATTGTAAGCCCACTGATTTTTATTTGACTGTGACGGAATGTGATTCGACACTTGAGGACACTGTTTGTGAAATTGCTTCAAATAAGCAAATTGAAACATGTGAACTCTATAGAATGAATGAGAATAGTATCATTGACTATACAAAGAGACATGACAAGAGTGAAGTTACACTCTACTGTAGAAAATGTGATCCTGACATTGCAACACATCAGGATCAGTACACTGTGAATTCAGATAATCTACCTGCATTAGTTGTTGTCGACAAATACCTATACTTAGTAGAAGATGAAATCTAAAGAGTAGAAAAGTCGTTTTTATCATGTATATAAATTTTTATCATTTATTAATAAACAATTTCACATACATTTTTAGAACATTTTATTTGTAGGGCACTAAAATCAATATTAAATACGCTTGTAAGTATATTTTTTCACTAGAAAGTCGTTAAATCGAGGTAAGTCAACATAGATGTCGAGAAACTGCTTGTAGGTATAGCCACGACATCTGAACATGAAAAAGAGTAGTGCATGAAAGCCACATGTCTTAGTCGTTAAATCCTGTACTCTTCGTTGATTTTGAATGACAGTTTTCCCACTGCTTTCAATAAAGTTGCTGATGTATGGAGTGTAGAATTTATACGATAGGCCAAGAGGATCAAAAAATTCAATATTCTTCGCTGTTTGAAAGATGCATAGACAATGTCTGTCTGTCAATGCCTGTCTTCAAAGTCGATGGACTGCTATTAACAATGATTAGGGTATTGTTAACACTTGGAATTTTTTCAATGAAGTCCGATGGTATGCAATAGGACTTGTACTGGGACGTGTATGGATCCATACTAAATACGTTGATTATTTGGTTTTTGTTCATGGTGCTAGGTCTAGTAGAACACTGCCGTCGGGTGTGATTTCCCAATAGGTTTCAATTTGACTCAATGATATTAGCGTGATACTCTCAGTCAAAGCATCGGCAAATGTGCACTCTAAACGTACATTCCCTGTTCGTACTATGCTCATATCCTGAGTCCCCGACAAGTCCAAAACAATTACCCCATGATTTTTTGAAAACATTGAATCGGTTATTCCTTTTTCAATTAGTTGAGAGTCATGATCTAGGGATTGCATGGTCAACTCGTACAGAGTTCTATAGGATTTTTTGTCAAAAGATGTGTACAGAGTGTACAGTGGAATACCATTCAGTTTGCACACAAGGCTAGATAGACCAAAGAAATTAAAATCATGAGGGGATTCAGTCCAGGATCCAACGGCACTGCCACTCTTCACTAAAGCCAAAGCCAATTTTGATGGGATTTCTCCATTGATAAATGATGAATCAATATAGCTACGAGAGCCGGTGGCAATGTGACGTTGATTGGTGATCGTATGGGGGACAAGAACTTTAATGTTGTTGCCATTGGCTCTTAGCTTTTCGACTGCCAATGCAACAGAGCTCATAACCTGTTGTTTTCGAAAGTGGAGAATTGCCGATGTGATAATGACATTTGCATCGGGTGCTGCAGGAAGTGTTTTTCTCAAAATGAAATTCGATGGGGCCAGTTGCAACTTTATTTCAATCTTGACATTGGGGGGTAGCCATTGAGATATATTGAATATCTCATGATTTAATTTTCCAACCAGATGATACTCCTGGCTCACTGCAGTAGTGAACTCACCGTCAGTATCAACACCTGATCGATATTCATAACCCAATGATTGTCCTCTCAACTCCTTGTACGCCTTTGGTGTCATCATCATGAATTGTATGTAGCTTGCATAGTTGGATTAATTATTGCTAGTGCTCACCAATGTTCCATTAATAAATACATTAATTTGTTTGAACAGATTGTGTAGAATACAGTTTTCGTAGAAGAGACCATCGGCAACAGTTGGAGTTGTATTATCTGACTTTTTCTTCACCGCAACATTTAAATCAATAAATGTTGATGACAAATCAATGAAATAGTCTGCATTGGAAAATATTTGAAAGTGTATATTTTCCGAGAGGGGTTGTTGGGGATGAAATTGTTCATAATAGCCATACTTGACACTGATATCAACATTTTCAGCATTGAACAGATTCAATGAGGAACTGATTGATGAATGTGATTCCTTGTGGGGGAGATAAGTCATCTTAAGAGAAGGAATCCTTCTTTGATCTAACAGTCTTTTTCTTTTCTTCTTCTGCTTATTGGTCTTCCTTGTTTTATCCTCAAAGTCCTTGTTGAAGTCCTTCGCTTCCTGACTGGGTGGAGACTGATGAGTGAATGACGCGCACGCATCCTTTTCAATCCCTCCCCATTTTGCCGAGATTTTAATTGCTCACCAACGGCTCTTGCTGAAGATCTAATATTTTCCTTAACACTCTCGTTGAAATTCTTGCCCGACCCCCAGTCCTGTAGTATTGAGGCAGCAAAATTTGATGCAGCAGGTACAAGATATTTTCTGGCAAGGGGTAGTGCAGAACGAAATAGCCTAGCAAACCAGCTACCAAGACCATAGCCAGACATTTTAGTACGCCCCATGTAGCAGTCCAGTCCATTGCCTATTTGGCGTGGACTCAGAGCACCAACATAGCAATCGATATCGGGACAGACAAATGGAATTCTTCTATTGTTCATTTTAGGTGATGGTGCTGTCGCTGACAATGGGTCGAAAATGACATGTAATCACTGCTAAGCCTTTTGCTATTGCTAAAGATCACCCAATTCACTTCTTAGTGTTAACTGACAAAGTTCCAAATACGAAGTGTTTACAGAAACATACTGAAGATGCTTTATATTATAGTGATGAGCAAGTTCATGAGTTTTTTTTCGTTCATGAACACGTAGGAGGGGGACATTTGAATTACCAACTCTCGATGTTTCCACAAAGGATGCATAGAGAAATATGCAAGAGTCCGAGGCGAAACCAGGTGGATAATCAGCAAAAAAACTTGATCCATCCCGTAAACGGTGCCAGCATTTTTCCCATTGATCATATTCTGTTTAAAGCCAAGAATGTCTCTCAGATTATCATTGAGAATAATTATTTCAGTGTCAACAGGTGAGGTAATGTAAATCCTATCGTGTTCCAATGAATAATTAAAATGGAATGTACCATTCCTACGATATGAGATTTTTCTATTGATTGTACAACACAAATCTGTCATATTATCGTATTCAATATATTTCAGTTTACATGTGGATATTCGCTAGATTTAAGTGATTCAACCCATTCATAGTCGTGAAAGAGTGACCAATCGAATGATATAACTTTTATATCATACACACGATCCTTTCTCAGGATGTCATAGGTATTATTGAGAATACAGTCGACAAGAGCCACTTCATACGCACCGTCAGATTTGATGGCGGGGGAGAGTTTTGTCCAAAAATCACTTGTCTTATTCAAGTCATTTTAGAGAGGATTGGAAACGTTGGACATAAATATTACATAGAAATCATTGGGCATTGTCAATATCTTCAACACCGATCCAAGAATCAAAATCAGAGTTGTATCCTAGCCACCGAACAAGTAACTGTATCCTACCCCTGCGATTACGAGTCTTTAATATCTTTTCAATTTGATAAATTTCACTATTATTTTTAACCTTTTATAGTTCTTAGTCGTAAAAGCCGCCGACAATCTCTTCATCTTTGGTATCGCGCAAACGATGAGTTATGGGTTTAGTTTCTAGGATTTTTGCCACTTTAAAAAGTTCTGTGGACCACAAGTAATTCCCCTTTTCAAAAATATTAGTTGTTCTATTAATTCGAACAGTATCACCAACATTGAATTTATTTTTCTTCTTGACAATCGTTTCATTGGAATATTGTTTAAGAAAGGTGTCAATTATATCATGATCAGAATGATGAACTTCCGTTGGGGTTGAGTAGGACAATGATCGATTAGGTTGTTGATTATAGATCAACATGATTTTATCTAAATCATGAATAATAGGCGGTGTATTTTTCAATGTACAATATCTTGAAATTAAAAGTCGAATAGTTCTTATCATTCGTTCGGCCAATGCAGCCTTTATAGGAATATGACTATGGTAGAGCAGTGTATTATATTTAACTAGTACTTTTGCAACATGGGGATTAACAAATTCACTACCGCGATCCGTTTGAATTTTTTTATACGAATCCTGTTTGAGAATACTTTCTATAGCCTGAGCAACTTCAACCCCTCTCTTTGATTGCAATGGAATTGCATATGCATAACGACTATAAACACTCATTGCAAGTAGAATGTACTTGTACGGTGTATTGTGACGTTGTTGAATCTCATCTAGAGTTAGGAGATCTGCTTGCATTATATGCAATGGGAAAAAGGCTTTCTCGGCGGCTTTTATGACTGTGAACTACAAAAGGTTAAAAATAATAGAGAAATCTATCAAATTGAAAAAATATTAAAGACTCGTACTCGCAGGGGTAGGAAACAGTTACTTGTTCGGTGGCTAGGATACAACTCTGATTTTGATTCTTGGATCGGTGTTGAAGATATTGACAATGCCCAATGATTTCTATGTAACATTTATGTCCAACGTTTCCGATCCTCTCTACAATGACTTGAATATGACAAGTGATTTTTGGACAAAACTCTCCCCCGCCATCAAATTTGACGGTGCGTATGAAGTGGCTCTTGTCGACTGTATTCTCAAAAATACCTATGACTTCCTGAGAAAGGATCGTGTGTATGATATAAAAGTTATACCATTCGATTGGTCACTCTTTGTCGACTATGAATGGGTTGAAGCACTTAAATCTAGCGAATATCCACATGTTAAACTGAAATATATTGAATACGATAATATGACAGATTTGTGTCGTACAATCAATAGAAAAATCTCATATCGTAGGAATGGTACATTCCATTTTAATTATTCATTGGAACACGATAGGATTTACATTACCTCACCTGTTGACACTTAAATAATTAATCTCAATGATAATCTGAGAGACGTTCTTGCTTTTAAGCAGAATATGATCAATGGGAAAAATGCTGGCACCGCTTACGGGATGTATCAAGTTATTTTCGTTGATAATCCACCTGGTTTCGCCTCGGACTCTTGCATATTTCTCTATGCATCCTTTGTGGATACATCGAGAGTTGGTAATTCAAATGTCCCCCTCCTACGTGTTCTTGAACGAAAAACAACTCATGAACTTGTTCATCACTATAATATAAAGCATCTTCAGTATGTTCTGTAAACGCTTCGTATTTGGAACTTTGTCAGTTAACACTAAGAAGTAAATTGGGTGATCTCTAGCAATAACAAAAGGCTTAGCAGTGATTACATGTCATTTTCGACCCATTGTCGACGTCACCAACACCACCTAAAATGACCAATAGAAGAATTCCATTTGTCTGTCCCGATATCGATTGCTATGTTGGTGCTCTGAGTCCACGTCAAATAGGCAATGGATTGGACTACTACAAGGGGCGTACTACAATTTCTGGCTATGGTCTTGGTAGCTGGTTTGCTAGGCTATTTCGTTCTGCACTACCCCTTGCCAGAAAATATCTTGTACGGGCTGCATCAAATTTTGCTGCCTCAACACTACAGGACTGGGGTTCGGGCAAGAATTTCAACGAGAGTGTTAAGGAAAATATTAGATCTTCAGCAAGAGCCGTTGGTGAGCAATTAAAATCTCGGCAAAATGGGGAGGGATTGAAAAGGATGTGTGCGCGTCATTCACCCATCAGTCTCCACCTAGGCGGGAAGCGAAGGACATCAACAAGGACTTTGAGGAATAAAACAAGGAAGACCAATAAGCAGAAGAAGAAGAAAAGAAAAAGACTGTTAGATCAAAGAAGGATTTCTTTTCTTAAGATGACTTATCTCCCCCACAAGGAATCACATCCATCAATCAGTTCCTCATTGAATCTGTTCAATGCTGAAAATATTGATGTCAGTGTCAAGTATGGCTATTATGAACAATTTCATCCCCAACAACCCCTCTCGGAAAATATACACTTTCAAATATTTTTCAATGAAGACTATTTCATTGATTTGTCATCAACATTTATTGATTTAAATGTTGCGGTAAAGAAAAAGTCAGATAATACAACTCCAACTGTTGCCGATGGTCTCTTCTACGAAAAGTGTATTCAACACAAACTGTTCAAACAAATTAATGTATTTATTAATGGAACATTGGTGAGCACTAGCAATAATTTATCCAACTATGCAAGCTACACACAATTCATGATGATGACACCAAAGGCATACAAGGAGTTGAGTGGACAATCATTGGGTTATGAATATCGATCAGGTGTTGGTACTGACGGTGAGTTGACTACTGCAGTGAGCCAGGAGTATCATCTGGTTGGAAAATTAAATCATGAGATATTCAATATATCTCAATGGCTACCCCCCAATGTCAAGATTGACATAAAGTTGCAACTGCCCCATCGAATTTCATTTTGAGAAAAACACTTCCTGCAGCACCCGATGCAAATGTCATTATCACATCGGCAATTCTCCACGTTCGAAAACAACAGGTTATGAGCTCTGTTGCATTGGCAGTGGAAAAGCTAAGAGCCAATGGCAACAACATTAAGCTTCTTGTCCGCCATACGATCACCAATCAACGTCACATTGCCACCCGTTCTCGTAGCTATACCGATTCATCATTTATCAATGGAGAAATCCTATCAAAATTGGCTTTGGCCTTTGTGAACAGTGGCAGTGCCGTTGGATCCTGGACTGAATCTCCGCATGATTTTAATTTTTTTGGTCTATCTAGCCTTGTGTGCAAAGTGAATGGTATTCCACTGTACACTCTATCTTTTGACAAAAATCCTATAGAACTCTGTACGAGTTGACCATGCAATCCCTAGATCATGACTCTCAACTATTTGAAAATGGAATAACCGATTCAATGTTTTCAAAAAATCATGGGGTAATTGTTTTGGACTTGTCGGGGACTCAGGATATGAGCATAGTACGAACAGAGAATGTACATTTAGAGTGCACATTTGCCGATGCTTTGACTGAGAGTATCACACTAATATCATTCAGTCAATTTGAAACCTATTGGGAAATCACACCCGACGGCAGTGTTCTACTAGACCTAGCACCATGAACACAAACCAAATAATCAACGTATTTAATATGGATTCATACACGTCCCAGTACAAGTCCTATTGCATACCATCGGACTTCATTGAAAAAATTTCAAGTGTTAACAATACCCTAATCATTGTTAATAGCAGTCCATCGACTTTGAAGACAGGCCATTGGCTATGCATCTTTCAAACAGCGAAGAATATTGAATTTTTTGATCCTCTTGGCCTATCGTATAAATTCTACACTCCATACATCAGCAACTTTACTGAAAGCAGTGGGAAAACTATCATTCAAAATCAACGAAGAGTACAGGATTTAACGACTAAGACATTTGGCTTTCATGCACTACTATGTTTCATGTTCAGGTGTCGTGGCTATACCTACAAGCAGTTTCTCGACATCTACGTTGGCTTACCTCGATTGAACGACTTTCTAGTGGAAAATATACTTACAAGCGTTTTTAATATTGATTTTAGTGCCCTACGAATAAAATGTTCTAAAAATGTATGTGAAATTGTTTATTAATAAATGATAAAAATTTATATACATGATAAAAACGACTTTTCTACTCTTTAGATTTCATCTTCTACTAGGTATAGGTATTTGTCGACAACAACTAATGCAGGCAGTTTATCTGAATTCACAGTGTACTGATCCTGATGTGTTGCAATGTCAGGATCACCTTTTCTACAGTAGAGTGTAACTTCACTCTTGTCATGTCTCTTTGTATAGTCAATGATACTATTCTCATTCATTCTATAGAATTCACATGTTTCAATTTGCTTATTTGAAGCAATTTCACAAACAGTGTCCTCAAGTGTCGAATCACATTCCGTCACAGCCAAATAAAAATCAGTGGGCTTATAATCATAAAACCCATTGTCTTCACAACGATGACGTAGAAACCATATTCTTTTGTTGTTCCAACAGTTGAATCGCTGACCCGGCTCCTCCTCCCAGAACAATCTAAAACCACGACGATACCAATCTCGTACCAATAAACTAAAATCACGCTTAGGATTCTTTCCAATCATACCAGGATATGTATTCTCCCACTGATTACATTTATCATAGTGGCAATTGGAGCATAGGAGCCCTATAGGATGTGAGTCACACACCTCTTCAAGACAGGAATTACAATCTTAATTTGTACAGCATATCCTTTATGCAATTTACACGGGTTGCATATCTACACTTTTCATCATACTCATCAATCATTGTGCAATTCTCACATGATGACCAGCTGCCCAGTGTGTCCATACATAGTGGGCATGTATGGAACATTTTTTTTCATGTTTTGACACTCTCACTGCTACAATGAAACTGGGCTAGCAATAAAAAAAATTGTCTGGGATAGAGAGAGAGAGAGAAGTAAATCATCCTTTAACACCATCTTTCTCATGAAAAAAAGTCCTATATTTCTAAACTAGTGTTTAAGAGCATATCCACAATATCATTTTGCCGTGTCGTGATCAATTATATCAATAAATTGCGTAAATGCATTTGGACCACGACGTAAAAGCTTCATACAATAGTCTAATGATGGAGAATCAGTTTTCATTATATCTACAAGCATTCCCTGAGAAAATATCTTCCTTTGAATAGACAGCTCTAGAAAATCATCATCTAGAATCAAACGTTTTTCCATAAGCACTAGATTCCCCATGATTCGCTCTTTCTCAAATCTATCCATTTTTTAGAGTCCTAACACTCTCACAACCAACTTCAGACTGACCAGAGTTTTTTTCTACTCTAAAAAATATACGCTAGTCTACTATAGAAAGAAAAATACCTTTGATTTAGAAACAATTTTATTGAGCAGAATTACAACTATAATATTCACTGATGCATTTTGTTCTCATCAATATATTTCACTAGCATATCTAATGCTGCCTGAAGTCTATTTATATGCACAATATTCAGTTTCGCAGCAAAACATAATTGCTCCTCCAACTTAAATTTGATTAATAATATCACGTATCTAGCATACATATCATCCCATTCAATGCATAGTCTACAGCCACCGGTTATTTCCACAGCCACATTTGGTACTCGTATATCTTTGCTGCTGGCGGCTCCACCATCAATCTCCAATAATGTAAATGCTCCACTCATTTTCTCTACTAATATCCTCTCAAATAAACTATTCTCTCTGAATTCAATTCTCTTACTAATATGAATTGCAATGAAAGTCACTCCTTTTATTCAAATCCAATCACAAATCAAGTTATCGTATATTGAGCAACCTCCGCTGTCTCTGATTGGCTCCTAAAATACGGATGTTGCCTCAAAAACTACTCTGGTTGTCTTATATAACCTTGACTATAGTTTCAAAACATGCTTGGCCACTTTGTAGGTAAAGGATTGGTCGCTTTTTACAATGCGTACGTCAAACGACACTGCATATTGGTGTATATGGACTATAACACCCCTGAAGTCACTCGTCAAAATCACTCGTCATATCTATAACTACGATACTACTTTCGTACCATTTTTGGTACGTTTTAAATAAAACGGTACGCTTTACGTTACGGTCCTAAGAACATTACATTTTTGTTACGTTTTTGAATTTATGTTACAATTATGTTACGCTTTTGAATAATGAGGAAGTTTCACATTTTCTGAGTAATCTATTTTTTCCCCCGTGAAAAAATCCGCTGTTCCCATTTTGATTACATTTTTTCACATCGCGGTCATTTAATCTTATCAAGCAATCACTCAGTTATTGGGATGAGAAAATACCCACTTCGCTTACTCGCATAGTAAGTTAAGATAACATTCTCTCTCATGAGCATACGATTATCATTTGTTTAGTGACAAGTGACAATTGTCAGTTAGTCACCTCACCAACTTTAAATTTCATCAGTTGACTTTGAATCTTGTTCCGTTAACAGTCATACTAAAATCATACGGAGAAGGAGCTAGTTTCATTAGTTAATGCTAATGAAATAAAATAAAATATGATGAAAATATAAAAATTTAGAACCAAATTTGGGCTATATATTTGCACATTAGGGGGGGGGGGGTAAAGCATAGAATATATTAAATACATAAACTAATCTAGGTACTCCCCCCCCCCTAAACCCCAAAAAACAATAGTTTAAATATTGTAAACGCAATGACAAACCACGCTTTGCGATCCAATTCTCTACTGATACCAGTTTGACTAGTTTCCTTTAGCATCTATCTTGCGTGTGTATCAGCTAATTTACTAGTACCAATGATATATGTATTATTCTTTCCGTAACAACCTCACCCCCCCCCTTCTGATTGGTTTAACATAATATCAGGTTATATACAAAAGTTGCTCTTTTTATATGGGATTATGAACAACTGGTATTGACAAAATATATGAAACTGTAAAAATGAGCCATTTTTTGGTTATATCTAAGCATTGAGGAGGGGGTGGGTTAGTTGAGACGGAATTTTCGATTTGATGCTAAACTTTTTCCAAATATCATGGTCACTTTTTTGACATTATACCCCCCTCCCCATCTGCGGTCCCATATATAACTGTATAAATACATTTCATCGTTGTGTCGAATCTTGTGATGACATTCTTTCTTGTTACATTATTTCGTGTTCTTTCATATTGTAAAGTAAGAACTTTATTGGTCGATTTTTTTAATATATTCCTAGGGCTATATCCCGGACCATCAGGGGGGTGGGTGTATTTTCAGAAAAGAGGCCATGATATTTGGAAATAGTATAAAATAAATATTTTAATGGTACTGCTTGTGTGTTTAGAATGTGAGATAACAGTCTTGTATCTGTATAGGGTATGTTTACAGTTTACTTAAAAACTGATTCATAGGGACCACGCAGGCTGGACTGGGGCCCCAACCCCCTGAAAACGTAAATTTCTCGGCATTTCTTTATTAAATTGTAGGCTTTTTATTATCCCCCTTAATTTTCTTAATTAAATCATTTCTAGTTCATTTTTATTAACTCACTGATCTTTTTGTTCGATCTTCCTTTCATTTTTTTGTCACACAATTTTTTTTTAATTTGTGAACTATATTTCAACCACTTTCGAATGTTCAGTTACTTCCCACTTTTATCAGTATAGCACAACGGTAAGAGCACATCCCGATGCTGTGTTAACTTAGGTTATAATCTTGGATGAGACATTATATTTTTTTAAATTGGAAAATTAAAAATTAGAAAATATTAAATATTAGTGAAAATTTGAGGCAAAAAATCGATTCGTTCTTGCATAGTTTGATCTTTTTTATTTGTATTCCTCAACTCATCGACTTTTTCCGTTTATGCATTTAAAACCTATATAAATTTGGTGTTTATGTTATGTAAAACCCAATGCTTTTTGTGCCCCACGTGTTCACTTGTATTCATATATTCTTGAGAAAAAAATTCTCTACTTTGTAGTTCATTTTGAAAATGAGTTTGATTTTTTTATTGTTTGACCCCCTCCCCTAAAAATTCTTTGTACGTGCCTGGACTTGTGAGACCCATCGAAACATCTTTAGGCTAACATTCTTGTGGTTGAATTGTGTGAACTCTTCTTTTATTTCTGGATTTCTTTTGGTTTGGAGTTACGAATCAAATTACAAACGGAAAAATGCATATTATGCAAAATAACTGTTACTTCGAATAGGAACTGAAGACAACGATTAAAATATTTTTTATTCTATAAAATAAAAACAAAACAAAAACTCTGTCACTCGGAATTGCTTATATCTTCATGTTCGAACGATGCAAATTTGAAGCTAGAGGAGGTTAGACTGAGACTGAGCCAATCTAAAATATTAGACGGGAAGGGAGCGATTAAAATGATTTTTAGGGTGTTTTTAAAAAGCTGGATTTACTAAGATCGTTTTTTATAGAAATTTAACAATAAAAAAAAATCTAGTTGGTTTTCCTCTTTTCTTCAAGACTCTAAAGTGTCCTGTGTTTATTGATTTGCCTTTTATTTTGTACGTATTACTCATCAACTTTTGGTTTAAAACACCAATAATGGCAATTAAAAACAACAAGATATGCAAAATAGTAGCCTGGGGTTTTATACACGCATCAGGGGGGGGGGGGTCTTTCTGTTGTGCAGGTAAACTGGAAGCAGCACTTGCAGTTGAATAAATAGGAATTTCCTGAAGGTAAAGAAGCATGAATTGTTATTATTGTATACTTTTTAGGCACCTTTTACAAGTTGGAGGGAGGGTTTTTAATGAGATTACGTAAAAATATATTTTTAAATTATACAGGCAAAAATGTCCCATCCCCCTTTTAAGTACCGCTCTTGATAGCGAAATTAAGGCACCCTGCCTTGAAAAGAGACTTTCCTATCAAAGGTTACGAAAAAGTTACGTTTTTAAGAGTTGGAGATTACGAATTTTTTTGGTCTGGTGGCAACCCTGGTAAAACCTTATTGTGCCAATAGATTTCTCCTTAGTTTAAAAGCTATAAACAAGAGGGGAGTCAAATTTGTCTACAGATGTAATTACACTAAAAGATTTTTGTTGCTAGAAAAATTTTGTGCCAAAAGTCTATAAGCCTGAAATTCCTTTTTAATATAGAAACAATCAATATCAAAATCAAAAGTGAAGATAACCCAATATTAATGTTGATCTTATCTATACAAAAAAACGAAACAGGAGTAAACAATGCTCTATTTTATTCCCAGTCATCCCTGCTAAGGTTATGGGCACAAAAATGGTGCGTTAGTTAATTCACAATCCTAATGTAAGTTAAACACATTTTCCGTAAGCTAAAACACAATCTCAAATCCAATAAAACTTCATTATTGAAATTAATTTTGGATCAAAATCGAAATTCACCAGTTACCTGAAACAAAAGTAAAGTAAAGAGTGAAGCTGAAACTTAGGGCGAACAAAATGTAATGCTTCGCAGGTTATGCAACATATATCTGCAAAACTGGTTCAAATAAACACACACGTGACTTTACCTTATGTTAGTAGATTCTGAAAACTAGGGCTTTACTGAAAACAAAAGTGAGGCATCAGAACAGGGTTAGGAACAGATAGTCCTTAAATAGCATGCAGAAAATAAGACTGATTTATTAGGCTCGTAAAAGTATTTCACCAGCCACAAAACAATAAATTTTAGTATGCCATTTTAATTCTCTCAAATACTCAAGTAAGCTCAGTTTTCATTAACGCACAAGTTTTCAGAAAATATCACGAGTCTGTTCATGTGAACCAGTTTTTTAGATACACGTTGCATCATCTGCGACACAAAATTTTTTATTTTAAGCTTCAATTTTGCTCTGTGATTCCATCCGAAAACTTTTTTTTTTTAATCATTCTATTTCGTTTAAATATTTTTAAATATACAAAATAAACTTCACAAAAATAACTTTATCTAATCTAGACGATGAATTAGTGAAGCCCTCATAAGTTTTCGTTAAAACCGGTAGTGACTAAAAATTTTACTTCTAACTTCCCACAAAAGTTGTGGGAAATAAACTCTTAAAACTTCCCAGAAAATTTGTGCAATTTTGTCACATAGAGGAACATTCTAGAGGGCGTTTTATTACCAGTGTCTTTGAGAAATCGCAAATAAAAATACAATTACTATATCAAGTAAAAATTCGAAACCGCTATTATGCTTGCGTTTCTGAGTTCCTTACGTAGACTTTCGTTAAAATAATGTACTCCAGTTCTTCCAAAGAAGGACCAATTTATGTCTTTAGGGCCATAAGACGAGTCCTTTATTTGGGACCTCCAGACGAGTAGGGGAGAAAATTGATCAAATTGGCAAAAAAAAAAACATAGTGTAAACCGCTGTTATATTTATGTTTGCGGTCTTGAATTCCTTACATAGACTTTCGTTAAAATAATTTACTCCAGTACTTTCAAAGAAGGGCCGAATTTTTCTCTTTAGGACCATGAGAAGAGTCCTTTTTTGAGACCCCACATAGGTAGGGGAGAAAATTGGTCAAAGAGGCAAAAAAAAACATAATATATGGAAACAGCGAAAGAGAAAAAAAATATTGCTGTCCCCAAACGTCCCTAATTTGAAGAACGGTTTTTCAAACAAACTTCTATGCTATATTACAAAAAAAAAGTAGAGACAGTTGAAAGAAACTTTATAAAACTAGCTGAAATATCAGTTCCTAAAAATTTCTGAAATTTTCACTTGTCTGGCTCAACTCCTTTTTATAGGATATAAAAAGAAAGTTTGTCCGGAAAGGTAAGCTTCGTTGATGAAGGCACAAAATAGGCATAATATCAGTTGCCTTCATCTCCTTCTTTGCATTATTAGTAGTAAGGGCATTTTAGGTTCAACCGGTCAGTACCCCCGGAATACAAGGGGTCCCCGGAATACAAGCGGTCAGATAGGGAAATTAACATTGGATTTAAAGCGGAGCCCTCTGACGTCACGCGACACACCTGTTTCTAGCTGGAAAGAGTTTAATGTCCTTGGCAAGAGTTCAAAGGTTAGGTGAATTTCTACGGCATGCCCTCAGTCGTCACGACAGCCATAGGGAAAATAACATTGGATTTATTACCGGAGCCCTCTGACGTCTTGATACATATGTTTCTAGTTGGAAAGAGTTCAATGTCCTTGGCAAGAGTTCAAATTTTAGGTCAGGTGTTTATTCTCTGACACATCCCTGGCAAGTTTCCCCAGAGATTTTTACTTGGAATGTGGTCAGGATAATACACAAGTTTTAATAATAAGCTCTTAACCCCTCACCCCTGTTTCTAGCGTATTCCCTCTGACGTCACGGTGCACATCCCCGTTTGAGACGCATCGTACACCATGCGACACACCCTCACCTGTAGATAAGTGGAGCTACCAGCCCCTGGTAGCTGCACGGTGTTGTCACCTGTTCTATTAAAAGGAACACACTTGGCAAGACTCTGTGAAACACCCTTCTGGACTCCAATGACGTCATACAACTTACCCCATTTCAAACAGACAGGTCTAATATGCTTTACGCAATTTTGCGTAACCCTACCACAGGAACCCATGGGAGAATCCCCGCTTGTAGCTCAAACCTTACGTAATGATTGTGCAACAGTGTCACGTAATACTTTTTTTATTAGCTTAATAGTGCTACACACTTTACGTAATGATTGCGCATCTCTCACTGCCAGATAATACCATTTTAACATAATTCGCCGAAAACTATCGAAACATTTTCTTTTTCGACGTTTCTTTTTTTTCGCCCGAAACCCTCAAAGCATTCTTTTGTCATTAGCTCAATGGCGGTACACACTTTACGTAATGATTGCGCATCGATCACTGCCATTTTAACGCCAAGATAATCCCATTTTAACGTTTTTCGTCGAAAACTCTCAAGACATTTTCTTTTTCGGCCTTTCTTTTTTTCACCCAAAATCCCCAAGGCTTTTTTCATTAACTTAATGACGGTACACATTTTATGTAATGATCGCGCATCCATCACTGCCAGATAATACTATTTTGAGATTTTTTCGACGAAAAACCTTTCTTTTTCGGCGTTTTATTTTTCGCTCGAAACCCCATTCATTTTTTTTCTTTAGTTCTTGACCTCGCCAGTGCACGGAACACGGAACACGTTTTCAATGGAACACGTTCTAACCTAGAGAACAAAGAAGACATTGTCAATATTTTGTATCTTGAACCATATTCTAAAAATAAACTATTGCACGACACCTGAGATTTCCCACTTCTGGCAAACACTAGAACAGCGTGTTTACAGCCAAAATTTGATACACTCTGGGGGGTATTTGCTTTCAAGATATTAATAAAGGGAAATGCGTGTTTACTGCCAAATTTGATACACTCCGGGGGGTATTTGCTTTCAAGATATTAATAAAGGGAAATGCGTGTTTACTGCCAAATTTGATACACTCCAGGGGGTATTTGCTTTCAAGATTAAAATAAAGGAGAAATGCATGTCTTACTCGCGCTAGAGACTAACATCTTAAAAACACAGACAATAAAAAAAAATTGACGAGCAATAAAACATAAAAAAACACGACAAAAGATGAAAATGTTATATTATCATATACGCAAAAAGAACCATCTATTATAGAAAACCAAGACTTCAACCCTGAAACCCAGGAGGATGAGAAGGAGGGGAGTGATATTAGATGCCAATTTAAGACATATTAAGAGCTTTTAAGGAAATGCCCCTTTTTCACTAAGATAAATTCATGGATATTTCACAATATCCTAACAATATTTTCCAACTCCCATCTAGTAGCCTTGATTTTCAGAGGATGTATTGATAATAGATGCGAGTTTTTAGGTGTTATTAATTTAAAAACTTTTTCCACAAAATAAGTTTTTCAAACAAAAGTAAAGAACTCCATTAAACAAAAAATTAGCAAAAATAAAATAAAATAATCTACCAAGCGTGCAATTACTACAAAGCAGCGTCGATAAATAAATGAAACCCAAAACGAACAGAAATTACAATAATTAACCGAGTCAAACTCAAAACGAGAAGAAATTAACATAAGTTGAACGCAAAACCCCTATGCCTTCCCAAGGCCAAAACAGAATTTGCGCTTTACTGAAAAAATATAAATGTTTTTACTTTTATAACTTTAATAAATCAAATAATATTAAAATTTGGATTACTAAATATCAGTATATGTATATTAAACTGACAATGCACATTCATTTGTATTTTTTCAGTAAAGTGCAAATTTTGTTCTGGCCTTGGGAAGGCATAGGGGTTTTGCGCCCAACTTATATTAATTTTTGCTCGTTTTGAGTTTGACTCGGTTAATTATTGTAATTTCTGTTCGTTTCGGGTTTCATTTATCTATCGATGCTGATTTGTGGTAGTTTCACGCTTGGTAGAGTATTTAATTTTGTTTTTGCTTATTTTTTGTTTAATGGAGTTCTTTACTTTTCTTTGAAAAATTTATTTTTTGGAATTTTTTTTTAAACTTATTTCTTTTCGTTTTATATTGACATAGTCTTATCAGGGAAAAAGAAAATAATACTTTAAATCTTTTCGTTTTTTAAGACTTTATAGTTTGGCCTGCTATTTGTATGCTGGAGAAAAATTTTCAGCAATTTTTAACAACATGCACCCGTTTAAAAATCTGGACACAAATAGTACTGTTTAATTTAGTTTCATACCTCCTCTAGTTGACCTGAAATGGAACTTGATACCATTCGCAAAAAAATCTGTTTACTTTCTTTGATAGCTTGGATACACTTACGCTATTTTGATTTGGTTAAATTTCAAGAGCAGAAATGGGAGGTTTGGCGTGGGAGGGTGGGAGTGGGAGGGGGATTAGTTGCCCTCAAATCCACTTTCGACTATTAAAAAGGGCATCAGCCCTTTCTATTTTCAATCGAATGAGCCCTTTTCGAAGTTCCCACGACAACTCCTTCGATACGAAGTGCCCTGGTCTAAACAACAACAACAACAACAACAAAATACATTATACCCACTTCGATCTTTATTATAAAAATGTCAAGCCTTCCAATGACTTTTGACTATTAAAAAGGGCACTAGGCCTTTCTATTTCCAATCGAATGAGCCCTTTTGGATATGACAACGCTTTATATCAACACCTTATATGCCCCCAGGGCATAAATTACAACCCTTACCCTAAGGTCTGTTAGGGTGGTTGTCATCCTCTAAGACCAAATTTCCAGAACTTTCAACTGCGTTAAACAACATGGCTATCTCAAAATTTTTATTGGATGTGTTTGCGGAAATGGTGGGCTTGAGAGGGGTGTTAGTCGCCTTCCAATCACTTTCGACCATTAAAAAGGGCACAAGCCACTCCAATTTTCAATTGAATGAGTGCTTTTCGAAGTTTCTACGACAACTTCTTCGATACGAAGTGCCCTGCTCTAAAGGAGAAAATTAATAAATAATACATTGTGCTAACATCGTTCTTATATGCCCCCAGGGCATAACTTAAAACCCTTGCCCTGTGGGTTGTGGGGGATTGTCCTCCTCTTTACTTAGTCCCAGTTTCTTGTCTGGTTCTCGAGTGTTCCTGTTCATTACTTAGGCAGCAAGATCTTGCTGCCTATGATTTATCCAACAACTTTCTATGTAAACCATATATGCCCCCAGGGCATAACTTACAACCCTTGCATTGAGGGCTCTGAGGGGGCTATAATCCTAAAAGACCTAATTTCCAGAACGTTCAACTACGTTGAACAAAATGGATATCTCAAAATTTTGATTGGATGTGTTTTGGAAAATGGTGGGCGTGAGAGGGGCGTTAGTCGCTATCCAATCACTTTCAACTATTAAAAAAGGCACTTGCCCTTTCAATTTCCAATCGAATGAGCCCTTTTGAAGTTTCTACGACAACGTTTTCAATAAAAAATTTATGTGCCCCAGGGCATAACTTACAACCCTTGCCGTGAGGGCTGTGAGGGGAGGGGTTGTTATTCTTAAAGACCTAATTTCCGAAACTTTCAACTACAATGCAATAAAATGGCTATCTAAAATTTTTGATTGAATGTGTTCGGGGAAAAGGTGGGCGTGAGAGGGGGGTTAGTTGCCCTCAAATCACTTTCGATTATTAAAAAGGGTACTATCCCTTTGAATTTCAAATCGAATGAACCCTTTTTCAAGTTTCTACGACAAAGATTTCAATAAAAACCTTATATGCCACCAGGGCATAACTTATAATCCTTGCCCTGAGGTTTGTGGGGGAGTGTCCTCCTGAAGAATATACTTTCTATCTGGAAATCGACTACACTGAACAAAATAACTATCTCAAAACTTTTATTGGATGTGTTTGGGGAATGATAGGAGTGGGAGGGGGGGCTAGTTGCCCTCCCATCACTTTTGACTATTAAAAAGGGCACTAACCCTTTGAATTTCCAGTAGAATGAGCATTTTTTTAAGTTTATACGACAATGCCTTCTTTAAAAACCTTATATGCCCACAGGGCATAACTTAAAACTCTTGCCCTGAGGGCTGTGGGGGAGAGTCCTCCTCAAAAACATATTTTCTATCTGGAAATCAACGCTGAACAAAATAGGTATCTAAAATTTTGATTGGATGTGTTTGGGATTGGATGTGTTTGGCGTGGGGGGGGGGGCTAGTTGCCTTCCAGTCACTTTCGACTATTAAAAAGGGTACTAGCCCTTCGAATTTCCAATCGAATTAGCCTGTTTTGAAGTTTCTACGACAACGCCTTCTATAAAAACCTTATATGCCCCCAAGGCATAACTTAAAACCCTTGCCCTGAGGGTTTTGGGGGAGTGTCCTCCTCAAAAATATATTTTCTATCTTGAAATCGACTACGCTGAACAAAATAACTATCTCAAAACATTTATTGGATGTGTTTGGGGGAATGATGGGTGTGTGTGTGGGGGGGGGGGGCTAATTGTCCTCCAATCACTTTCGACTATTAAAAAGGGCGCTAGCCCTTTGAATTTCCAATCGAATGAGCATTTTTTTTGAAGTTTGTGCGACAATGCCTTCTTTAAAAACCTTATATGCCCCCAGGGCATAACTTAAAACCCTTGCCCTGAGGGCTGTGGGGGAGAGTCCTCCTCAAAAACATGTTTTCTATCTGGAAATCAACGCTGAACAAAATAACTATCTCAAAATTTTGATTGGATGTGTTTGGGGTAATGATAGGCGTGGGGGGGGGGGGCTAGTTGCCTTCCAATCACTTTCGACTATTCAAAAGGGTACTAGCCCTTCGAATTTCCAATCAAATTAACCTGTTTTGAAGTTTCTACGACAATGCCTTCTATAAAAACCTTATATGCCCCCAGGGCATAACTTAAAACCCTTGCCCTGAGGGTTGTGGGGAGTTTCCTCCTCAAAAATATATTTTCTATCTGGAAATCGACTACGCTGAACAAAAAACTATCTCAAAACTTTTATTGGATGTGTTTGGGGGAATGATGGGTGTGGGGGGGGGGGGGGGGCTAGTTGCCCTCCAATCACTTTCGACTATTAAAAAGGGCACTAGCCCTTTGAATTTCCAATCGAATGAGCATTTTTTTGAAGTTTGTACGACAATGCCTTCTTTAAAAACCTTATATGCCCCCAGGGCATAACTTAAAACCCTTGCCCTGAGGGCTGGGGGGGAGAGTCCTCCTCAAAAAAATATTTTCTATCTGGAAATCAACGCTGAACAAAATAGCTATCTCAAAATTTTGATTGGATGTGTTAGGGGTAATGATAGGCGTGGGGGGGGGCTAGTTGCCTTCCAATCACTTTCGACTATTAAAAAGGGTACTAGCCCTTCAAATTTCCAATCGAATTAGCCTGTTTTGAAGTTTCTACGACAACGCCTTCTATAAAAACCTTATATGCCCCCAGGGCATAACTTAAAACCCTTGCCCTGAGGGTTGTGGGGGAGTGTCCTCCTCAAAAATATATTTTCTATCTGGAAATCAAATATCTCAAAATTTTGATTATATGTGTTAGGGAGAATGATGGGCGTGAGAGGGGGGGGGGTAGTTGCCCTCCAATCACTTTTGACTACTAAAAAGGGCACTAGAACTCTCAATTTCCATTTGAATGATCCCCTTTTGAAGTTACTACGACGACTCCTTCCATATAAAGTGCCCTGCTCTAAACGAAAAAAATAATAAATAGTAAATTGTGCCAACATCGTTCTTATATGTCCTCAGGACATAACTTAAAACCCTTGTCCCGAGGGTTTTGGGGGAGTGTCCTCCACAAAAACATATTTTCTATCTGGAAATCAACTACGCTGAACAGAATGGCTATCTAAAAATTTTGATTAGATGTATTTGGGAAAATGATGGACATGGGGGGGGGCTAGTTGCCCTACAATCACTTTCGACTATTAAAAAGCCCTTTGAATTTCCATTTGAATGAGCCTTTTTTGAAGTTTCTACGACAACGCCTTCTATAAAAACCTTGTATGCCCCCAGGGCATAACTTAAAACCCTTGCCCTGAGGGTTGTGGAGGAGTGTCCTCCTCAAAGCATATTTTCTATCTGGAAATCAACTACCCTGAACAGAATGGCTATCTCAAAATTTTGATCGGATGTGTTTGGGGGAATGATGGGTGTGGGGGGGGGGTGCTAGTTGCCCTCCAATCACTTTCGACTATTAAAAAGTGTACTATCCCTTTGAATTTCCAATCGAATGAGACTGTTTTGAAGTTTCTACGACAACGCCTTCTATAAAAACCTTATATGCCCCAAGGGCATAACTTAAAACCCTTGCCCTGAGGGTTGTGGGGGAGTGTCCTCCTCAAAAATATATTTTCTATCGGGAAATCAACTATCTCAAAATTTTGATTATATGGGTTTGGGGGAATGATGGGGGTGAGAGGGGGCAAGTTGCCCTCCAATCCCTTTTGACTATTAAAAAGGGCACTAGAACTCTCAATTTCCATTTGAATGAGCCTCTTTTGAAGTTTCTACGACGACTCCTTCCATATGAAGTGCCCTGCTCTAAACGAAAAAATAATAAATAGTTCATTGTGCCAACATCGTTCTTATATGCCCTCAGGGCATAACTTAAAACCCTTGCCCCGAGGGTTGTGGGGGAATATCCTCCTCAAAAGCATATTTTCTATCTGGAAATCAACTAGGCTGAACAAAATGGCTATCTCAAAATTTTGATTGGATGTGTTTGGGGGAATGATGGGTGTGGGTGGGGGGGGGGGGGGGGCTAGTTGCCCTCCAATCACTTTCGACTATTAAAAAGGGTACTAGCCCTTCAAATTTCCAATCGAATGAGCCTGTTTTGAAGTTTCAATGACCACGCCTTCTATAAAAACCTTATATTCCCCCAGGGCATAACTTAAAACCCTTGCCCTGAGGGTTGTGGAGGAGTGTCCTCCTCAAAAGCATATTTTCGATCTGGAAATCAACTACGCTGAACAAAATGGCTATCTCAAAATTTTGATTGGATGTGTTTGGGGGAATGATTGGCGTGGGGGGGGGCTAGTTGCCCTCCAATCACTTTCGACTATTAAAAAGGGCACTAAAACTCTCAATTTCTAATCGAATGAGCCCCTTTTGGAGTTTCTACGACGACCTCTTCCATATGAAGTGCCGGCTCTAAGGAAAAAAAATAATAAATAGTACATTGTGCCAACATCGTTCTTATATGCCCTCAGGGCATAACCCTGGCTCCGAGGGTTGTGGGGGAGTGTCCTCCTCAACAGCATATTTTCTATCTGGAAATCAACTACGCTGAACAAAATGGCTATCTCAAAATTTTGATTGGATGCGTTTGGGGGAATGATGGGCGTCGGGGGAAAGTTGCCCTCCAATCACTTTCGACTATTAAAAAAAGGTACTAGCCCTTCAAATTTCCAATCGAATAAGCCTGTTTTGAAGTTTCTACGACAACGCCTTCTATAAAAACCTTATATGCCCCCAGGGCATAACTTAAAACCCTTGCTTTGAGGGTTTTGGAGGAGTGTCCTCCTCAAAAGCATATTTTCGATCTGGAAATCATTTACGCTCAACAAAATGGCTATCTCAAAATTTTGATTGGATGTGTTTGGGGGAATGATGGGCGGTGGGGGGGGGGGGCTAGTTGCCCACCAATCACTTTCGACTATTAAAAACCGCACTAGAACTATCAATTTCCAATCGAATGAGCCCCTTTTGAAGTTTCTACGACGACCCCTTCCATATGAAGTGCCCTGCTCTAAAGGAAAAAAAATAGTAAATAGTAAATTTTGCCAACATCGTTCTTATATGCCCTCAGGGCATAACTTAAAACCCTTGCCCGGAGGGTTTTGGGGGAGTGTCCTCCTCAAAATCATATTTTCTATCTGGAAATAAACTACGCTGAACAAAATGGCTATCTCAAAATTTTGATTGGATGTGTTTGGAGGAAAGATTGGCGTGGGGGGGGGGCTAGTTGCCCTCCAGTCACTTTTGAGTATTGAAAAGGGCACTAGCCACTCCAATTTCCAATCAAATGAGCCCTTTTTGAAGTTCCTACGACAACTCCTTCGATACGAAGTGCCCGGGTAGAGAAAAAAAAACACACATTGTGCCCACATCGTTCATTACTTTTGCAGCGCTAGCGCGCTGCCTATGATTGTGGCTTTAAAAGGATAAAGACTAACATGCCTAATTTACGGAAAGATGAAGGGAGAGGACTCCAGGGTAGGGGGAACCATCTGTGGGGAGGAGGAGATTCAAGTGTACATATATTGTTATCCAGCCTCCATCCAGTGCTCACTGCTCACCTCCAAGGAAGTGTCCAATCCCCCCCTCCCGAGTGGTTTGTCTGAGCCCGAAACACCCCCAGGACAAAATTTTTCAGCAAAAATATGAGGGAGGGGATCATAATATACGCAAAAAAATACCATCTATTATAAAAAACCGAGACTTCTAGCCTGAAACCCAGGAGGATGAGAAGGAGGGGAGTGATATTAGATGCAAATTTAAGACATATTAAGAGCTTTTAAGGAAATACCCCTTTTTCATTAAGATAAATTCATGGATATTTCACAATATCCTAACAATGTTTTCCAGCTCCCACCTAGTAGCCTTGATTTTCAGAGGATGCATTGATAATAGATGTAGGTTTTTAGGTGTTATTGTGGCTTTAAAAGGATAAAGAATAACATGTCTAATTTAACAAAAGACAAAGGGAGAGGACTCCAGGGGAGGGACAACCGTCTGTAGGAAGGAGATTCATGCGCACATTTATTGTTATCCAGCTGGATACTAAAGTATCGACCTGCTCGCTGCTCGCCTCCGGGGAAGTGTCCAGTCCCCCTGAACGGTTTCTCTTAGCCCAGGGTACATTTCTCACTAAAATATCAAAACACGGAATGGACGGGAAATTCCGTTTCGAGAAATTCTTGTTAACATCCACTCCGTGCGCTGTGGGGGGAGCTTGATCTATGTCTACTCTTTTTGGGGGAGGGAATCTGGCCATTCTACGCGCAGTGGGGGAGTTTGATCTAGGTCTGCTCATTCCTGGGATGGAATCCGGGCTTCGACTAGGCGATAAAAGAGGCTAAAAAACGCTATTGCTCGAGACAACATAAAATGTAATAATAATAGGGAAGTTATCATATAATTTCTAGGGCAACCATCTAACGTCAGAGCATCCCTATTTCTAGTGCTCAGCTAGCAAAATTCGTGCCCTGGCAAAATTCCAGTCATTGATACATTGTTTTTCTGGAAGACCCCCTTGATTTCCCGTGATGAGGTCTAATATGAATGATGCAAGCGTATCTCACAAACAAGTCTAAAAGGACCCCATGGACCTCCAGCATGCCACATACTTATGCGTATTGCGCATTAACGGCGATGTACATCTTAAGCAAAAATACCTAATGGGAGAGTTTGGAAGATCATCATGAAAGAAGGGAAGATGTTCAAAGCGATAAAAAGTATAGTTATGGTCCAGAGCGGAACGGTGCTACGACAGTGTTTTCACACTAGCATCAGCTCTCCACATGACACCCCCCTTGAAAACGGAGAAGCCCCCCCCCTTTCTTGCTAGTGTATGATACTCTAAGTATTTCATCTCACAATGTTACACTATTGTGACATGCCCCTGTGACATCCCCTGTGACATGCCCCTGTCATCGCCCCATCTCCCCAAAAACACTTTTCAGACATTTCTCGTCAAAAATTTTATTTTTTAAATCATTCATTTGGGCTTTCTCGCGAGCAATTCGACCCACAGTACAGCACTATAACTACTCTAAGACACCCCTCTGTCATCGCCCCATCTCCCAAAAACACTTTTCAGACATTTCTCGTTAAAATTTTATTTTCAAGTCATTCATTCGGGTTTTCGCGAGCAATACGGCCCACAGTACAGCAATATAACTACTCTAAGACACCCCTCTGTCATCGCCCCACCTCCCCACAAAACACTTTTCAGACATTTCTCGTTAAAAATTTTATTTTCAAGTCATTCATTCGGGTTTTCGCGAGCAATTTGAACTACTCTAAGACCCCCCTCTGTCATCGCCCCATCTCCCCAAAATCACTTTTCAGACATTTCTCGTTAAAAATTTTATTTCAACTCATTCATTCGGGTTTTCGCGAACAATTCAACCCACAATATCACAATATAACCACTCTAAGATATCCTTCTACCATCGTCCCTTCTCCCCAAAAACACTTTTCAGGCATTTCTAGTTAAAAATTTTATTTCAAGTCATTCATTCGGGATTTTCGCAAGCAATTCATGCCACAGTACAGAACTATATTCAATTCAATGGGTTTATTAAAAAATGAAAAGAATAAATCACACATAATCAAAATACTCAGTCCATTCCTGGATGCCGGGAACCAAAGTCATTACAATTTAACATAATACGCAGAATGGTCACCGCTCCTAATCTCAGACACAACCATACCCCCATTTACCAAATAACTAAAACTATTACCTTCCCGTTCCTTACCCTCAGGGGAAACCACCCCGTCATATTTAAAAATCATACAATTGTAATTTAAATTTACTACTTACATTTAATTCTATTTTTTAATAACTATTCATTTGTAATGCTATTAAATGATTTTTTACTCTTTTTTTAAGTGATGCGAGGGAGCTCCTACCTCTCAGCTCTTCTGGGATCAGGTTCCATATCTTTGCACAAGCTACGTTAGGAGCGAAATCTGATCGCACGGTCGGGGTGAGGGATATTTGCAGGTTTGATGATGATCGGGTATGCAAATTATACTGGTCTGAAATAGGTCGAAATAATCTTTTAAACACAGATGGCAGCTCTCCAGCTAAAAACTTGAACACAAAGGTCAAGCATGATAATTGATGCAGGGACCCTAATGACAAGTACTCTTCATTTTTTCCAATTAATATCAGGCATCGTTGATGAATCGAATTCAGTTTTCACAGGTGGGATTTAAAAGTTGATTGCCAGATCATTGCACAATACTGTAAATGGGGTTTTATAAGAGCGTTGTACAGGAGGACCAGCGTTTTCTGCGGCAAAGCGCTTTTCAGTTTTTTTATTATTCCAAAATTCCGGGATAGCTTCAACTCTACTGCTTGAATATGATGCACGAATGATAGGTTCTCATCGAGGAGGATTCCTAGGATATTTTGCAAAATGCTTTTCTGGCCGAATAATCACACCTCTGGATGTCTGGATACCACATATCTCCGGATGGACACTTCCAACCCGGGAAAAAAATAGAACGTAAGATTTCTCAACATTAACAACAAGTCGGTTAGCATCCATCAAGAGATACGTCCCCTCCAGTTTAGACATAACCTCCCTCAGTTTAGACTTGAGCGTTGTCTTGTCCGTTTCAGAGCAACCAAGCGTGGTGTCATCGGCAAAGGCCACGAGCTCATCATCTTCACCTTCGGACCGGAGGGAGCTTTCATCCTGGCACAAGTTACAGCAGCGAAGATTTGTTCGTGCCGGGTTCAGCACTCGACTCAGATCGTTAACATGGATCAAGAAAAGTAAGGGTCCTAATATTGAGCCCTGGGGAACACCGCAGTTAACGAGCACATCGTTTCCAGGATCTTCTCCCAAATAAATCCTGCGGTCCCTCAGATATGATCTGAACCAATCCAGAGCTTCACCTCTTATTCCTATATGTTCCAGTTTCCCGAGGAGAATTGAATGGTACATGCTATCAAATGCTTTCCTGATATCAAGCAGAACCGCTGCAGGTAGTAGACCAGAATCCAAAGCTTTGTTTATCCATAAACTTAACGCCATTAGTGCATCCTGTGTGAAGTGCCCTGGTCTGAACCCAAACTGGCGATTATTAAGAAACCCTTTCTTCTCCAGAAACTGGAGTAGCTGCTGATGCATAGGTTTTTCAAAAACTTTTGAAAAAACTGAGAAGATAGAAATAGGTCTGTAATTAGCCGGGTCAACTCGAGAACCCCCTTTGTGCAGTGGAATTATTCTAGCTTTCTTTAGCAGTTCTGGGAAAGTGCTCTTGTGCAGAGACAAATTTATGAGGTAAGTAAGAGGCTCTATGATTGAAGGGGCAACTACTTTTAACACTTTGGTATGTACTCGGTCGAACCCAGAAGCCGAATCGCCTCTTAGATTTAGTACGATTAACAGAATTTCAGATGGAGAGACAGGTGCTATTGCCATGGATTTAGTGCATGCCGGGCCAAGGTAATCTTTAAAACTCTTCGCGGAATTTCCGACATAATCTGCTTTTTTTCTGTCCACTTCTGCAAAAAATGTTCCCAATGCCTTTGGAACGTTACCTGGTCCTGTTACTGTCTCCCCATTGACAGATAATTTAGATGGAAGCTCAGGTGGGGGGCTGCAGGGACGCAGTACAGAGTTAACAACCTTCCATATATTCCGAGAATTTTTGCCACTTTCAGCTATTTTCCCACTAAAATAATCTCGTTTAGCTTTACGTAAAACGATCGAAGACATTTTTTATATTTTTCATATTTCTCCAGCGTTGCAATGCATGGGTCATTTGTGTAATCCATCCAAAGTTTATTTTTCCTGTTAATACACTGGAGCAGTCCATGACTAATCCAAGGGCTTATGGGTTGATTTTTCCGTCCCGTCTTCCTTGAACACTTTTCACAACAGCAATCCGTATATATTCTCATGAAAATGTTATGAAATTCCTCAAATCCTGAATTAACATCATCTGTATTCATAACACATTCCCAGGATGTGCTCTCTAGATTTTGATTAAGAGTTTTCAAGTTCTCGTCATTCAGTTTCCAGGTAGTGAACCTCTGCTTAATCGAAGCATTAGGCTTTGGATATTTATGCTGTATGTTGAAATTTGTAAGCAGAGGGAAGTGATCTGAAGTGTCGGATAGCAGAACTGAGGCTGATGTTGGAGGCAGAGTCGAAAAAATGTTGTCAATCAGTGAGTGGGAAGTGGCAGTTACTCGGGTTGGAATCGTCGTCGAGGGGTACATATTCGAAGCAGACATTATACTAAGCAGATATGTCACCCTGGAAGATAGAGGAAGAGTAAGATTGATGTTGAAGTCCCCCATTAAGATAGCTTCATTCCCTTGTTTCTCTAGATGATCCGATATTTGGCTTAAGTTTTCCAAGAATGAAGAAACAGATCCTGCCGGTGGGCGGTATACTTCTCCAACTGTTAATTTCTTCTGTGAAGGTAAACATATTTCCAGGAAAAGCGATTCATAAATTCCTTCTATATTCCGGGTTAGCTCTTTGTTAATAGATACCGAGTACTCTTGCCGTGTGTAAATAGCTAAACCTCCTCTCTTCAATGCTGTTCTGTGCAAAAAATGGGAAGTGTATCCAGGTATTTCCAGAAGGGTATCTGTTTATCTTGTTAAAAAGGTTTCGCAAAGTCCGACTACATCTGGCTGCAACTGTTGACAAAGAGTCGTTAGATCCGCAAACGATGAGCATAACCCTTGACAGTTCAGTTGAAGAACAGTGAGCTGAGAGTCAGAGCGTCCCGTACTTAAATTACACACTTCTTCATAACGGCTTCTAGGAAATTTACTTTTATCAAATAACGGGTTATCTGGTTCATTATTAATTTCTAAATCAAAAATATTTTCTAAATCCAAAAAATTTTCTTCCAGCTCTACTAATCTAGCATTACTTTGGCTTGTTGACGAGGAGGCACCCCAGGGAGGATTAGAACAGGAATTCATTACTTACCAAAATACTGAAGAGAGGCAATGGCTGTACCTTTGAGAAGAGCAGTAGACCACTCTGAAGTTTGTAAACCCGAACTTTTCTTATAACTCTGGAAAAGAAAAACAAAGCAAGAACACACGAAAAGGAAAAACATCTCATTGGATAAACAGAAATCAAGAATATGCAAGCGGCAAATTACACATAAACACTCTCTCATGGCGCAGTTATAATACTTTTTAAATTTAAATTTTTCATCAATTTTACTACTCTAATTTTACCTATATTCACTCCTAATTACTTCAGTATTATAGCTGCCCCACAAACCTCACAAAATATTAACGAAAAAAAGAAAAATTCTAAGCGTCCGAATTAGAATCATTCGCATCGTCCGAGCCAGCGCGGGGAAGCTTGAGCGGATCGTAGCATTCGTCTGGAAACTTCATCCACTGAGCCGTCTTTGATTTCTTGGTTTCTAACCAAAGTTTGATCCCTTTTTGGATCAGACGACTTTCCGCTATTTTCTCACTCGCTACTTTTGGATTTCGTAGCTTATAACCAAGTGATTAAAGTTCTTTGCGTCGTTTCCCGAGATCAGCTGGCAAGTCAACAGATACGCTAAAACCGGTTTTTTCAGTTTACCACACTCTTTCATTATTTCTGACCGATCAAAATTTTCAAGGCTAGCGAAAATCAGATCAGCGGACTTTTTTCGTTGCGCGCTGTTTCTCAGTGTTGGACCGCTAGAGCCAGACGACTCGGCATTTGACGGTTTCTTCGAAATTCTGTATACCACATTCATCCGTATCTCATTCGCGGTAGCTATTTCGAGTTTTGATTCGAAAGAAACCAACTACTTTCTGACGGATATCTTCGCCATCTGAAGATTCTAGACCGTGGATAACAAGATTGTTTCTTCTCGAGTATAGTTCTGACCGAAGAGCGGTCGATTTAACTCTTAAAAGCTCGGATCTGAGCAAACTGTTTTCCGACCGTAGAAGTTTATTTTCCTGCTGGA